>JACMZG010001911.1:47242868-47276881 GCA_018340805.1 Microvelia longipes | reverse complement strand
TTCAATTAAACAGCCCTAGAAGTAATTCAAACACCGATAAGGCTGATGAGAACTGGTGCAAACAGGTAAAACTTTCAATCAATCCTGCAAAACTGCACTTGTAATTTTCACCAACAAACAAAACCTCACTCTGTGAGGCCCCTATACTGTTTGTGAACAACTACAGCTATCTGACCAGGTCAAATATCTCGGAGTAATCCTTGACAAGAGGCTAAGTTGGAATCAACAGCTGATAAAATAATTAATAAAGCCAAACTGACTTTAATGACAGTCCGTAGAGCTGTAGGTAAAATCTGGGGACTTAAACCTCAAGTATTGCGATGGCTTACTTAATGGTGTCAGACCTATTATACCTATTGTGCCCTTGTGTGTGGCCTAAAGTCAATCAAAACCACCGCAATTATCAAACTGAACTCAGTTCAGCGCTTAGCCTGTCTATCCATTACAGGGTCCATGAACTCAGCACCAACTACTGCTCTAGAAGTCATGCTACCTTCCGCCCCTTGATCTTATATAAAGAGTGAGGCTAGGTTGGCGGCTTACAGACTGCAGAACAGTGGGAACTGGAAGATCCCTACCATTAGAGGTCACTCCAAAATAGTGAATGTAATTCAGAGTCCCATACTATCTATGAACTCTGATTACATGACCACCCTCTACTCCTATGAAAAACCCTTCCCACTCAGTTGTGATAGTTTCAATGGGGAACCCTCAATCCTCTGGTGACACTGTATGGTATACAGATGGATCTAAGATGGACTGTGGCTCTGGGAGTGGCATTAAGAGGCTCATGCAAATATCAAAACCTCATTTCCTTTAGGAAAGTATGCCACAGTTGTTTCAGGCAGAAATATTTGCTATAATGCCTGTCTAATAGAAAATATTAAAAAGAATCCTAATCAGACTCTTATAATATTTTACTGACAGCCAAGCTGCCCATTAAAGCTCTTGGGTTCATACAAAGTCAACTCCAAGCTTGTCTGGGAGTGCTACAAACCTTCTGACCTTGTCACCAACAACGATGTAGCAATCAGATGGGTGCCTGGCCATAAGGATGAAGGTAATGAGCAAGCAGACATCCTTGCAAAAAAGGGGTCTGAGACCACTCCTGTGGCCCTGAACCCATAGTAGCCATACGAAAGCTATAGCTAAAGGTGTAATTAAAGATTGGCTCTTAACCAATCACCTGCACCACTGGAACAAATCCTCAGGCATGAGGCACAGTAAACTTATTTAAAAGGACCCAGTCCAAAGTAACTGAGGACCTCCTGAGTCTCAGCAGAAGGGCTTAGAACAGTAACTGGACTACTGACTGTCACTGTCACCTCCGAAAACATCTCCATACCATTGGTACTTTAAAGATAACCCAGTGTAGGCTTGTGAATCGGAAACTGAAACTGCATCTCACATACTTCTGATGTGAAGCCCTAGCCTTTCTAAGGTCACCAACTTTGGTAGCAACATTCTCACTAAAGTTTGACTCTACAATGAATCACTGTCAAAAAGATCCTAGACCTAGTCCTGGGAAAAGGATTATTCTGACCTGGACCAATTGAGGGATTGTACAATAGACTTCCAGTCGCAGTGCAAAATGGGGTCTATCCTCGACTCCAACCCCAATCTTTAATAATAATAATAATAATTACTAGAGGGACTCTGTCAGTTGAATTTTGAAACATCAAAAAAGTAATCTAAACACCGTTGAGTATTAATACGATGAAATAAACATTAAAATTAAGTAATAATTTCTATCTAATTAACTAAGAATTATTAATTAACTATCTATTAACTAAATCTAAACTAGAACCTATCTTAATTAGGTATTAAGATAGGCTCTAGTATACAGGGTGTGTCAAAAGTTCGGAACGCCTTAATATCTCAGGCCTGATTGAGATATCCGGATGCGTTTGCGGGGATCTTAATCAATTAAAAAAAACTATCTTTCAGTATGGTACATCTTATGGCCGCCATCTTGGTTTCCGCCATATTGGATTCAATTTTGAAATCTTAAATTAGAAGGCATATTTCTGATGGTAAATTTGAGTTCTATGAGTCAAAACTAAACTGTTTCGCTCTTGATATTTTTTCGCTAAACCTAATAGTTTGGCAGCAATTCGGCAGCAAAGATCAGAAATTTTTGTTTATTTACCTGTCAAATAATTGCTAAAAATAATTTAGTTTACATTTTTATAAAACAAAATTGCAGATCTTTGATGCCAAATTGCTGCTAAACTATTAGGTTTAGAGAAAAATCATTAAGAGTAAAACAATTCAGTTTTGACCCATTAAGGACATATTTATCATCAAAAGTACACCTTCCTGAATGCGATTTTAAAATTGAATCCAATATGGCTAAAACCAAAATGACGCCAATGAATCATAAAAATAGTTCAATAATTGTGCTGTTTTATAATCTGCAGCTAAAAACAAGATATTTTTACTCTTGCATTTTTTTTTTCTAAAATCGCCGAACTAAGCAGTTATTTACGATGACGTTTTGAAAATTTCTGATCTTTGCTGCTGAATCCACTCTCCTCCATAACCTCAAACTCATAAGCTCATTTTTTTCGAAAATTTGCTAAATTTTTTTAAATTTATTTTTTTTTACAAATTTATTTAAATTTATATATTTTCACTAACTACTAAATTTATACTATTTAACTATTTAAATATAACTACTTAATTAATGTTGATCGAAATTTGTTTTAAACAATTGCACCTTTTTATTTGATGTTGTATAAATTTTAAACATATGTTCAATATTGTCAAATTTCATTATAAGTTACAAAGACTAACTTTATTGAACAGTAAAGATTATCAAAAAGTTAAGATTATAATCATAGTGAATTAAAACGTAAGTTTACTGCATAATATATACAATCCAGTGTTTCTATTGACCAGTGTCAGACTTAGTTCTTTTACATTCCGTTGACTTAGAGGTGCTTTTGTCAAATTTGACTAACGTAGCTGGATCTGTTTCGATCATAGTTGTTCACTCTATGTTCACCACCCTTTACACAAAAATGTACCCCAAGTTTGAATAGTTTATGTCTAACGGTTCAAAATTTAAAACAATGGGAGGGATTATGAATTAGTTCAACATGTGTGTTGAAAAAAAGAAAATCTGCGTAACTGCTTTATTTACATTTAATACGTATTTCTTTTATTTTGAATTGATCCTCTTTGATAAATTTTCTTATCTTGCCATTCTGGTTTCATTACCTTATTCTTCTTTATCCCATACAGAGATACCCTGTTTTAGATTTCTTCTTTCCAACTTTTGTGCATTTACTTCTATCAGTTTGGCAGCACAGCCTTGGACTTCTATTTGGATTGC
This sequence comes from Microvelia longipes, assembly GCA_018340805.1. NCBI lineage: Eukaryota > Metazoa > Arthropoda > Insecta > Hemiptera > Veliidae > Microvelia > Microvelia longipes. The sequence continues at coordinate 47,273,544 of JACMZG010001911.1, read as the reverse complement.
ACTGAAACAACAAATTTTACTTTCTTATACAAAATTTCGTCTACCATATAAGATGAATATTAAATATTTCAGAGACTTTTCTCTGACACACTAACATGACAATCTACCTTTCTTATGTACTACATACAAAGATAAGTAAGTTTCATACACTTTTGATAACTCGATTTTAACTCCTATTTATGATAATAAAAACTTGGTAACTCTTCCCTTAAACTAGATAAGACTAGTTTACAGAATTAAAATGCTGTAAACACACACACACACACACACACACACACACACACACACACACACACACACACATATATATATATATATATATATATATATATATATATATATATATATATATATATATATATATATATATGTGTGCGTGAGTGTGTGGGTTTCGATTAAATCATGTTAATAGTATCTTCCGAACAAAACTTTTAGCCATTTGTGTTGTGTGGTGACGTCACTAACCTAACTCGGTTTGGTGTGTCAGCGATTTTTAAAAAAAATAAAGATTAAAACTGTGTAAAATTAAATGTTTTTGTGATTTAAAGTTAAATGAAAACCGTACGTAGTCGTCATGAAGACTCAATGCAGGTGTACCTAGGTTTGAATCCTGGTAAGTTCGATCCCATTTTTATCATTATTTTCATCATATAAATTTAAATGTGTATATGAAATTTTCTTTAAAACGCGTGTTTCTATGACAATCCATTTTTTCCTAATGATTCTTTAATTTAGATCTAAAGATTTTTTGCAATGCTAGCAAAGATAGATAGAAAACGACTAGCATAGATTTGTATAATCTATGGGATAAAGATGCGCATTTCAGGGCCTTAAAACCTGTTTGAAGAGGTATTTTTCATAATTCAATTTTTAATTTTCCACAATAATATCCTAGGTATATGTACATATAAAAAGTTTTCTTTGCACTCAAAACCGATATTTCACTTAAATTATCAAAGGCATTTGTTTGAAAGACCTCCTGAGTAGTTTTACCAAGTTATTGGTCGGTATGTATGTATTTTTGTGTGTCTTTTACCCAAATTGAATTTTCAAGTAACTTCTCTCTGACATAAACTCTGTAAATGTTAGAGAGTTGTAACTTAGTACGAAAATCAATCTTTAGGTTTAGTTGTGCATTAGTGACAAAAAGCAAAAAGTCATTAAACGCAGGAAAATGTTTCGATTAATTTTAAATGTAGCACGATTTTAATTATGTATAAGACCAATTAATGTGCCGAGTTTCATTTTATTATCGACACTAGTTCAATTTTAATTGAATGACATGTATAATTTTTTTTTAATTGGTAAAATTGAAATATAATCTAATTGAGTTGAAACTTAGCATATGTGTGAATAAGAGAACTCTTTAAGTAGTAACTAAGAGAACCAAGTTGGATTTCAATTCGGCTATTGTATCAAGTACAATGGCCGAATTAGCTACGGTTTTAGTTGGATCAATAATGTTAAGTAGTATCAAGCGAGGTCATTGCCTGGATGGGCGACTGCTGGTAATTAAACGAATGTTTTTACTGTCTGAGAATGAGCAAAGAGAGTTTGAAGACGTACTGCAATATACATTTGGTGATTTCCATACTTTAAGGACGAGCTAAGCGAGTCCCAAGTAATGAAGATAAGAATAGCAAATCCAATATGATGATGAAAAGTTCCGAGGTACCCCATGCCCCATTTTTAAACTATATCGTATTGTATCCTGTTATTTACTACGATTATTTTGGTTATTTTTCACTGTCTTTGGACTGTACAGCGTCCCAAGAAACATACAAATCGACGCCTTCCTCAAATGTTTACCACATAAAGAATATAGTTCCTAGAGTGGTCGTATTGACTTCAACTGATTTAATTAATTCTGACTAAAAATAAATCAAGAAAGAACTTTTCGCGAAAAATGTTAACATTTAATTTACCATTTTTTAAAAAAGTTTGCTGACTTTGCAAACCAGGTTAGTGATGTTACAAGTTGCAAAAGCCAAAGTTATCAATAGGAATCATTCTCTTAATATGGAGTTTTGTATCAAGTTTCAATTTTAAATGAAACACACACACAAACCACAGATATATATATATATAATATATATATATATATATATATATATATATATATAACATATATGTGTATGTTTTTTGTCGTAGTGTTACTTCCCACCACCTCATTCTCAATTTCTTTTTCAAGGAAAATCCCTAAAATTCAGTTACTAGTGTCAATCTTTTTTCATAAAGAACTCGGCACATTATCCTTTGAAAATCGTAGAATTTTTAACGAATTGATACTTACAGGCTGTCCGTTTCTGATGCATTTGTTTGCAGGAATAACTATATTTGGAGTAGTTGTTCTCTTCGTTGGTCGTTTGGTAGTCCTTTTCTTCGTAGTTGCTTTAGTAGTCGATTTGGTTGTAGCAGAGGTTGCTGTTGTTGCACTAGTTGGAGCAGTAGTAGCCGTGGAGGCTGCTGTTGTAGCTGCCGTCGTTGGGGCAGCAGTTGTAGCTGCTGCGCGTTGCGGCAGCAGTTGGCGTGCTGTTGCTGCTGCTGTCGTTGCGGCAGCAGTTGTAGCAGCAGTGGTTGCAGCCGCAGTTGTAGCTGCTGCAGTGGTAACGGCAGCTGTGGTTGCTGCAGCGGTAGTAGTAGCGGCTGTAGTGGTTGTTGCTGCACCAGGTGCAGCTGTTGTTGTTGTAGCAGCACCAGGTGCTGCTGTAGTTGTTGTAGCAGCACCAGGTGCAGCTGTTGTGGTCGTTACAGCTCCAGGTGCTGCTGTTGTTGTTGTAGATGCACCCGGTGCAGCTGTAGTTGTTGTAGCAGCAGGGCTACTACTTGTTTGGCACTGAACTGCCAGCAAGAGCTGCAAACAGTAAAAACTAACTAAACAAACTTTCTTCATGTTTAAAATTATTTATTTAAGGCCTTTCTGAGCTCAATCTTTCTTTAAATAGATAAACCTAACGACCATGAAGTACCTATAGGTTGCAATTATCTGCAAAATTACTACAACTAATCAAAAATTTATTAATACCAAATAATAGATAAGTAATTAAACAAGTGTTATGACTCTGCTTTGATTTTTTAATTGTTACAACGAAGCTTCCAAGCTTAATTTCAAATGGTTTTAGCATAGACTTTTTTGTTAGTATTAAACCGTTATTAATTTTGTTTTAATGGACTTCGTCAAAATGTATTCTTGGTTCTGAGGAATTTATGATTTTAGTTGTTAATGATTATTGCTGATGGATACTATCGGGGAGTTTGTTGTACGCTGTTGTACCAAACAGCGTATCAGAGAGACTGCAGTGGCAGGCTATATCCCCCCAGCCACCACTATAATTTGATCCTATCCTCTACTACACCCTAAATGCAAATTTCCTGTGAACAATTTCAATTATGTGGTAGTACATATTTTGCCTTACACCCTCTATACAATATTCACTTTTATAATTCATTCGAAAATACTTCCGTTATTTTCTTATTCGCGTTCCACGGAAGCCATTATAAAGAATCTATAATTTACGTTTTTATATTCATGTTTGATTAAATTATGATTATCTGAGCTTATCAAAGTTTCAATTGCTTGATTAATAATGTTACAATACATTTCAATTTACATCTAATATCCTAGAATTGGATTGTAATTGTTATTCGCTACAAAATTAAATCCCAGCTTTAATTTTCTAATAAAGTCACTTTAACCTGTATGAGCACTCTGACCACTCTGTCAAATACATTTATCTAGACAATAATTAATAAAGGTACTTAAAAAAAACTTATATTGTCTCTGAAATCTTTATTTTATGAAACAGCACTTCAAAGTTTTGTTTGATTAAATAAATTTAGAGTGCAAACTAAAATTTTTAATAAATTATGTGACTATGGTTGTTTTATTTGCACATTTATGTTACTAACTATGTATAAAATTATGTTTCATATAAAATGTTGAATTTTACATAACGTATAAAAAATGTCATTTTAACATATTCTATCCAAAGATTGGTTACCTATATTTATGAATGATTCTACATTCCTGCGCTGAAATTTTAGTCAACTTTTCTCTATGACTTTAGTATAGTTCTTAATAACTGTTCCTTTAGTCAACTTTTCTCTATGAATTTAGTTCTTAATAACTGTCCCTTTAGTCAACTTTTCTCTACGACATTAGTATTGTTCATAATATCTGTTCCTTTTGTCAACTATTCACTATGACTTTAGTATAGTCCTTAATAACTGTTCCTTTAGTCAACTTTTCTCTATGAATTTAATATAGTTCTTAATAACTGTCCCTTTAGGTTACTATTCACTATGAAATAGTATAGTTCTTAATAACTGTTCCTTTAGTCAACTTTTCTCTGACTTTAGTTCTTAATAACTGTCCCTTTAGTCAACTTTTCTCTATGACTTTAGTATAGTTCTTAATAACTGTTCCTTTCGTCAACTTTTCTCTATGACTTTAGTATAGTTCGTAATAACTGTTCCTTTAGTCAACTTTTCTCTATGACTTTAGTATAGTTCTTAATAACTTTTCCTTTTAGTCAACTTTCTCTTATGACTTTAGTATAGTTCTAATAACGTTCATTTAGTCAACTTTTCTCTATGACTTTAGTATAGTTCTTAATAACTGTTCCTTTAGTCAACTTTTCTCTACGACTTTAGTATTGTTCATAATAACTGTTCCTTTAGTCAACTTTTCCCTATGAATTTAGTATAGTTCTTAATAACTGTCCCTTTAGTTACTATTCACTATGAAATAGTATAGGTTCTTAATAACTGTCCCTTTAGTCAACTTTTCTCTACGACTTTAGTATTGTTCATAATATATGTTCCTTTTGTCAACTATTCACTATGACTTTAGTATAGTTCTTAATAACTGTTCCTTTAGTCAACTTTTCTCTATGACTTTAGTTCTTAATAACTGTCCCTTTAGTCAACTTTTCTCTACGACTTTAGTATTGTTCATAATATCTGTTCCTTTTGTCAACTATTCACTATGACTTTAGTATAGTTCTTAATAACTGTTCCTTTAGTCGTCTTTTCTCTATGACTTTAGTATAGTTTTTAATTATTTCTGCATCGTTAATTATCATTTTTAAGGTATTATTCTTGTTAACATTTGGCTAACAGAATACAACAAAATTTTCATTTTCTTTCTTGACATTAACTTTAAGAAAATGCATATTTCATTTAATAGATCTAAGAGAGGTGATGAGATGACTTATTAGTTTTATATAATTTACAAGAACTCTTATTATATAAGAGTACATGAATTTCAAATTACATCTTAATTCTCAACCATTAATGGCATATAATGATGTAAATGTTTCATTACTTAGACGACTAATCCAGACCGAATAATTTATATCATATGTTTTCTCTCACTGCTACCAAAAACACACTGCGCGAGATACGATGATAACAGGCAATCCCTACTTATAAACTTACAGACTCTGCAGGTCTTAAAAGCAAAAGAACAGATAATTTAAGTAAGATATAGATTGTAACAGATTATTTTATTTATTAATCACTTATTTTATAATTTTATATTTGAAAATTAGAAGTGATTTAGTTTCATTTGAATTTGTACTTCGCTGAGTAATTTTATCATTTTGAATTTGCGCGGGAGCTACTTGAGTTTTAGGGGGCGCCGGGGGCGTCTATTTTAAGTTGTCTTAGAGGGTTCTTGGTTTTCTTTATTATATTTGATTTTCTTTAATTGGTTTATTAGGTTCTTTTATTTGTTAGGAAATAGGTTTTGTTAGTTTTGGTGGTATTTTTGATTTTCTTTTATTTTGTCGGTTGCATTTCCGTTAGGAAGGTTACGATAGGCTAGGTTAGGCTGTCTGAAAGTGGGCGTACGTGAAGCACGTTTTAAGTCAAGTTTTGGAGTGTTTGTTAAGTCAGTTAGTCAAGTATAGTTACCCTTTTGGGGATTAAGTAGCGTCCTATTCACCTGTGGTGGAGATAAAAGAGATAAATTCTTGATTGGTCACTGTTTGACTGTGCTGTGGACTATTCTGTCAAATATACATGACCGGCGTCAGCTGTCATGAACGTAGCCTTGTGAATAATCTGGATGTTTGGCAATTCATTAGTCAAAGGAAAATTTACAAATTAAAAACAGGTTAAACCAAACCTTTTATTTGGTGTCTGTCTATTTTGTCTGTCGCTGTAAGTCGAAGTTGGCTTATAGTGATTGGAACCTAAACCTACCCTCACCTCTCACCTAACCATCACCAGAAAATCATCTTTTTATTTTATTTTATATGATCGGAGTAGATCATACTTACTAATTTTAGTTTGTAAGCCCAGTTTTAAGATTAGGCTGACAGATGACTGTCAGTAGGAGATATTTGTACTGGGGCCCCAAGGCTTAAGCAACTTAAGGACTTATGTATCTAGCTAGGGCCACAGAATACTTATTTATCTGTCTTACAGAAATATTTACTTCTTTGAGAATCAAAGTTGGACTGGGCAAGACAAAAGTCTACCCCCCCCTTTAAAAAGGAGGGACTTGTACATAAAATTCAATACATAAGATATTCTTTTATTCAAGCTCAACAAATTAGTCTTGGCTTATCATTATTTAACAATCTGTATCAGGGACTGTCCTCAGGACCATATTGACCTGAATCAATCATCTCAAAGGAAGCACTTTCAGGTACTTCACCTCCATTATCATAAACTTGAGGTGGATACAAATAAGTGCTTACTCAGAGCTGATTGGTTACTGGGAATACTGTCCTGGGACCCTGAACATACTATTTCATCAAAACTTACCTTACGGTTCATATTCTACCTGGCATGAGTCAGTATTCTAGGGACCAGCCTCATAGACTTTATTCACCCTGAGTTGATGGTTGTGTTTGTATTCTGTACTTATCTCATAACAAACACTGGATCAGTGACCAACTTCTTGGTGGTGAATAGGTGTCCTGAGTTTGGTCTGGGGAAGACTGACTCATACTTGTTTAGAAAATATTCACCCCCCCCCCCCTGGATTTCCTCATTCACCAGGGTTATTACCCTATCCTATTTCAGGCTTCCACTATTAGGAGACACCATCTAGGGTATAATTTCATTTCATTTCTGAATGAGGTGGCGCTCATTAATCCGTTGCAGGTTTTAGAACTTTTGGCAAGTATTTTCACCACAGGTAAGGACAGGTTGTACATGAAATACCCACCCCCTTCTTACCACTGAGTTGGGCAGATTTAGATTTATAAGATCTTACTTACATAACTAAGAATTTGGAACCTATAGAGGTTCCATATTTCAAATCCGAACGTTTCCTTTACTACATACTCTCTATGGCGTTACCGAAGATAATTTATATTTGGACGTAATTTCTATTTATAATAATCAGCTTTTGCTTAAATTGAAATTAAACTTTTCATGCCTAATTTAATTACCAAATTTAATTAGAACATTTAATTACTATTACAATTAAATTAACTGTTAATAGGAGATAATGTTTACACATAATTATCGCAAAGGTTATATAGATAAGGTTCTGTTATCCAAGAGTAGAACAGGTTATAACAAGGTCAGGGGTAGTTGGTCACCAGAGCCGCAACCTTGTATAGACCCAAATTTATACAATTTCTATTTTAGATATTAAATTTCGTTTATTTCTCTTAGTCTGTTATGCATAAAAAATGTGAAGTTAGATAAATTAAGTGAGTCTACTAAATACTAATCTATCCATACTAATCCAGTGAGGTACTGAATCCATGTAGTATTATGAAAAGGCTGCCATACTTGATATTTGCAGTGAACAATTTCGTGCAAACATTGGGTCGGGCCACATTTATTTTTGACTTCTTTAAGACTTTTTTTTATTTTTTCCTAGTTGCTAAGGAATAGAGGTTAAAAATTCATTTATCAACTGAAAAGTAATACAGCTATCAGTTATACCAGTTTTAATGCTGTTTTACCTTCTTTAGAATTGACAAGCAGTATATTATATATATATATATATATATATATATATTATATATAATATATATATATATATATATATATATATATATATGTGTGTTGTGTGTGTGTGTGTGTGTGTGTGTGTGTGTTTGGTGTGTGTGCTTGTCAAACAATTTTTACTTTCAGGGAGGATAAAGGACTTGTTTTGTTATTGTCTGGTGATACTGTAGATGTCAGGGTTGGAAATTAAATTGTTTGAAACTTTTAATAAATACTCAAGATTTTCCAATATGGATATTGGTTATATCGTATTGTTAATAAAACTGTTCTAGGTTTTTTGCGACGACCCAGCAGATTTTTTTTTTATTTAAGTTAGTACATATTAATTATAGAATAACTATTTCCTTAAATTGAATGTAATAATTTCATTAATTAAACGAAAAGTAGGGTGAAAGCACAAGCACTTGAAAATTTATCACTAATAGTTTCTTATGTCCACACAATATTTTAACACACAAAAGTACCACTAATATTTCGTTTTAATAATTTAAAATACCATAAATACAATTATAATATTGTTAAAATATTATAATTAAAAAGTTGAAATACATCGATAACACATGAATTATTGCTATCACATGTGAATGGAGTCAATGGAGTGATTTCCCGCCAGAACTTGAGTTTACTAAAAAAAAACTGTGAAGCCTTTTTGCAATGGAATAAAGCAGCTAGGAGTCTGAAAATAAAAGCTACGTTAAGCAACAAATGATAACCACTAAAAGTTCTAAATAAATCCGCTGTGGTGCGATACGGTCTTGCCTTGAACAGCAGAAGCACTCTAAAAAAAAGGTGCAAGTGCTGTTATTCATTAAATATAGTATAGTTATAAATATACTTGACAAACATGCATCTTTCTTATTACTATTTTGTAATTTATAGATGATGAATATATCAGATAGGTGCATATCAATAGATATGTCACATGTATGTAATAAATAGATAGAGGTCACCGATTAGAACTACCTGAGATTTTGATTGGTTTACTTCAAGGCCATGTATACTTACTTACTTGGAAGCATCATTTTACAAAACCATTTATTTGATTTTTTTATTGAGTAATACAACAACAAATTATATACCATATACCAGTCTAAGAGCTAATGCAGGTGTAGTGACCTGGTAAGACTTGTCAGAGAAACAATCCAGAGATTGAAATCTTGCGGGAGTAATTATATAAATAAGAAACATTGAAAAATTATGATCGGAAGGTAATAATAATTTAGAGATTATTACAGATATCAGATGGATACTAAGATAATTAAGTACTTGCTAATAAGATATAGAAGAAAATAAGATAAGCCTCAGGTAGAAGCAAAGTGAGTTCAAGGAGCACACTAGAGCCTTCTATACCCGCCTGCAGTTAAAAGCTGCGAAACCTTGGGGGGTTAATTTTATATCTATTTGGTCTGGTCTCTGAGTCACTAACTTCTCAGGCGCGTGGTAGAATTTTCTTAGAGTTTCAGAGGAAAGGAGTTCAACTAGAGTATTAGGATGGTCTCGTGGGATTTATGGAATATTTGGTAGCGGGAATCGAAGAAGTGTCCTACAAATGTAACATTAAGGTCAAGAAAAAATATTCCATATGCGAAGGCATAAATTCTCCCAAAAATTAAAACATTAGATTCAAAAGCTTAGGTAATGATGTAACAGTCAGATACAACCTTTAAGCCATGCTGGGACATCGTTAATGTAAAGGAGAAAAATAAGCGATCCCAGAATACTCCCCTGTGAATCCCCAGAGTTTACAAAGAACTCTTTTGAAAAATAATATCTGATTTTAACTTTAAAGAACAACCTAATAAAAAAGATTTTAACCTCTCATGAATTGAACCACAGATCAACGTGTCATAGGCATGGAGATCCCATTGACTTTAAAAAAAAAATACTATCTTTCAGCAGCTACAGAAGGCATGTAAAAAACGGTGTCTGTATTCATACGTTTATGAGGGTGTTTACTATGTTCACTTTAATTTACATCATATTCACTTTACATATAAATATGAACACCGTTTAGGTCAACCGGGTAGTCTGGTTTGGACAAAACTAGGTAAAAATTATACCAATAACTTATACCAAAAAGAATGCAGGAAATCCAACATATCGTCTGAAAATATTCATTGCAACTTTTGATCAGTATGTCAAATACTATCTCCATCCAAATATCAGCGAACTTGACCAAGAGATATTTTCCATAAAAAGTACGTTCTTGAAAGGAATTTAAGGGGTCTTAGAGTGTCAAGGATTAAAGATAAATGGTATTTTGACCAGCATATCAAATACTACCTTCATGCAAAATTTGAGCTTACTTAGCCAAGGATTTTGCGGGGTCATTTTTAACAAAGGACGTTTTACAAGTGGCATTATTTAATTTCTTAAACTAAAATAGGCCCTTACATTTTTTAAACATTACTTCAAGGTTATGTCTGCACAACAATTATTTTACCCAAACTATAACTATAAAATACGTGTTTGTCGAGTGTACTGATCCACGCAAAGATGCAATTTTATTTATTACAAAACGATTTCAGCGCAGTACATGATATACAACATTTTTACAATTTTATACTCACACAATCATAGAGTAATAGACGGTTAATTATAGTAGGTAGTTTTAAACAGTTTGATTAATATCCTTTATAACGCTTTTATAATTGTTAAAATATAAATTTCATTTTAATTATATCCTACCATTAATTTAATAAATGTTTTTTTACCAGGATTATATTATTTCAACAGCAAATTTATTACTTTGAACACCTTTCGACTTTAAATGCAAAATATCAAACTAAATATGATACTTTGTGTGAGTGGATTTTAACGCGAACTATTTAATGCTGTGCTGGCCGAACCTTTTTTTAATTCCCAAATGACTCCGTTTTTGTAGAGATTTATGAACAGATCCTGAGCAAAGGGTAATGATAGGTCGAGTGTCTTCTAATTTTCGATACCATGCTTAGAAGTTCACTATTTACTTTTTATTAAAATTATCTAACGACACTAGCACCCTACAGGCCTGAGTACTGCGTACACCGACATTGAAGCGATTCTGATGAACATTGTGTCTGTTATTTCAGAAATAAAATTGAATATTTGCATTACAAAACTTGAGATGCGTGACATCCCGAGGTCAACAATGCTGAGTAAAAGCAAAATAATATACAAATAATATCTTTTATTAAAATGTTTTTCATTTTGTTTCTATGATCAATTTAATAAACGAATAAATATTTTTTATGAGATACTGGACTTTATGGAAGGTAGTAACTAATTCTAGTATCAAGGATCTAATTGCATTACCTAGAAGTGCTATCGTAAGTATTCAAGAATTATTTCATTTTATTTTTGGTCGTTACAGGAGATTCTTCGGCAATTCAACTGCTCACCATAATCCCCCAACCGAAACCAACCGGCCTTAAATAAGTTAAAATCACACAGTACCCATTCATATCTATTTTAAGGCAATAAAAAGCTATACTAATCCCGCAAGATAGGGTTAAGATAACAGAATGGGATCAGTTAGTTAATGCCTGGAGAATTTTGAATCGTTGAAGTGGTACGCTATGTTCCACTTCTGTGTCTTGGAAACCCGTGGTCAAAAAGTTGGGTCTTAACGTCACTTAACAATGGGCTGTTAAAAATCTTGTGTGAATCAAGGTGTTCTCTTTTTTAACCACACAACTTTTGTAACAGCAAAAATATGACAGTTATTTTCATCAAATACCCCCCCCGCCCCTCCCCACCTCTAACCACCTCTAAGCACCACTAATGGCGGCGCCAAATACCGAAGGTATTAACCAAGACAAGAATCAAAATAAGAAAACATAAAGAATCAAAATATTTAAAACATGTTATGTCATTGTTTTAGTTGTAACATGAATACATCATGTTCAAAATATTGAAAACATGTTATGTCATTGTTTTAGTTGTAACATGAGTACATCACGTACAAAATATTGAAAACATGTTATGTCATTGTTTTAATTGTAACATGAGTACATCATGTACAAAATTTAACCACCTTTACTTCACATACTAAGGAAAAGGAATTTATTTTCCAAATTTAGTTAAAGTAACTATTTACCATTAAGGGTTGGGTATTTTCATGTTTACAAGTATTCAAACGGATTTAAACACGGATCTTTATTCGCAAATATACATCCAGATATGAAGATTGGTGAGAATTAATTGGCCTACTCGTGTACGTGATAGTTCAGCTTTGTCTGCATCACAATAATTTTGATGTTATTAAATTGAACCATAAATCTGGATCAAATTATTATATTTTCTTATACCGCTCTCAAACTTATCGTCATTTTTTTTTTATTATAAATGAAATTGATCGAATCAGTATTATTTTTAATACCAATGTCAGTTGCTTCTAGTCAACACACACACATATTCCGATGGTGGAAAGGAATAAAGTTCGGTTTGAAGATCAAAGTAATTTTTAACTTATTACTTAGTAATGATTTTCTTTTATCGTCCTTACCAACGTGATCTAGGCCTGCAGACAACGTTAATTTAAATAGAATACGAGCCTAAGAGTGTAAACAGATACACTAGAACAAATGTCCAATAGGTGGTCACAAACAAGGTTAACTCAAAGCCTTTACAGTTAACATACTGACAAAGATCTTGTTAAAGAGGATGTAGGGATACAAAGAGACCAAACACATGGAGAACAATAACTAAATACTGAGTAATGGAGTTAATTTATAAAACCTAAACAAAACACCAAAATCTCTTCACTAAATCTTTTATTCTCTATATAAACAAAAGGCAACAATCATTCGATATCACATTTCTTTCAAATCATCAATTTCGTAATTCTTATAATTTATTGGCTAACTTACCTTCCCCTTGTTATGAAATAAAACAAGGGTCTCCACTAATGATGTATATTTGACGTAGCCAGCTTTCAATCTTAACAGATCATCATCAGTCCCGGTGGGCAGCGGACCCCATCCCCCCAAGGTTAAAATTCAAAGGTTTTGTTTGGAAATTTTACTAATATTTTTTTATTTTGTTAAATGAGGGTCCTGGTGGTGTATAGGTTCGCGTGTGCGCCTCTCACCCAGACAGTCTGTGTTCGATCAGGACCTCTAAGATTTTCATGCAAGAAATAGAAATCCTTTCACATGCCGTCCTTCGAAAGAGACGTTAAGCCCGTGGTTATCGTACATGTAAAAGATCCCTAACCCTAAATAAACCTGGGTTTAGGGAAAATTTAGGATCCTCTATAGTAGTTTATATTAAATATATATATATGTTTCTGCCTCATGGTTTCGAGAGCAGGAAAGCCTGGTCTGTCAGTGGGACACGTGTTGTTTCTAGTTGAAGCTATAGAAACTTAGAGTATATTTACACCTCTTTTGTGGATTAGACGTAAAATGCCTCTACTGGGACTCATAAGATAAAACACAATCTTCTATCCAAGGGAGTCAGCAAAAAGGGCCCAACAATACGTTTTACTTGCTAGGTGGTCTATCACCTCTACCTAATTACTATCACTATCACTACTAACATGTTTACTATGTTTTTGTGATAAATTTATCATTAGAATATTTTTGCTTCCCAAATGCTATAATAACCTTTAATTTAGAAGCATTACATCGTCTCATGCCACAACCTAGACTTCGTGTCTTTTATCATAACACTCTATCAAAGGTTAGTTTTCCCATATTTCTTTAATGGTTTTATTATCTTTCTATGCAGTTATATTATTGCCCTGATTTAGTTCACAAAAATATATGGATAGAAATTTGGATAGTACCAAAGTGTTTTAGCGAATTTCCTTTGAAAATTCGCCTAATGGGATAGGCGTCATGGCGGAATTCGAACCTCGGACCACGACACAAATCCGTTTCAGAGGTCCCTTATGACGAAAAAATACTTTTTTTGAAACTTTATATATATATATATATATATATATATATATATATATATTATATATATATATATATATATATATATATATATATATATATATTATATATATATATATATATATATATATATATATATATATATATATATATATATATATATATATATATATATATATATGTATTTCTAGACACTTTCTTGTAAACACTCTATCTTTTCGAACGGATTAATATTTTTTAACCAAACTTGGTACAAAAATCAACCTTGGGGAGGACACAACCCTATTGAAAACCAGGTTTTTGTGACGTCATTAACCCGGTTTGCTGAGTCAACGAAATTTTCAAAAAATCGGCAAAATTCAGGGTTAATATTTTTTTTGCCGCAAAAAAAGGTCAATATTTATGTTTTTTGAGACGCTGAATCGAATGAAACCGGTCCGAAGTCGATACGACCACTATAAGTGACCTAAAAATCGAAAAAACCATTCTAAATTCCCGAAAACCAAAATTTAGGTCGATAAAAAAATAAATTTCGAGTAGGGTGTCGTTTTCAATGTAATTTTGGGCGCGGAATCGAATGAAACCAGTCCGAAGTCGATACGACCACTTTAAGTTACCAAAAAGTCGAAAAAACCACAAAAATTATAGAAAACCAAAATTACGGTCGTTGAAAATTAAATTTCGAGTAGGGTGTCGTTTTCAATGTATTTTGGGCCTCTGAGATGAATGCCAGTGGTCCGGAGTCAATACAACCACTCAAACTCAGGGTACCTGGGTTCACATCCTGGAAGGGTCGATCATTTTTTATCGTTTTTTTACCTAATATAAGTTTACAACTAGGAAATAATTCTGGCGCGGTGGTCCGCATGTCGAGCGAATTTCCTTTGATGCGTGTTTCCATGCTTTTTATATAAGTTTACAACTACTAAATAAATAATTCCGGCGCGGTGGTCCGCTGTCGGGCGAATTTCATTTAGAATACGTGTTTCCGTGCTAAACAACCATTTTCTTGCTTATGCAAGAACCATGCCCATTGCGTGGTTCTAGAACCTAAGCAGTTACTCAATTGTCAAGCACTGCTCGTAACTCATTTTGTCTGTATTTTCCAAAGGAAATGCGCATAACTATCCAGTTGGTTGCACAAAACTATGCCTCTAAAATTAGAAGTACGCTCTATTATTTGCACTAGTTTAAAGCTTAGTTACTTATCTTTAAGCTTATTCAGTTATCTTTAAAGGTTTTAGCTTTTTTCCTTATTTCTGAGTTATTTATTTCCTTTAGCTGTATTTCCTTTGGAAAATACAGACAAAAGGAGTTACGAGCAGTGCTTGACAATTGAGTAACTGCTTAGGTTCTAGAACCACGCAATGGGCATGGTTCTTGCATAAGCAAGAAAATGGTTGTTTAGCACGGAAACACGTATTCTAAATGAAATTCGCCCGACAGCGGACCACCGCGCCGGAATTATTTATTTAGTAGTTGTAAACTTATATAAAAAGCACGGAAACACGCATCAAAGGAAATTCGCTCGACATGCGGACCACCGCGCCAGAATTTTTTATTCTTTTAGGGTTTCTAGGCACTAGAACGTAATTATTTGATGAAGAAGCGGTTTCTCCTTATACCGACACAATGTTTTGATTTACTTAAGCGTGATACAAAAGCAAAAATAAAACATATCTTCAAAAATGACATTTCTATTAAATATCATTTCAAAATGTTTTATACAAAGACATCATAGAGGCTGGAGTAGACACGACATAACATCGTGTTAGTTTTGTATTCATATACAATGTATACCCACACATTAGTGTGTGTTCATAATACATACACCATACGAGTGTTAGTAGTATTCACATGATACAAGAAAATCGTGAACAAACATTTGTGAGAACTGTTTACGAACACGACTCTGTATAAAACAAAACACGCTGGATTGGACAACACCTGTCAGAAAGACTTGTTTCCATGTGATGTCTTCTTTTACGAAAATGATGTTATTAATGTCCTTTATGGTTCATATTTATTATGGAGTTAGTTTTCTTTATTAATCATGTATAATGTAAGGTTTAATTTAATAATATGGGGTAACTCTTACTGAAGCAAGCTTTTCTTCAATTATAACGGATAAAAAAATAGTATTTCCCAGTATGAACAGTTTAAGTACATATAATCTCTGGTACGGACATAGCTTCAATTAGTATTGTTTGAAACATTGTGCACAAATACTTTAATTTTACAAATTTGATTAATTTTTTATTTGGATCTTTGGTTTCTAAATTATGCAGACTCACTCTCTGAGACGTTTTATTTCTGATCTATTTAAAGGCTAAATTTTAATTAGAAGCATTATCATTGCTGTAATAATCTAAGGTGACACATTAACCACTATGCACAAAATGCTTGCTAAAGCTAGTAAAAATCACTATTATTATAATTATTTTTACATATAAGAGTTGTTGCGTTACTGCCTTACCGCTTTTCTAAGACCCAATTATGGGTCATACTTGACCCCAAGCTTTGTAAAGAAAACTTACTTGTATGATGTCCTACACCCCAAGAAATATAATGGGTCTTTCCTGTATAATATTATCTTGTCTAAGATAACAAATAGGGCTGCAAATCCAAAATTTTGACACGACACTTTGACACATTAGACATCAGCAAGAGAAGTGGCTAGAGGTATTTTAAAAAGCATTAAATCTTTGTTTGGTTAGCGAAAAAACTATTACAATATATTAGCTAAGTAGATAAAATTAGAAATTTGAGCATTTTTCCTGCTAATTCACTAATGGAACATCGCGAGTCACAAAAAGAGGGGACTTTAATTTGATTAAAGATTCTTTGCATTTATTGATTCGCTACATCTAAGAACAAACTAGATGACATCACTGGGTATTGAAAATAAAAATCCATTAATATTATGTTCCTATTGTTATCCCATATGGTTAAGGAACATAATTTTATAACCAAATAAATCAAAACAATACAAATTTAATATGATTTAATTCTCAAAGAATTCCCGTACTGGACCTGTCCGAATTATTTAGTGCTGCAAATTTTTATCTATTTAAATTTTTTTGGTTCTATTGTTTAAAATGAGTCATGAAAGGACTATTTTTATTCGACCTGTACTTCTACATTAATTTTTTTTTTCAAAGATGTTTTGTTCGGGTAGGAAAGTGGAAATGACAATCAGAACCTTTAAGCGCTGTTCTAGCAGCTTAGGCAGTAGTAAATATTTGTATGATAAAAATACAAGTAAATAAAGTCTGTTTAGAGCATTATGGTTTCACTGGAACCCCACGGGAATCACCTTGGGAAACTATAAAACTCCAAGTGTAATTAAATATTAGCTATTATGTACGTAAATAGTTGTCTTATAAGAACGATGATGCGGAATAGGAAGTAAGTATCTTCTTTCCCTAAAGGGTTGTAAATATTTAGGGGCTTAAAATGGCACATAACTTAGCTAGTTATGTAAGCAACTGCTTAACAATGTAGTAGGTTAGTCCATTCTGGAGGAATTAACCGATTCGGTAGTTATCCATAGAGGCAAAAAAATGATTAGGTAGACGTAAACGTTGACTTAGTGCATTGAAATTGCAGTGCTAATGTCATAGCATAGCCGGAAACAGTCCTGGGAGACTAATAAGACAAGATGTAATTAAACAAAATAATATTACAGAAATTTCTGTATAATTAGGAAAAGCAATAGTCTTGAGCTTTAAAGTTATTCATTTATACATAGTTCTAAAATGAGGACATCGTTGTTCAAACCTTATTTCATGTTTTTTTCTTGCTCATTATCAATGCTTCATCAAAGATTTTTCCTCATACGTTATTAAATTTAATATCAAGAAAGGTAGCTAGCTAATCTTATCGGAGAGTTAAAAATGTAAAATCAAAATAGGAAGTTTTTAAAAAAGAAACAAGTAATTTATTTGGAAGGCTTGTTCAAAACAAAAATCTAAATTAAAAACAAATGTATCCGTAACAAAAATTTATCTGTTACAAACTTTTATAATAACTTAGTGATTAATGTTTTAACAATTTTTCATGTTTTTATAAGTTGGTATGCCTGAAAGATTCGGAAACCTTGACCTAGATATGACTATGGCGCCAAACTAAATGTGCGCTGCGCGCAGTAATTATTTTAGAGATGGGTGGAGTCGTTTAGCGCATAATTGTACGCAAGATTATGTATTGGACACAGGTAGAGATCTGTTATAGCCAGAGGCTCTACGCGTTTTATTTAACGTAACCATTTTTTTTACAAATATCTCCTGTTTAAATTTGGCTTGAAATTATATCTACTTCTTGATTGATTTTTATCGGGATTGAAAGTTAAAAAATAATCTGGTTTAATGCATATTTAGGTATCACTTTCATTTTTAAGTCCGGTAAATAATTAAGTCTATGTATGTAAAGGATATCAATCTCACCAAAGTAACAAGAATGTCGCCTTTTACTACCTAAATAATATCCATAATTCTGATATATTTTATGAAATAAAATGGTACTTCACGTGACGTTAAGGTAACTTTTCTCTTTACTCATCAATAGCACATTATGCTACAAGGCAGCCGAGTTTGCAGACGAGCTTTAAAAATTAGACCCCAGCCAAAGGTGAGAACAGTTTATAGAAGAAACTTCCGAGGTGCAATCTGAGGCTGGTAATTAGCCCATTTGACTGACGAAGCGAAGACGAGGTAATCAAAAAGCGAATTTGAAGCACAATAGAGGCGGAGCCGATCCAGGTAAGTGCTTCGTACGATTCACAATTTTTTTTTGCTTCATAGTAGCATTTTTTATTTTATACAGCATTTTTAACACACAAATATACTAGATATTTTCATTCTTTAAAGTGTTTAGTTTAATTTTTATATACTAACTATAACAAATATCAATAACTAAAGATTTTTTAAATACTTGCTACGATATTTTAAAGGCAGTAAAGACTGCTTTGAAGTTGTTGCAACACTCTTAAACCCTGGTGAAGTTTGGTTCAGCAATGCGTCAATCTCAAAAATGTTTCTATGTCTCTTCTCATTACTATTATTCTGATTGATTAGGTTCTTGAGAACATATTTACTTTGTTTACAATTATAGATTTGTAACTCGATATAAACAACATAAATCATCAAAAAAATTAAAGAACACACAATTAAGGACTATAAAAAATTTCTAAAATCTGACGATTCATAAACAGTTGGTAGAAAATTAAAACAAGCCAAAAGTATTAGAACAAAGCTAAAGAGAATCATTCTTTAAAGAACAGAAAACCCCATAATTAAATCAATATCCTGCATTATAATAACCTTTACTTAGGGAGGTTGTAATATTTGAGGTAATAACCATCTATCCTGTTAAGGAGTTTTGATTTTTTGTCAGTATATTTAAAAGTACCATAGCTTCCTATGAAATTATTCCAAACTGTTTTCAAATACTTTGTTGACAGTGTATTGTAAAATATAATGTTTTAGTCAAAAACCGTTCTGTTATTTCACTGCGTTAAAAAGTTTGTTGAAGTGTTGATTAACTAACTATGCCTCTACCGACCATATTACTTATTTTTTGTAGCAAATGGTCCACTTTACAGTCCTGTGATCTTTATATATATATATATATATATATATATATATATATATATATATATATATATATATATATATATATATATATATATATATATATACATACATGTATTTGTGTGTGGATTTAAATTAACCTTTCCCTACTTCCATCACACAAACAAACCTCATTACCGTCATTTACTTATGAAAATTTCTAAAATAATTCTACACCAGTCCTTCTAACCTTGTTTTTAATTTTCTTCATTTATACATTTTACATTTTAATTGGGCTGCTATAATCTATCCACTATTTCTTTACAACTCCATAGATATCCAACAAGTTGTATTGATTTAGCAATAAAATCGGCTTTTCAAAAACAGTAAATAAATCAAAGATTCAACAGATAAACTGTTTGGAAATATTTATAGCGGCAAAGTTTTCCACTTAATAAAATGTTTATCTCTTTAAATAGATACGTATCCTATTGTTGTTTGTTACAATCGATTAAGCACAAGCTGTAAGTTTTGTCAAGACTGATTATTTTGTTTTGGTCAGTTTTGGACGACATTTATTATTGAATTATTATCAAATCTATTATGTTCATTGACGCTAGACTAACATTGAATTTTATTTACTTGTTATTGTAGTTCTTTATAGTAGATTATGTAACAAGGCAGTAAAGTAGAATTTTTATAGCTACGGAATTTCTTTACTGACGACTAACATATTAATATATTCTGACAAATAAGTGAGTTCATTTGTTATTTTTGTAAGTAGGTAGGAAATGGAATATTGCAGTCTAGTTTAAAATTTTGCCACTAAGTCGAAGGCGAGGGTAGGCTATAAAAATTAACTACAGAGGCAAAGCTGAGGTAGGCAATTTACTATTTGACTGCCGAGGTGCAGCCGAGGAGCAAATTCCTGAGTACGTATCACACTCCCATATTACACACAATATTTTATCTGATCACGCCTGAGGCCCCAGACCCCGACAAATTCCTGTTTTGACCTGAAATGGATTTCAAGCGGATAAAAACAAATGTTCAGGCCTTTCAAACTTTTGTGGCCCCAAAAACTAAGGGGCTCTCAATGCTACTGTACTATTTACCCCAAATGTAAGAGATTATGATCCTATGTAAAGGGATTAGCCAATGTTTCAAAAATTATCTACTAGCTTACACTACTGGTGTCAGCTGATAAATGCTATTTCCCAGTCAAGGGGGTTCAATGTATTTAGCTATATGTATATATATATATATATATATATATATATATATATATATATATATATATATATATATATAATATATATATATATATATAATATATATATATATATATATATATATATATATATATATATATATATATACATGGATGGCAAACCTCCAGAGTTGAGATGTTTCAAGATTCCTTACCAAATTATTATTTGCACTCGTCGAGCTCGCCTATGATAATTTCTTTATTTTCTGGTAGTAACAGCACACGTCGTGAATGAACTGTCAGTAATGTTGCCAACCCAATCTTTATTTTGAACTGTCAGTAAAGTTGCTAGCCCAATCTTTATTTTGAACTGTCAATAAAGTTGCCAACCCAATCTTATTTTGAAACTGTCAGTAAGTTGCCAACCCAATCTTTATTTTGAACTGTCAGTAAAGTGCCAACCCAATCTTTATTTTGAACAGTAAAGTGCAACCCATCTTTATTTGAACTGTCAGTAAGTTGCCAACCCAATCTTTTATATTGAACTGTCAGTAAAGTTTCTAACCCAATGTTTATTTTTGAACTTTCAGTAAATTGCAACCCAATCTTTATATTGAACTGTCAGTAAAGTTGCTAGCCCAATCTTTATTTTGAACTGTCAGTAAAGTTGCCAACCCATCTTATTTTGAACTGTCAGTAAGTTGCCAACCCAATCTTTATTTGAACTGTCAGTAAAGTTGCCAACCCAATCTTTATTTTGAACTGTCAGTAAAGTTGCCAACCCAATCTTTATTTTGAACTGTCAGTAAAGCTGCCAACCCAATCTTTATTTTGAACTGTCAGTAAAGTTGCCAACCCAATCTTTATATTGAACTGTCAGTAAAGTTTCTAACCCAATGTTTATTTTGAACTTTCAGTAAAATTGCCAACCCAATCTTTATATTGAACTGTCAGTAAAGTTTCTAACCCAATGTTTATTTTGAACTTTCAGTAAAATTGCCAACACAATCTTTAATTTGAACTTTCAGTAAAGTTGCCAACCTAATCTTTATTTAATAGTTTTATGCACTATTCTAATAGAGAGAGAAGACATTTAAAAACAGATAGCAAGGCAACTTTCAGATTTAATATTTTTCATATAAAGTCGCCTTCAAAGGAGGCGACTATAAGAATTTTCATGATTTAATACTTTTTTGAGGCGACCATTGAGTTCAGAACTGCAACAGTGGTATCTGTTTAAGTTTATAGTAATAACAAATTTAAGTTTATAATTTTAATTTATTTAACACAGAGCAGAGTATATAAATAATATATATTTTATATTTCTTTGTTAATATATTAAAGAATTGATGATAAAAAATTAAGTGTTAGAAGAGTTAAGTGTGCATTTATTATTAATATAATATCTTTAAATAAAACTGCTATTTAATAATCCATAAATCAATTTTATCTATGAAAAATATATCGCGTCTGAATATTACTGTAGGTAAATAACTAGAAGCGTAAAAAATCGCTGTAAAGTCATGATTAAGTGACGCTAGATTATCTTTGGTTTTATTCCCTCTAGCTATGAAATAGAGATATAAATATAACAAACACAAGGCCGTCACAATAAACTATTAACATCAACAGTAAAACAAGTTGGATGGTTTTAAACATTTTGTATACTTATTAAGACGTATATTTTATGGTACAATGGTTCCACCTAAGAAGTCTCAGTGCCTTGGAATTTTCCACTTTAGTATTAAGAAAAAATATGTATAAATAATTTTATCTATTTAGAGCAGAAAAATTATTAATTATTATAATATTTAAAAGCAGAAAAGTAGCATCACACTGATCTGCCGAAAATACGCAGTCAGGTATGTATTACCTGTCTAGGAAGATGACTTGTAGTTTACAATACATGGGGTTACGCTGGAAACTCCTTAGGCAGGAAAGTATTATTTCTCTGATGTGGTTTTTATAATCTTTTACGATTTTTTTTCATTCGTCTCATGCTCCCAACTTCGGCCTCGCTTCGCTCGTCCCCAGATTGTAAATACTTCTGTTTCATCCAAGCGGTAACCCGTCCAGGCACTAAATATGCTTAATGCTAATTAACTTTTATGATCCAACAAAACTCTTGGATGTAATTGTCGTATTGAAACGAAACTTGGTGAACTTATTTTTTACGTAAAGGTATACACTTGTACCTAATTTCAACTCAATTATTATTCGATTTTACATAATTTGTTTGAAAAACGTACACGTTTTTCGTCAAAAGTAAGTCATTGGATAAACATTGACCTAATTCTGATGATGACATCAAACTCGGCACATATGTCAGTCTTATGAGTTTACAAATATACCTATAGACTGATTTACCTACACAGTTTCAACTCTCTAGCACTGGGAGCTACGATGATAACAGACACACACACATACAGATAGACAACTATGTAAAAACCTATTAGAAGGCCTTAAAAACACCTGAAACAAATGTTTCCGGTGACATTTCGGTTTCGGATTTTAAAACACAATATTTTTCCCTTATACTTACGGTATAAATAATAATAATAATAATAACCATTTATTTGCCATAATACATTACAGATATAGTTTTATTTTACACGCAAAATTGATAAATATATATCAACATTAAAATTTGTTTACTAATATATATTATTTATTTATGTTTCTTTTACCTATTTTATTTTACGGTATAAATAAGGAAAAGTAAAAATTCAGTGCCTACAGGCCTGAATAATTCTTGTAGACACTGTGTTTGATAAAAATTGAGGCTATATTTTGGGGAATTAATTTAGTTTCTGGCTTAATAATAATGGAGATACATAGTACTCCAAAGTAATTCAAGAAGATATACTAAGTGTATTTCAAAATGAGATATGCATTTTGCGTCAAATAAGCGTATGCATTGTTTTAAGCGGCATATCCCTTATAAATACTGAGCGTCTTGTTAGGTATCTTGAAACTTGACATCATAATAACGAATCGAAAATCAGAGCTTAAAATACAGCCCTCTCCCTCAGCAGCAAATGTTTTTTATAAGAAAAATATTGTGTTATTTAAATTAAAATATTTACATTCTAATTATGAGTATTGATAATTGTTTAGTGCCAAACAAAAGCTACAGTGTTTTTAACCACGATATCGTTAAAAAGTAAAAACATAAAATGATTTTTATTAGCCTAAAAAAAATCTAGAAGCGTTATTATTACTGCCTATGTTATGTAAAACATTGAACTTGACACTGTAATACTTTATACTGGGCAAATATCCAGTGTAGGATATAAAATGGAATAATTTATTTTAAAATATTAAAACAAAAAGAATCTGCCAGCTCTATGTTATCACACTATAAAGCCTTTGGTTGAGTATTTTGTTTCAAAGCTTCTTAGCTTTTTATCTAAACTGTAAACAAATTAAGTCATCATCAATTTTCTTTAAACTAAAGAAATATTTTTTATAAAAACTTATAAAACTTAAATAACGTTATTTTACCAGAATTAATGACGTCATCAAATTTTAAATATGCGCTATACAAGTGATAGTAATGAGGGAGAAGTGAGATCACATAGCTAGTAGCACGTTGTTGGGCCCTTTGTGCTAACTCTCTTAAGTAGAAGATATTGTCCTGTTTGTGCATCCTAGTGACGGGCATTTTGCGGCTAATCCATAAAAGAGCCGTGGCGCTATAATTTTCTTCAGCTTCAACGAGAGATTTTTAGGGTAAGAGATCTTTTACGAGTAACTGACATCGCACAGGCTCAGCCAGACTAAGCTATCGATTTAACGTCCCTTTGAAAGGACGACACGTGAAAGGATTTCCAACCTTTGAGCAATAATCCTAAAGGCCCCGATCAGAATCGAACCCAGACTGTCTAGATGGGAGCCGTACGTGCTTACCATTACACCATAGGAAAGCCCTTATTTAACTTCATTATTCTTATTAAAGTATTGAATTTAATAGCTTTAAGGTTTTCTTGATCCAGCAGTTCTTACTCATTAAATATAAAATTAATATGGATATCAGCTTCTTGGTTCACCGCTATTATGTATAATTCATGTTTTCTCTTCATCTTATTTTTATTTCAGGTTTTTTCACAAATTTTCCAGTATATTGCTAATTAAGCTGTCAGTAAAAAAAGATATTTTTTAGAAGAAACAATGGCGTGATAAATTAGGTGTAAACCTGATTGCAATCTATCATTAACACAAATAAAATTATGTTTCACGTTATGCTAAACCTGCAACTCTTACTTGCATTTCTACATTGTATACCTACTATACTTCAAAAATACCTCCTGTATAAAGCTTTTTAATGGGATAATTTAAGAATGTTTTTAACAGTTTTTGATTGCGCTTATGTTTTCAGGTATCACAATATCTAAAAATCTAAATAGCTTCATGTTTCACCACATGTATTCTTAGTGTTATAAAATATAGGTCTAACCGCGAAATGGGTTAAGATGTGATGTGAAGGGTATTTTATGAAATTTAAAAAATTTTATATTTACTTCCACAATACCAATATTGTTATAAAAAACCTCGACAAACGAACAAAATCAAAGTTTTGTCCGTACAATTAAAACTCATGTAATACAGCAATTAAATTTCGATTCGATTGGTCAACGATTTCTTGGTTCAACTTTTTAACATTTTTTTTTGGTCTAATAATAATATCTTTTAGGGAGCACAATTAGACCATAATTATGCTATTTTAACTCTTTTACGCTAAGTTTTAACTCTTGAGAATGAACGCGGTGGTAGTCATGCGTGCCAAAAGCATACAGACATAAGACAAACTGACCGACAGAAAGCTTGATTTAAAAAAGCCTAATTCGGAAGATTTTGATAAAACCTCGGTTTAGGATATTTAGGGTGAACACAATACACTGTTTTATACTAACACTTTTTCTTTTTAACATCAAACACACAAACATATTTTCAAACTCTATTTTAATAAAAGGAAATAGTTTTTTATGCCATAAGGCTATGAAATGTGTCTTTATGACACGGCAATTAGAGTTACCGACGAGCGAAGCGAGTCGGGAAAAATTGCCAAGACATAAAGACATTCTCAGCCGGATGGCATAAACTATTTTTTTTTAGGTAGCACTCATTAAATAAACTGCGCTATATACTTAATTGAAAAAAAAAAAACGTCCAATTAACTCCATATTATCGTTGTCATTGAATTCATCCATAGCTTCTCACTTTTACTCAAAAATGTAAAAGCTTTACAAATAAACACACAAAATTTGTCAATTAGAACACCTTTTAAAAACGAAAAAAATTAGTTTACGAACAAAAACAGAAACAAAATGAACGTTTTTAAAGAAACATCATGAAGGTTTTACACAGATTGTTTTTTTGAACACGCTACATTACAGTAATGGCGGCAATATATGAATTACTTTTACGTCCTAGGAGTTTTTTTACATTCATTATTGTCCTCGGAGGTGAAAAGTACTAAATAACCTCCTATAACAATAATGATTGGTTTCTCATCCTAAAAACGGTCCAATAAAGTGCTCAATTACGTACTACCTCAAAAAAAAATGTATTACACTGTGCATGATTTGCCAAAAAACTCATCTCAAAACTAGGTATGAGAGATTATTTCTCACAGGTCAGTAAGTATAACACTGTGTTATTCAAAACTATCCGACCAATTAAATAAAAAAATCAAATACGGGGTTTTGTCGTACTTCAGCCATATCGGATTTACTACGCTCTATCTCCCCACTCGCTTTACTCGTCCTCAAAATATGATAATTGCTAAATTAATATTGTAAACACCTTCAGACTCTTTTCGTTCGTTCTTAAAAAATTCACTACGCTAGCTTCGGACTCGCTTAGCTCGTCCTCAGATATTAAGTAGATTCGTTTCATTCTCAGCGGTCACCCATCGAGGCACTGACCACGCTCGATTCTGCTTATCTTTTATGATCCTCCAAAAACCATGGATATTCATGTAAAGGTGTATACTTGTAGCAAATTTGTCAATTTGATTGTTTTCTGAGTTTTATATTTTTTTAAAAAACGTACACTAGCCAATTGAAAAAATTTGAACTAATGCTAATAATAATATGAAACTTAGCACATATGTTAGCCTTTTAAATGGCTACATGTTTGCCAAATCTCAATCCATTGAACCTCATAGCATCGGATTCGCTACGCTCAACCTCCCTGCTTTAGACTCGCTTCGCTCGTCCTTAGAAATACAGTTCGCCAAATGCATACTGCAACATTCTTTCGGGGTCGCTTCGCTCGTCTTCAGATAATAAATTCATTCGTATCATTCTCACCGATCACTGTCTCCCATTAAGCACTGACCGCGCTCAATGCTGCTTACTTTTTATGATCCAACAAAAATCATGGATATACTTGTCGTATTGAAACGAAACTTAAATAAGTGTACTTATTTAATAAGTAATAGTAAACACTTTTACCAATTTTCAACTCAATTGGAAAAATTTTCAATTGTTTAAAATACGTACACAAGTCATTTAATAAAAATTGAACTAATGCTGATGATGAGATGAAACTTGTCACTTATGTTAGTCTTATACATAATCACATGTCGCATAATTTTTTCGCGTTTTGTACTTTTTCAATTTTTTGGAGTCATTATAGCGGGTTAATGACGTCATTAAAAATATTTTCCGAATAGCACAACTTCAGTGGTAGACTTATTTTTGTACAAAGTTTCAACTCTCTAATATAAATACTCTAGGAGCTGCGATGATAACAGACACACACATACAGATAACTTTGTACAAACCACTCAGGAGGCCTTTAAAACACCTGAAACGAATAATTGAGGTGACATCTCGGTTTCGTTTTTTTCCCAAACACAATACTTTTTTCTATATACGCACGGTATTAATGAGGAAAAGTAAAATTAGGGTTATTCCTGAGTTTTTAACTCGTAAAAACTGATTCGCGATGAAAAAAATCGCACAACTGTGACAAGACTACTTCGAGGTCCTTCCGCTTTGCGGAGCTGCTTAGCTCGCCGAGGTTCCGTAGGAGTCAAATTTGTCCAGTCTATCTGGGACAATAGGCCGAAAAAATAGGTAGGGGCCTCTCTTCTATACTACCTCCCCACCTTCTAGCTCTATTAACACAACAGATATATAAGAGAATCATTAAAACTGTTATTCCAATAACCACGTGTGATTCATTTTCATGATGAATATTCGCTAATACCTAGGATAGTAGGTGAGGAATTTCAGATTATCATAAGTGTTTTGTTTACAAAAATCTAGCATTTTTTGGCGTCAGCATATTCAATACTCGTTGTGACTTTGCTTCGCTTAAAAATCCGCTACAATGGTCGTAATATTCAATGTAATAAAATGGGAGATGATCCAAAATAATATATTAGATGTTTAATAGTGTATATGATTTAACCCAGAATCAGTTATATGTTTATATTACATGTAACATACAACATGTTATATATGTTTATATAAAAACTGACCTAACGTATACAACAATATATTGCATATTCATGGCAAACATTTTCAATTTTCATACAATGTTTTCTTTTTCCTCTTTTTTTCTCGAGAGACTAAACAATTCATTTTCAAAATGGTTTAAAATATAAGTCTTGCCAACGCTATAACAGATAATTATTTATGTATGTGAAGTAAAAAGGAAAAAAATATAAATCGAGAAGGTGGTCTCTGGAGAGTCTTTTAGAAAAAGCTTTGTAGTCTATATGTATAATATGTCTAGGTCTACAGTCGCTGGTAACCTCAGAGTGAAGCTGTTACCCTTGCCTTTGAGACCTTGCTACGACCACACTGTTGTTGTTTTATTAATATTTATTGGTTCATGGAATGATGCCATGTATTTACGAAATTTCCTTGCCTGGCCTTAATGACTGTACAAAAAGTAGGGGACCTTTATCTATACACCTTCCTACTCTCTAGCACCACATAACCCAACAGACATCATAGAGATCAAAGACATATTACATCATAGAGATCAAAGGCATATTAATTACAGGCACTACAGAGGAATTAATTATATCTCTTATCATTTCATGCAAGCTAAATTAAATAAGACAGGTTTCAGCTCATTCGTATCATCACAAATGACGAAAGCACCACTCTCTAGCACCACATAACCCAACAGACATCATAGAGATCAAAGACATATTACATCATAGAGACCAAAGGCATATTAATAACAGGCACTACAGAGGAATTAATTATGGTCCGTATTCAAAGACGTTTTCCTAACATTTTCCTAACATTCTCCTAACTTTTTCCTAACATTTTCTTAACATTCTCCTAACACCTAACTTTTTCCTAACATTTTCCTAACATTCTCCTAACATTTTCCTAACATTATCCTAACATTCTCCTAACATTTTCCTAACACCTAACTTTTTCCTAACATTTTCCTAACACTAACCTTAGGTTAGGCAAGGGAAATGTTTTTAAGCCACGAAATTTAAATGATCGTTCCCGTGTTTTAAAAGTCATTTAGAGGCTTCGCATGATTTTTTTTAGTAAGAACCTAAGGTAGTTAAGTCAAAAAGTGATACCATTGTAAATAACGTAATATATCGCAAAATATCAATGTTATTAACTTATTACCTGGATTTACGACACACTTTGTCGTATTAATAACTATCTACATAAATTTACATAATATAAGTTACTGTTAATCCACTTACCTTACTATTAGGGAGTTTACCCTGAAATTCTTTTAACACAATCAGATTTTTTATTTTCTATGGTCTGTTTGTGGCGGGGGCTATCGATTCAAAGAGGAAATTCAGTTGGTCCGGTGTGAATAATTCAGCCATTATTATACCAAAAAAATTTTACACAAACAAAAATGAATTTGATGACAAAATACGAAAAACAAATTGTGTAAATGATTTAGCAAAATGAAAACAGTGTTGCACTGATTAACAGGTCTTCATTTAGACACCTTTGGATTCGTACAACCTGGCCCACGTTCAAACTTGAAACGCTTGATACTGCTTTATTTATGAAAGCTGTTACAATAATTGAACATTGTATTTGTATTAACCTTGCTTTGCCAAAGCAAGGCCGCATTGTTGTTTATGACAAAGTGTGTCGTAAATCCAGGTAATAAGTTAATAACATTGATATTTTGCGATATATTACGTTATTTACAATGGTATCACTTTTTGAGTTAACTACCTTAGGTTCTTACTAAATAAAATCATGCAAAGCCTCTAAAAGACTTTTAAAACACGATAGGAGAATGTTAGGAAAAAGTTAGGAGAATGTTAGGAAAATGTTAGGAAAAAGTTAGGAGAATGTTAGGAAAATGTTAGGAAAATGTTAGGAAACGTCTTTGAATACGGGCCTATATCTCTTATCATTTCATGCAAGCTAGATTAAATAAGACAGGTTTCAGCTCATCCGTATCATCACAAATGACGAAAGCGGCATGCATGTTTTTGATTAATATATGTATTCGACTATGTCTATTAGAGGTTTTATTCTGGTTCCTTTTTCCTTCCATTTACAAATATACGTACTATAGAGGAATTAATTTCAACTCTCATATTTCATTAATACTATACTTCGTCCTATAATTATAGGTTGCTGCAATGTGAAGTGGTATATATATAAACTAATAAAGTCTCTTCACACTAACTGTTTTAATTACAAAACAAGAGCCGACTTTCGACCACTTCTGGCCATCCTCAGTCTAGACAAACAGTAAAATAACACAAATTTAAAAACTAGAAAACAATAAAATAACTAATAAATAAAATCGTAAGAAGGCAGAGTAAAATAAAGAATTAACTGAAATAATTAAATACATAAACCAAAAATAATAAAATAAAATAAATAAATAAAATAAATAAATAAAATAAATAAATAAATAATAAATAAATAAAATAAATAAATAAATAAATAAATAAATAAATAAATAAAAATAAATATAAAAAAATAAATAAATAAATAAATAAATAAATAAATAAAATAAATAAATAAAATAAATAAATAAAATAAATAATAAAATAAATA
>JACMZG010001911.1:47212868-47237868 GCA_018340805.1 Microvelia longipes | reverse complement strand
TCTGGGTGCTAGAGTTCTTTGTCGGGTGGCGCTGGACTGGCCAGAGCGGTGAGCCTAGCTAGAGTCTGGTGATGCTATAGAAACTGATGAGATTGGTGAGACAGGAAGGGACGAGGCCAAGTGAAACTAATGTGATCAGAGGAGCTAGTAAGACTAGATGAAACAAGCACACAGTGAACTAGTAGTCGGCGCTAGCCAGAGCGGCGAGCCTAGCCAGAGTCTAGTTGGGCTAGATGGACTAGACACACTGTGAACTAGTCATATGCGCCACCATGTACGGAGGGTGTGCTTCCTAGATGAGTGAATGTGTACAAACTCAGGGGTTAACTAGTTGAGTGAGGGAAAACGCTAAACGACCCTACGGGTTTAAGCGTAAAAAAATCAATAAAATTATTATAAATAAGGCTTACAATGTCACTGTTTTACACATACTATATTTAATTAAAACAATATGATAAAGTTAAAATAAAACTTACTAATTAATAGCATATTAATACTCATTATTTATTTGAAGAACAACAGAATATAATTAATAACCATTTAATTGCATATTAAGTAGTGGTTAAGAACAAGATGGCCACTAATTATTTATTATTATTTACTAACTGACCTCTGAAATCTAGTTACATAGAATTGGAAGGGATAGATGAGGATTGGAAAGGAGGAAGGTATTATATTAGTAAACTGTAAGGATGCATACATTGCTTTGAATTAATTCTTTGCAAATTGCAATCTAATGTAAGTTAATATTTTTGCTATCTATCTTATTTAATCAGCACTATTGTTCTATTGGGACATATATGTAGAGCTTCATACAGTAATTCTTTTTAAAATGATTTTCCATAGTTGAGAAAGTTACTTTCTTATAGTTATAAGTGTGTTTATTATTTATAGCTTAACGCTCCCTCACCCCTCCCCCTACACAATTCCCAAACTTTATAACAGTTCCCAAGTGCCTAACAATAGTAACCAACCTAAGTACTATTTTTCCTGCCTTACTTATATAAAAGGTCTCTGTCATATCTAAATCTTTCAAAGAATATGATTGTGAAGAAATATCTCGTTATTCCTTTTTTTTGGTAAACCCGAAATTTGTAAAAATTTTGTAAATCGGTAAATAATTAGGTACTTTGTACTGTTCCCATCTGAAAGATAAAGTATCTAAAAACTACTCCATGGGCTCTGTATACAGTATACCATGTATTAACTGTCCAGCCAAATATATAGGAGAAACAAGACAACCACGCTATAACCGTGATCTCAACAAAAATCGAGATAGAATTCAGCAGATGATAAGTTAAATACAGCGTTATCTCAGCATGCTATAAACGATGAACATTAATTTTAAGTTAAGTTCATTATTGAACATAACTTGCAATGATATTGTTTTAATTAATTTATATTATATTGTGTCTTTTGATCAAACAAATAATGGCTTATAACATTAATGTGCTATTAAGTTGTAAGTTTCATTTTTAATTTAAATATATGAATACAAGACACCTTGTATTAAAGCAATTTTAAGTATAAAAATTTGGTGATGTCATAACTTAGGTTGACGACTTCATAAATAATTCGTAAGCAATCGGCTCCGTAACCTCCCCAACATATCGCCATATTTCAAGTTTCGTTTTGATCGGAGAAAGCTTTCTCGAGTTATGGTTTGACATGCTTGAGTGTTACAACCTTTACATACATCTATATGTATGTGTATATATATTCCAAACATATCCATAAACAGAGATTTCACTTCAATTATCCGTTTCAATCTTTTTAAAGATTTTCTGAGTAGTTCTTAAAAATTTGTCTGCCTGTATGTATAATGTATGTGTCTGTTATAATCGTAGCTCTTAGTGTCTTTATACTAGAAAATTGAAATTTTCAATTTACCAGTGCAATATACCTGCGCCTCCCTGTGGCCGCTTCGCGAACACATAGTTGTTGTCTTATATCAGTTTTTCAGCTTCGTGATAAAGTATCAGTTAGTAAAGCATCGCGAATTTTAAGGAATTTTTAATATAAGATGATGCTAATTTAAACGATCTAATGGCATGAAAAAATTTAACAAGCTGCATAACTAAACCTTAAAAATTGGCATTTAAAGTTTTGCTTTTTTTGCTACCTTTGAACCCTCTACTCTAGCATAAAAACAAGATTTTTATAACGTGCTGGTGTTCATGCATAAATCCCATACAAACCATAAAGAAACCCACTTAAGACGGCTTAAAAAGCCTAAAAAAAATGCCACCTGGTTGGGACAAGGGGCCAAAACGAAACGGTTTATATGATGAAATTTCCCTAATAACATGAAAACATGACATATAACAACAAATTCATAAAGGGCTTCTCACGTGCAGGCCCACGAAGCAGTGGCTGCAACACGTAACAGCCAAACATGTGGCCAATGCGCGAAGCGTCGTGGGCCTAAACTGGTCAAGAGCTAAAGCGGTAAGGTCGATTATTTTTTATAGTTTTACTTGATGTTATGAGTTTATAATATCAAAATAATTCTGCGTGAAGGTCCGCAAGCCGGGCGAATTCCTTTGGAATGATTGCTTCCATTTTTCTGTTTACGATGCATAGACTGAGAATCAGCAATACTGCTTGTAACTCGTTTTTTTCTCAATTTTAAAAGGCATTGCGCTAAAATAAATTAATGATTAGCGGAAAAATCAGCTTTAATGTGTTTACAAAATGTTGCTAATATTTCCTTTTGGGGCAAGACTTAAGCGACTAGTTATCCTGTTTCCTTTGTAAAATACAGAAACAAATGAGTTACAAGTAGTAATAGTGCTTATTTTGTCTTATTCATGAAATAAAAAAAGAATTTAGCAAGTTTTAAGCAAAGAAGCGAGCATTTAAAAAGAAATTCGTCTAGCATGCGGACATCCGCTGCAAAATTATTTTTTACCTACAGTAATTACCTAGATGAGGAAAATTTGTATTTATAATTCGATATTAGGTTTAAGATACGATAGTAATTTAATGGTTTCATATTTAGATTAAAACCTGAGTTGAATAATAAATAAACTGCAAAAAAATACTGAATATTAAAGATAAATTGAATAAAAAATAGCTCCCTCAATCCAGTAAGTCATGTTCTTGTGAAACGTGTATACTTAGCACGTAATTATGTTTTATGTGCACCTCACCACCTTGCTCATAAATATGTCTACTCCCTGCTTCTTTCTGCATCATGCATTGTATGCGTGTATCTATGTAGTCATATAGAATAGATTTATACTATAATTACAATATTAAATACATAAAATTAATAAAAGAGACATGTTCTACAAAATCACAAGTTATGTTGTGAATTGAGCTATTGAGTAAAAATATAATAATAATAAACATAAATATATTACAAAAGCTTCATTATGAAATTACAGATTATAGCTAAATATTTATTATGTAGACACCTTTCAATAAGTGTAATAATTTTTGTGCCAAGTTTCGCGTGATTATATGTTTGAAGTAGAAACATCGTAAACACATCGCTATTAATTAATTAGTAATGAATTATTTTTATTTGATTTTATCTTGTTGTTTCCTTTATTGGCTTTATTTATGTTTTGAAAATAAAAGATTAAGTGGGATGAATGAAACAACACTTGAATTTAAAATGATCGGATTTAGTCGTTTCGTTCTAAAAACGCCTTATTAACTTATTAACGATATCCGAGAGTTCGGGGATCAAATCAGTGCCCTCAATTTTATAGATTACTGTTAGGGTTTTTTTCATTTCATAAAAAAAATCGGTCTCGGAGTACCTCGGAACTTTTCCTCAACATATTGGATTCGCTAAGCTAATCCTCACTACTGTCTTGGTCATAAAGTTAATTATTAAAACAGTTCGATGTTCAATCCAAGACTGTTATCAAAATCTCAGAAAAAGTCATAATCTCAAAATTTTACAAAAAATCAAAACAACTACAAAATAAAATAAAATAATTAAATCGCGTTTCCTTAGAGATCGCGACAACTACAAAGTGAGGACTCACACCACATTTATGCGGTAGCACGTGATATATATATATATATATATATATATATATATATATATATATATATATATATATATATATATATATACACGTGCAACATGTTACATTGTTAATACATTCGTTTTATTACCAGCTGTCACCCATCCAGGCATTGCCCTCGCTCGAGGGTAGTGCCTAATTTCGCTGCCTAATTTAGCGAATTGTATATTCTAAGCACGAGCGATGCGAGTCCGATGTAGGCAGGATGAGCGTAGCGAATCCGATGTGACGAAAAAACGTTCCGAGGTACCCCGTACCCGATTTAATCTATACATCCAGTAAATTATCAGCATTACAGTTTACAGTGTACTTATTCTGAATAATTGTTTTATGTCTTATTTGTCCTCTTGTAATTTTTTTCTCTTTACTTTTTTCCGTGTACTTTTTTTCCTTTGTACTTTTTTCCTTGTACTTTTTTCCGTGTTTTTTTTGGTGTACTTTTTTTCCGGTTACCGGTACACATACATTCTTTTATGCAATAAATAAGTTCAAATAAGTTTCGCTTCAATACGAAATAAGTACATCTATAGTTAATGATGGATCATAAAAGTTAAGCACATCGAGCTATATCAGTGCCTAAATGGGTGACCACTAGGAATAAAACTAATATATTTACTATCTGTTGTAAAGTAGTAAGTAAAAGTAGTCAGTAGTGAGCGTAGCAAATCCGATGTGTTAAATAATAATTCCGAGATACATTGTACCCGATTTTTTAATTTTTTTTTGTTAAAAGGCCGTGGTAGATATAATATTTATTTTACCATTAAAAATGCATAAAAATGTATAATTTTGACTAATAAGCTAAACCATATAAACAACACAAACAGGTTTAGCCCGTAGAGTATAAGTAATTAAGTAAAAATATGAATTTAATAGGTGATATTAAAACTAGCATCAAATCATTATTCTACTTTCAATAGATATAATTGACGACTGTATATTGTATATGCATAAATATGTTTACAACACAGATAAACTATATATTTTTTATATAAATAAATTATTTAGGTTTGTACTAAGGTATTGATCGCGTAGATATTGATCTAACTTGCTGCAGTACATTTGATGATTTCTATATTCTGAGTACGAGCGAAGCGAGCCCAGTGTTGTGAGGATGATCGCAGCGAATCCGATATGATGAGGAAAATAAAAGTCCGTCCCTCCAGAAAATTATAGTGGTGTCTATGCCATCCGTTGTGGGGCACCCAAGTTGCAATAAAATCTATTGCGGCCAAACTGGCAGGGAATTTAAAGCACGTTTGGCCGAGCCTGTAAGAAAACTTCCTCTAGTTTTTTACCAGCACATAACTGCCGAAAACCACAGAGATAGTCAGCACGAAGTTTCATTTTTGCACTTCACCCCAAAAGGAGGTAAACTTAATTCCCTTGAAAACCTGGAAATAAGACGTATCCAACATTAACAGCCTAATAACTCTCTTAATAAAAAGAATGAGGGAGGGGGATCTGCTATTCTTTATCCATTGATCGACAAGTTTAGTAATTCAGTCTGCTCCAAGCCCTTAACGGAGATTTTGGACAACATATAAAGACTCACCTTTCCGGTACGTCTTACATCTCTCCTTACACATATTTTTTTATATTTAATTGTTTTTGAAAAATTTTTATTGTTTTGTCTATCTTTTGTATTTAAATTTTAACATTTCTTGTACCTTTATTTTTTAATCTCTTAACTTATTATTATGATTTTAACTTTGTTTTTTCATTTTGCTATGTTAGGCACAGTTGATGGCGAAAGCCGAAAGCCGGCTCTGCTATTTAAATATAGATATCTTGTGGAAAAGACGGAATTTGTAGTTGATGTGATGAGGAAAAGTTCCGAGGTACCCCGTACCCGATTTGTTATGTGTCGTTCTGTATGGTGACTGTTGCTCTAATTAATTGTTAAAAACAAAACTTAGTTTAAGGCGTCATTTGTTTATTAATATTGCAAATAATGACCTTCCAAACGTTAGAAAATTTAAAAAATGCTTGCTTGTTGCCAAAAGCATAAAAGCTTGCTTGCTTCAATTATGGATTTTTGGAAATGAAAACAATTCATTTCTTGCTTAAGTTTCGGTTTATGCCACGTAACTTGTGCCCTAGCATTACTACTCTTTTATACTTAAAAGAGATACTTAAGAGCATTTACTCTTTCAGCATACTTTTCTTTTATTTTCTTCATTTTATCCACATAAATATATCTATTGTAATCTTTCCCAGTATTAATGGTTGATCGGTGAAAACCCAACGGTGGGATGTATTGTAATGTGATCCCAAGGTACCATCAATGTATTCAGTTGAGTTTTAATTATTATTTTATTTTATGTATATATTAAATTAATTAATTAATTAATTAATTAACAAAATTAATTTTGTTTTCTTTAACTAAGTCAGACAGCCTGATACTTAGATATACTTACTAAGTACCGCTAAGTAAGTTAAGTGAATATTTTTAACTTTATATTTAATTTTAGTTAGAGGATTTTATTTATTTCATAATTATTTTATTTCATTTCATGGCTGTACTGACATGAGGGCAATTTATTGATTCTATACTCTGGGTAAAGCTAACTAACGATCGAATGCGATCGTATGTTAATTTTAAGCTATTCCTAGCTTAAAATTAACATTTCGTAATCTTTCTAACTATATATCTGCTTTGCTTACTTTATTATATCTAAGCTTATTCCATGTCAAAATGTATATGCAATTAAATTTTGCTATTTACGCAATGCTAAGTAACGCCCCCCGTTGCGTTACTTTATTTGTTTTTTTTATAATTACTAAACTTGGGTTGGTTCTTTACCCATTAAAAGAACCTGGCGTCCATATTCAACTATAGAGAACAGATAAGAGAGTCTTTTTTCCATATCAGAAAAAACGTCTTCCTACGCCTTATGCCGACTTGAGATGGGCTCAAGCTACGCTATAAGATTCGAACGAGAACCTCATGCTTCGAGTACTGCTTGTGCCTTTATTGAATATAGATTGGATTTTTTTAACTCAAATCCTTTAAAAATATAGAAAACACCATCTTGCTCAAATCAACGTTTGTTGATTTGAAACACCATCTTGCTCAAACGTTGCATGCGTTTGTTTAATGTTTCCAGCTGATTACTTCTTTCCTGCCAAAAAGTTTTAACTTTTACAATTTACTGATTTAAAAAAAAAATACATTGCAAAATCGATTTATGAAATCTTAAAATCCTGGATTTCAATTAGACTTCTTACCCCATGAGTGATTTCGCACTAAGTTTCACTTAAATATATTTATCTGTGAAAGCGCTTTTATATGACGCTTATTATTAGATAGTTCTGTTGAGATTAATACGGCCTTAAATAGACATAAATTGCTATGTCAACCCAGGGAGAGATTGAGTATAAAGCCAAAATCGTTTTACCGCCGTTTTCAGTAAAATAGAGGGACTTGTTAAGATTAAAAGTATTGGAAACATAGAGATATATACTAGAGGGGACCTAGCCTATCTAAATACACTGAAAGGCCTGAAACATCTTTTGGGGCTCTCAGGGGCTCTGTGTAATCTGATTAAACCTCCAGGAGAGGTTAAGATTATAATTAATGAAATTTATTTCGGGTTCACGCATATTGTTTTTGAATTGATTTGTATTTTTAACGTTTTACTATATAAATTATAGTAAATTTGTGCTGATTATTTGATTATAATTATAAATGAAGGCGGTCAGGTTACTTCTTTGATGTTACAAAATTTAACCTATAGGACCTCTCTAGTAATAATATCTCTATGATTGGAAACCGCTATAAAGTTCGTCTTAATCACTCTTATTGTCTAAAATATTTATAGTATTTTTTTTCTTAAATATTAAGGTAAGAATTATATAAATTCGTAAAATTTATCCCTACACAAAAATAAATTTAGTTTAGTTTCTGTTTTCGTTTGCATCCTGACAGAAAGAAGGTTACTGAGAGGTTACTAGCAGTATGAGTGGGGATTGTTTTTATTTCTTGACATGAAAAAAATATAATAATCTAACTAAAGACACGAAGAATATATAATAAGTAAAACAATTTTTCACTTGACATTCCTATATAGCGGAAGATCTTTAAGTTTCAATTTTACTCTTATATTGCCTTTTATACAAAAAGTATTTATTTAATTAAATAATTAACAGTACTTAAAATAATTATGAATTAATTAAATCATAATTACAAATGCAGTGTATTATCAAGTATAATTTTAATACATTTTAGTTAAGCATTACAAATTATATTGCCTTAAATTACAATTAATTTACCTTTATTACAACATTAGCTTGAAAATTATTACACGCGTATGTAAATGAGTATTGAATATTTTGCCTGCATGTTGAAATATGTAAGCATTAAATTGTATGAAAAATAATATTGATTTAAAATTATTCACATATTATAATAATACCAGAAATCGAGTATAGAGTACTTTGAAAATTTACTCACAAATTGAGACTAGCTTCGCTCGTCCTCAGAATGCCATAAGTATCCAAAGCCTATGGTATTACTTCTATCTCGCTACCCTCGACCTTAGCTACTATAATGGTTATCTAATAAATCACCCGTGGTGTAGTGGTTAAGGTACGCGGTCAATACACATAATGAATGGACTTTAAACTTTCGAGTTTATTTAGTTATGGGTTCAATCCCAGAACGGGCTTCTGGGATTTTATGAGAGGGATAAAAATTCTGCGTTCCACGTCCTTCAGAATGGATATAAAGCCGATGGTCTCGAGCCTGTGCGTTGTCAGGTACTCGTTAAAGATCCCTTAACCCAAATAAAACCGGGTATAGGTGCCTTCTGATTCATTATAATTCTATAGTGTGTCTGCCTTGTAGTTTAAAGTGTATGGAGGTTTGGTTTAACAGCGAGGGCACGTGTTATTTCTAGTTTTCACTAGACTATAAGTCAGTGAAAATATGTATAATTGCTTGAAAAAAAGCATGAGAGGAACCATAGAAAACCCACGGCTCTTCTGTCTAGATTAGATGAAATATACCTACACTTAAAATTAAAAGGAGTAGAACACTAGCTTTAAGAGCTGGCAAAAAGGGCCCAACAACGTGACCTACTTGCCTGGTAGTTATTTCCACTCCCCATTATTACTATTCCACTACCCATATTACTACTACTACTACTAATGGTTATCTAAAGTCTAGGGTGTTGTGATTTTGGACTCGCTTCATAATAATCTTAAACCAAAGGTGGTATTACTTAAGTGTCGCTTAAGTAATAAAACGTTAAGTTAATCATAAAACTTAGGAGATATTATTTGGTTTCGCTACGCTCGACCTTAGAATAAAGAGAGTTTTGACATCGGTCTCGCTTCGCTCGTCCTCGGAATGCCATTAATACATAAAGCTTAGGTGATATTATTTCAGTTTCTCTACGCTCGACCTCAGAATTATTAGGTATCAAATACCTAGAGAATTATCAATATTTAGGACCTTGAGTAAATTTAACTTTAGAAAAGTGATACGCTAGTTAGGCATTTAATAAAATAATACGATTAGTACTTCTAAATGATATTCGCGAATCCACTAAAGACCTGTGACAAAACATGACTGCCTAGTTTTTTATTAGTCTGACTTTATGAGAATATTAGCACTATATAACACAAATGAATCATATAATTTGTTAATTTAAATTTTATGCGGCAAAACGTCATGATTATGACTGATGTAAACTACCTTTTTCAAATAACTTTACGTGTCACTCAAATAAATACAACTTACGAACTAAAATTTGATCAGCTATTAAATTTACGTAATAAATCCACAATTTGTAAGTCGTCAAAAAGCGGTAAAAAAATTAGAATTAAAAGGTCGTTAAAATTATTTCAAAATGTAAATGTTAATATTTTCAAAATATAGTTCACCTCATACAGATGATTATCTGTGTCAAATTTCAACTCGATCGGTCTAATTTTCGTTTTTAACGAATTTTTAAAACAACAAAATTTTGATGACAGCAAAATAGGTTATTATAATTTGGAAAATATCATCTTCACACAAGACTCTAAGCACAACTAGGCCTAAGGTTTGATTTTTGTACAAATGCATTATACATTTTTCATGGCATAAATACACTAGGAGCTACTATGATAATAGATACATATACACTTCATATAATTACTTAATACATATACACTTCATATAATAAATACATATAATTACTTTGTGGGTAATTGCCTGTAATTAAATAAATACACACACACACACATACAGACAAAAAACTTTGTAAGAACTACTCAGGAGGTCATCAAAACACCGCATAAACTAATAATTCAGTTGTCATCACAATTTCGGGTCTATAGGTGTAAGTACTATCCGGAAAATATTTTTTATGACGTCATTAATCCACAATAATGACTCACTAAGTATTTAAAAACATCATAAAACGCGAAGAAGTGTTGCGACCAATTTAAGATTTGGCACACATATAGTCATGTATAAGACTAACTTATGTGCCAACCCGATTTTATTGAATTTTCAAAGAAACAATGAGCTTATGAGGAGAGGAGAGGGGAGTGGATCTTTCTTTTGGAAAGGAGGACTCTCTAACCAAAAATATTTAATATGTATATATATATATATATATATATATATATAATATAATATAAATAAATAAATAAATATATATATATATATATATATATATATATATATATATATATATATATTATATATATATATATACATATATGTATGTATATGTATGTATGTATAGACGTTTCTATGGGACACGATAACATTCGAACGCTTCCTTGAATCAAAATGAAACTTGGTACAAAAATCATAAGTCCCGTTAATCATAAGACTTGTTAATGTCCCGAACCCTATTGTTTATTAAATATGTGTGACGTCATTAACCCACTATAATGACCCCACAAAAAAATTCAAATAAATCACAAATCCTCGTGTAGTTTTTAGATTGGGCTAACATTTTTTACACATATACAACTTCACTATGGTACGAAGTTTTATTGATTGACAAATATATATCCAACAAAAATTATGACATTAATTGACACAATGTAAACAAATCAAGTTTTTTCACTATAGTTTAACACACGACCAGGGGGGGTTAACTTAAATGAGGAAAAGTTTGGATTCGATTATCGCAAGCTACTAAAAATAGCGCTGCGGCGGACCGGTGCGGATAACTCATGAACTATCTCCAATAGCTTTCCAAAAATAACTGATTATATTTTTATATTAAAATTTATAAATACCATGGCAATTCTTGGTTATGACAGCTACATTTATTATTATTATAAAATGATTGTTTTCTGTATGTATTTTTCACAAAAACGGTTCGCCGTTGCATGTTCTGTATTTTAAAAATTCAGAAACTAAAAGTAAATAGAAACCTTTTTTAAACTTCCAGAGAACCTTACTGATGGCAGATAAGTAAATTTCATTTAATTAATTTATTAATGTAGTCGATTTTGTCAGGTAATTACATTAAATTACATGTTCGCATCTTGCCGATGTAATTAATACAGGCTGCATTAAGTGCCAAAATCTATCTTTTACCACGTGTAAACTTTAGCCACTATTTCATTATTACCTGATTGAATCAATTAAAATAATAAATTACTTGAATGAAAAACTTAAAATAAACAGAAGCGTTCTGTGTAAGATTAAAGTGGTAGGGTTAGTGAGAAGTATAACTATACAAAGTATAAAAATTTCAAACTGACTGTGGGAAAAAAGCGGGAAATTAAGACACGCCCACTCAATTGAAAGGTAGGTCCCCCGCCGCGCTAGTGTCGACCGGAATCCAAATTTTTTCCACCATTGATTCGACAGTCTTACTGTTTAAGTATCTATAGTCTCTGCACACGACTAAAATCAGTTGACAGCTCGGGAAAATAATTCCAAGGAGCCAATGAGGTTATTCCTGGATATTAAACTACGCTCGCTGTTTAAAATCGGAACAACCTCATTAGTTCCTCAACACTATTTTCCCACGCTATCAACTGATTTTAGCCATGTGTTAAACTATAATACATTTGAAAATTCGCTTATATCGTGGCAGTATGATATACTATTAGAATTGTTATACACCCGTACCAAATTTCAACTGAATTGTATTATTTTTTGTTGTTCTATCTAAACTTGTTCATTCAATAAAATTGAACTAATGCTTAGAAAATAGAATAAATATTTTACCAATAGAGCTTACCAAGTAGGACGCAATAAAATAATGACACCCACAAAATCATAGTTTGATTAATGCTGTTTGACTCGTTTTCGTATAATTACGATAGCTGGATTAGGCTTGGATGGGTGACCTCTCAATTCTATATTATCCTATGACTACGAGCTAACAATGCTAACGCTCGTCGTCTCTAAACAACCAAAGAGGTATTGAGACGGTATTGATGTGGTAGTAAGACGAAACTTGTAGAACGCAAAGGTGGATGTGACACTGAGAAAGGTCAAGTTACAACCAACCCCACAACTTTTTAAAACTGAAACTGAATCTTTTAAATAATCCATATGGTCTATAAGCCACTGGCCTGAAAATGTATCTTCCCTATCTCCAATATTAAAATAGAAAAAATTGTAATAAGAAAAATTGTGACACCTACTTAATCACCAAGTAAACATGTTTCAGCATATGCAGATCCCAAAAGTTGAAAATAAGAGCTAGTGTTTATAAGAATAGATGGAAGAAT
This sequence comes from Microvelia longipes, assembly GCA_018340805.1. Classification (NCBI taxonomy): domain Eukaryota; kingdom Metazoa; phylum Arthropoda; class Insecta; order Hemiptera; family Veliidae; genus Microvelia; species Microvelia longipes. Next base: position 47,225,128 of record JACMZG010001911.1, on the reverse strand, counting down.
GACTTTTTAAAATAAATAAATAAGATAATACATAAATAAAATAAATCAATTGCAACGTAAAATTACAATAACAATACAATTTATTGTTGTGTCACACACATACACACATTTATATATACATTGTATATATATATATATATATATATATATATATATATATATATATATATATATATATTGTAATATTATTATTATGCACAATTTTATCAAATATATATATTGTTTTTAACTTTCGTATAAACTGAATCAACCTTTACTGTAAAAGACACAATGTTTTTGTTGGATCTGTTATGACGTCATCGTACTGGATAGATTAAACTAATACTATGGAAGAACCGGAACGTATTAAATGTGTATTTGATCACCTGTTAAATACACTGTGTGTACGTAGTTATATTTCGACTACCACGCAGTTCCCAAATCCTTCATTTTAAATTATTGTAAAAGTGAACCAATTAAAACATGATAAGGAATAAAATAATCACTATTAACCTATGTCACATATGAGACTAAAATTACAACTCACAATAACACTCTGAGAATGAAATAAAGTTATGAGAATCGTTTCTTAAAACGGAATTACAGGAAATATTTCGTATATAAAGATCTTAATCTTTATTAGAAAAACTTTCTTTACCACTTTAATCTCAATCGAGTGTTGTTTATCGGATACCTCAAAAACATTTGAACTAAGACTTCTACTGGCCAAACTTCTCATCGATTTAGAAAAAGATTGAGGCAACAAAAATTTAAGGTCAGAGTGAGTTCAGGCTCTGTCGGCGCACTGATGAGTTAGACGTAACGAAACAGAGTGGGACATGACATTATGTCGAGCCATCAATGATGACGAATGTCGAATGATGGAACAGTTCCCAGATGTAGTATTGCATTTTGCTTGTTACATTTCCTAGGTGTCTCTCGCACAATTATATTGTGTCAAATATTCATGTTTTGAAAAACACGGTAGTATCAAATGATATAATATTGATACTGATAAATAATCTTATTTCAACTATAGCCCAGCACATGATATTTCAAAATCAGAATATTGATAGTAATAATAAACTGCGTAGGCTTCCGCGGTTGTTGTCATGAAGATTTAGGTCTTCCGGTAGTGACCGCGTCAATGTACATGAAGAATCCGACGTTTCGCTTTCACAGTGGGAGGCATCTTCAGGGATGTAGGACATCATGGATAGAAACGCAATGCTCTACAAAACTGAATAGAAAAGTTCAGTTTTGTAGAGCATTGCGTTTCTATCCATGATGTCCTACATCCCTGAAGATGCCTCCCACAGTGGAAGCGAAACGTCTGATTCTTCATCTACATTGACGCGGTCACCACCGGAAGACCTAAATCTTCTTGATAGTAATAAATGTTTGTTTTCCCCAAACAGAAAAAATGAAAAAGTCCAACCTTAAAAACGTTGTGCATACAAATTCAATGAACAAGATACTAGAAGTTTAAGTAATATGCATTCTAGCATACTTAAATATTTAAAAAAAATAGTTTTTGTTTTTATGATGTTTTTGTTGCTTTTTTATTGTTCTTTTTCAATACTTGATTCATTTTTGTAACTAAAATAAATCATCTTTAAATTAATATTTTATTAGACTAATTCTGTTTATTTTGTTTCATATTTTGGTGTAATCTCATCTTATTGAGGTTATTATATTTAACTACTCTATAATTTCTCTATTCTTATTTTTGAAAACTCTTTGTTGTTACTCTTACATTATTCGATAATGTCAACGTTATATGTGTTCGTTTTTTTAGTTTTAGTTTATAGTCTTGTTGTTTGATGTTTTAATAAATCTGTTTACCTTGTTGATGACCAGACCCTTATCACATCGGATTTGCTACGCTCATCCTCCCAATTTTTTTTAAAAAAATTAAAAAACGTACACAAGTCATTCGATTAAAATGTAATTAATGCTGATAATGAGATGAAACTTGTCACATTTGGTATTCTTATACATGGCTACATTTGTGCCAATTTTCAATCCGATCACATAATTTTTCGAAACTTTTACGGAGTCATTATTGCAGGTTAATGATTCTATAAAAAATATTGTCGGAATAACACAACTATACAGCGGTAGACTGATTTTTGTACAAAGTTTCAACTCTTTAGCATTAACACACTAGACACTACAATGATAACAGACACACACTCTCTCTCTCACACATACAGACATAAAACTGCGTGAAAACCACTCAGGAGGCCTTTAAAACACTTAAAACAGATAATTCCGGTTTTATCTCGGTTTCGGATATTTTTGCAAACACGATACATTTAAGGATGTAAATAAAAGTCTATCCACAAATAAATTTCAACCAATGTAATGTAATTTATTTGTGGATAGAATTTTATTTACATCCGTATGGTATAAAATCCACTAGCGCTTATAATTTAAATATTACAATACATTTCCTATATACCTACAATATAAATGAGGAAAAGTAAAAATATAAAATAAATTGGTAGGTTGTTTAAATTTGGAAGGAGGACGACAAAAGATGTCTGCGCCCATGCCAAAAGAGATCCTGTCTGACAAAAATTACTATCAAAACAATTTAAAAAAAAACATGTTTTATGCCCTATATATTTCTTTGCTGCTAGTACATTTAAGTGTAATTAGTGATGATAAAATGCAATAACGGCTATTACTCTTATAATACTAAATACAAAAACAATTACTCATTTGATGTTGTTAACTCTACATTAAAAGATTATATTCATAAATAGCAACCTTATAAACATAAGACATATATAAGTAAATTTATGTAAATAAAATAAAAATGATAAAGATCATCACTTATAATTAATAGAAATTGGGAAATTTTTTATTATTAGCGAGTAATTTTATTTTTATCAAGAGACATAAAAATTAATTGTTGCCAACCTTATTTTATTGAATAATATTTTGTAATTACATATTTTTAAAGTTTCTTGTATTTTATGTCGACAAGTTACAAAAGCCTCTGAGAAAATTAAACAAGTTTAATTTGATTTTTTCAATAGAAAACTGCAATAAATCCAGGTTCATTGATAGAACGTGTTTTAATCGATAAATGTCTTCTGTTACGTGACGAATTTTTAAAAGATTATACATGTTGCAAAATGTTTTTTTTTTTTAGTTAATAAATACTAATTATTATTAGGTACTATCTATTAAGAGAAAGCAACCTAATTTTTATCAATAGCATTCTTAAGTAAAATCATCATTAATACCTGTATATATATATATATATATATATATATATATATATATATATATATATATATATATATATATATATATATATATATATATATATAACATTGTTTAAGGTGAAAGCGCTTTGAATGTGTTCATGTTTTTGTAGAGGGACTTATTCTCTGTTCCTTATAACAGTTATCAGTTCTGATATAATTTTAGGGAGTTTCAAAGAAAAACTCGCATTTGAGATTGTTTGTAAGTACGTGAATGAATCAAGAAATCATCAATCAAGTTCTTATTGGTACAATTATAAATATCTATTTCCTGTTGTTAGTTTGAAAGCTAAAAATGGTGGTCCAGATTTAAATTACAGTGATTCTATTTGAGTACGGTTACGGATGTTATAATCTTCATTTTTTTGAAATAAGACAAAATGAAGTTATGAAAGAAATGGTAGTACAAGTAATCGCGATTTATAAGGGATTTAGGGAACTATACTAACTATAGTGGAGTTAAATATTATAGGCTGCTACGCGAGCCTAAATTTAAAATTTTAGAACAGGTAGTTTAGCTATGAGTATAAGTAATTGAGTTCATTACTTGTGGGGTGTAAAGAACTGTCTTTTTTCTGTTAACTATCTAATATAATATTTAGTATAATTTTAACTATATCTATTTAATATTTTTAACAATGAAAATTATGACAATTAAAATTCTATATTTTTTCTTGTCATGTAATGACATGACATGGGGGGGGAGGTCCGCCAAGTACCGTTTATCTACAATGGGGTTCCGCTGGGTCCTGAAGTTTGCGTAACTCTGTTCTAAAAGAAGAGGAGAATTTTTTCAATAATTAAACTTTCTTTTTAATACATATTAACGCAGTTGCACATGTAGTTAAACAAGTTGATTGCTGAGTATGTTGGTATGATGAGAGTTTACTTTGCTTGCAATATTTGATGTAATATTATATGATACTATAATTGCTTACGTAGTGATAACGCAGTGTTGTGTAATTAGTGTAGTTGTTGAGATAAGAGCATAGAAACAATGTTGAGCATGTAATAATATTGTTTCAAGATTTATTGTTTTGTCAATATTTGTTTTTAACAGTTATTTTAACACCTCTATTAGCTGGTTCCAAGTAACTTTATAGTTAGCTACTAGTTGCAAATGTCATTAGCACCGAAACTAAAAATTAATTCCACAACGACAGGCCTATTCTCAGCTGCCAACCAGAAAATAAGCTAATGTTTGGCAAAGCCAAATATCAGCTCTTGTAGCATTACTCTTGCAACTTGTAAATTAGAACATGTTCTAAATCTTAATTAGGATAATTATTTTTTAAGTTTATCAAAACACTAGTTAATCTAATATAAATAATATGATTAATATATCATTGAAAGAGTCTCAAAATAAAAAATGGGCTTAAACTGATATAAACCAATTTTCACTTCAGAATTTTCTGGCTCATATTCTGTCTTAACATAAGTATGATTTAGTATAGTATGATGATAAGACTTGTGAGTGCTAAGTTTGAGGATGCGCGTAAATATTATAATTATAAACCAAAACTCAGCTATAAATCTGTGCAATATATTTATGCGAATCTGGTTTATTAACGATGAGCATAAATTTAAAGACTATGTGATAAAGCACACAAAAAAGCACATTTTATTAAAAAACGATAGGTCGAAAGTTGAAAGTGAGTTTTTGCTACTATTGGCCATAAACATGATAGCTCTGATTGGTCTGAAATCTGTCTCATTCGGTTTAGAATGTCAAAAATTATAGACATGAACTCATACCTAATCATATAAATAAAAGCACTTTTCTTGATTTTTATTAAATAGGGTTAATGACGTCATACATTTTTCAAATAGCAACCGGGTTCTTAACCTCAGTCACTTTAATATGCTAATTAGGGCATCACTGGACATAATTCAGTAGTGTAATGGTTAGCACGTGTGGATTGGAAATTTAGAGGAAATAACTTAAAAAATTTGGTTTTGAGTACATGTTAACGTATAATATATAATATATATATATATATATATATATATATATATATATATATATATATATATATATATATATATATATATATATATATATATATATATATATATATATATATATATATATATATATATAATATATATATATATATATATATATATATATATATATATATATATTATATATATATATATATACGTTAACATTACTCAAAACCAAATTTTTTAAGTTATTTCCTCTAAATTTCCAATCCACACGTGCTAACCATTACACTACTGAATTATGTCCAGTGATGCCCTAATTAGCATATTAAAGTGACTGAGGTTAAGAACCCGGTTGCTATTTGAAAAATGTATGACGTCATTAACCCTATTTAATAAAAATCAAGAAAAGTGCTTTTATTTATATGATTAGGTATGAGTTCATGTCTATAATTTTTGACATTCTAAACCGAATGAGACAGATTTCAGACCAATCAGAGCTATCATGTTTATGGCCAATAGTAGCAAAAACTCACTTTCAACTTTCGACCTATCGTTTTTTAATAAAATGTGCTTTTTTGTGTGCTTTATCACATAGTCTTCAAATTTATGCTCATCGTTAATAAACCAGATTCGCATAAATATATTGCACAGATTTATAGCTGAGTTTTGGTTTATAATTATAATATTTACGCGCATCCTCAAACTTAGCACTCACAAGTCTTATCATCATACTATACTAAATCATACTTATGTTAAAACAGAATATGAGCCAGAAAATTCTGAAGTGAAAATTAGTTTATATCAGTTTAAGCCCATTTTATATTTTGAGACTCTTTCAATGATATATTAATCATATTATTTATATTAGATTAACTAGTGTTTTGATAAACTTAAAAAATAATTATCCTAATTAAGATTTAGGACATGTTCTAATTTACAAGTTGCAAGAGTAATGCTACAAGAGCTGATATTTGGCTTTGCCAAACATTAAGCTTATTTTCTGGTTGGCAGCTGAGAATAGGCCTGTCGTTGTGGAATTAATTTTTAGTTTCGGTACTAATGACATTTGCAACTAGTAGCTAACTATAAAGTTACTTGGAACCAGCTAATAGAGGTGTTAAAATAACTGTTAAAAACAAATATTGACAAAACAATAAATCTTGAAACAATATTATTACATGCTCAACATTGTTTCTATGCTCTTATCTCAACAACTACACTAATTACACAACACTGCGTTATCACTACGTAAGCAATTATAGTATCATATAATATTACATCAAATATTGCAAGCAAAGTAAACTCTCATCATACCAACATACTCAGCAATCAACTTGTTTAACTACATGTGCAACTGCGTTAATATGTATTAAAAAGAAAGTTTAATTATTGAAAAAATTCTCCTCTTCTTTTAGAACAGAGTATACGCAAACTTCAGGACAGCGGAACCCCATTGTAGATAAACGGTACACGCGGACTCTCCCCCCCACAAGTAATGAATTCAATTACTTATACTCATAGCTAAACTACCTGTTTTAACATTTTAAATTTAGGCTCGCGTTGCAGCCTATAATATTTAACTCCACTATAATTATAGTTCCTAAATCCCAGTTATAAATCGCGATTACTTGTACTACCATTTCTTTCATAACTTCATTTTGTCTTATTTCATAAAATATGAAGATTATAACATCCGTAACCGTACTCAAATAGAATAACTGTAATTTAAATCTGGACCACCATTTTTGGCTTTCAAACTAACAACAGGAAATAGATATTTATAATTGTACCAATAAGAACTTGATTGATGATTTCTTGATTCATTCCCGTACTTACAAACAATCTCAAATGCGAGTTTTTCTTTGAAACTCCCTAAAATTATATCAAAACTGATAACTGTTATAAGGAACAGAGAATAAGTCCCTCTACAAAAACACATTCAAAGCGACTTTTCATAACATGAAACTTAACATGCCTTATCAAGTGTTAACTGTTATATTAATTATAATTAAATAGCATTAAAGTTAATTAATTAATGTTTATAAAATTTAACTATGTAAATAATTAATTAATATTTTGCCCGTTAGCTCACGGACCCCCTAAAAGTTTTCTCGGATTCCAGGAGTCCGAGAACCACCCTTTGCGTATCCCTGTTTTAGATAATAAATATAGGTATTAGAGTCTTAATATTTATTAAACCCAGATTTATGTAGGGTAAGACATGTTTTACAAGTGCCTGACATCGTACTGCCTCACACCACAGGCTTAATGTTCCTTTAGAAGGATTTCTATTAGAGACTTTAAAAATCTAGATGCCGGACCAAAAATCCGGGCTCTCAAATTAAAAAAAAAAAAATCATAAATGAAAAATAATCTTATGCATTTTTTATCCAATATTTTACTCTAATTTAAGAACTAGACTCAATTCGAGATTTTTTAAAATTAATTCCTAGGAATTAAACAATGATGAGACTGCTTGTCACCAAATTTGGCGAATCCTTAATAAAGACAAACTGTCTAACGGCTAAAACTCTAAGAGGCTTAAATAAGTTCATCAAACTTAGCATATAAGTTGAGTGATTTAACTTTATGACTTTAATACTTTAAATACTTCCATGTTAAGTATTAGGTATATGTTTAACAATAAGATGACCAGGATTAGCTATACAGGCATGAGCTAGGTACCAACGCCAGGTCCACAAGGGTACACGTACCTGCTTTAACTTAATCAGCTTACACGACTCTTCTTTATTTCATAAGTTACTTACCTCTATGCTTATTGAGATGTCAATAAAACTAAAAAAATTATATTTAGTGTAATATTTTTATATTATTACTTTTTTTCAACTCTCCTTTAATTTATAAGCTTCTTATAAATTTATAAACTTGTAATGATTTTTGGCACTTATTGATAATTTAAAAACTAATTATTGAATACTCAAACCATAATAAACAAAACCAATAAATAAGTTAAATAAAAAACAGAGCTTGGAATAAGAGACCAACTAAAGTTAAGCAAGGGGCCTTCGGCTATGTTAGAGGCCATGGCCTCTGCGAAGTCGGCACTCAGGGCCTTGGTTGTTGTCCTATAGTTTTAGTCATATACTAGTTCTATATGTGGCATCTGCCACGTTATAAGCTAAATATGAGTTTACGTTAAGCTAACTTAATGAACGTCATACATATGTCATAACATAGGGGTACATAACAAGGTTGATTTTAAGTAGTCGTTACCTCGTTGGCACATATGTTACTTTATTCATGGCTATGCGTGCTAAATCTCGAATCCATCGCATAATTCAGCATTTATGATTTTTCAAAATTTTGTTGATTTATTTTTGGGTTAATGAAGTCATAAAAAAAAATAGTTTCCAAATAGCACAATTGCAATGGTAGTCAGATTTTTTAACATAGTTTCAACAATCTAGAATAAATACACTAGGAGCTACGATGATAACAGACACACACATACAGACAGACAACTATTCAAGAGATCTTAAAAACACCTAAAACGGATAATTCCAGTGACATTCTGGTTTTGGATTTTTCGCAAACACAATACTTTTCCTATATACCTATACGATATAAATGAGGAAAAGAAAAATACTATTGTATAATTATTTGATTATTACGTATTATCATGAGTGGTATCAAGGGGAGGGGGCAATCACTTCCTTTTTTTCTCACCCTTGCTAACTCACATCAAAATTTTTTGGAAGGGAAGCAAATGCCACCTTTTTCCTTCATCTTGTTTTGACCTACACTTAATTTTTAACTCAAGACGTCACTTTAAAAACCATACTAATGATATACAAAAACATCTTATGTGTATGTTTTTCACAGAATACTATCTGAAGTATTTGCAATGAGTAAATATTTCAAGTGGGAAGAGAAGTGAAATTTTTAAAATATTTCTTCTTGTTTGAACTGCAGTTAAAACTGCATTTTTACGTCTCTATCGTCATTAAATTTCTGCTTAATGTCATTTATAATTACCTTAGATACTTGTTAAAAAAATAGAACTTAAATTTATTGCCTAGTTTGTTGATGTTATTGAACTGCTAATAACATTTATATCTTTTAAATCGTTAATTATATGTTATTGTTAAGCATTGTTCTCGCCAATGAAGCAATAAAGGGACATTTTTCTTTGTCGTTTTAATTAGATTTTGTTTACATTTATACCATGTTTAAACCAAAAGGTTTTTACTTTACCTCATTTATTCAGTAGGTATATAGAGAAAAGTATTGTTTTTGCACAAAAAAGTTTTAGATGATTTTAAAGCCTTATGAGTAGGTTTACAACATTTTTTATTTGTATGTGTGTGTGTGTGTTATCATTGTAGCTCCGGTGTGTAATAGCTAGATACTTGAAACTGTTGAAACTTGTTTACAAAAAATAATCTTAGGTATAGTTGACGATCCGGAAATAATTATTCAATGACGTCATAACTCGATTATTATAAAACTTTATATTTTTTCAGCAAAAATTTTACAAACTTTGGTCAAAAAGAATACTACAAAAGACTAAAAAATATACCAAGTTTTATCGTATTTTATTAAATGACTTCTTTACGTTTTTAAAATTCGTTAAAAATTAGAAAAGTAACTAATTAAACTGAAAATTTGCATGAGGGCATTTTCATAAATATAATAACAAGATAATAAATAAATAAATAATAAATTTTATTTCCAATAATATTACAAATTATTATTATTTATTTTTTAACATGTGTTTGCAACAATGTATTTTTGGATACCCCTAAAAATGCAAGCCTTGAGCCGGGCTAGTAGTACGTAAAATATATTTTTTTTAAATCTAAAATTTAAATATAGAAACAACTAAACTTCTAAATTTAGGTGGAGATTGAGTAAATATGGAGAGATGGAGAGAATGAGTGAAAGAGAGAGAGAGTGAAAGAGGAAGAGAGAAACGAGTGAAGAGAGGAGAACGGTGAAAGAGAGAGAGAGACAGCGAGTGAAATGGAGAGAGAGAGAAGGAGAGAGAGAAAAGAGACGATAGCGAGAGAGGTGCATACAATTAATTGTTGATCCATGCTATTTTTTTTAAATGTTTTAAACACTGTTACATTGTTGATATGTTGTGGTAGAGAGTTGTAGAGAGTTGGAGCTGCAATATAAAAGTGTTTGGATAGGAAACTTGTATTGTAAGTAGGTATGCTGAGTTTTTTGTTAGTTTGTATTTTCTTGTCGAGCAAGAATGCGATCATACATTGGCTTCATAGAAAAATTGTGTCAGAATAATTTTTTGTAAAGTTTTTCTATGGTAAATACTTGAAATCTTTAAATAGTTTCACAGTGGGAAAGTCTTTAGGTTTTCTTAAAAATTGTTTTTATGGCTGCTTTTTGGCTATTTCGACGGCATTAATTTAGTTTGGACAGGCTGAGTTCCATGCAACTAAACCATATTCCAATATTGATTGAACTAGGATAGAACTAGGAATAAGAAGTTATACTTCAATACGGCTATTATATATACGGTTTTAGTTGGATCTTATTTGATAGGAGCATCGAGCATGGTCAACAGTCGTAATAGAAACCGCTGGCATTAAAACTGATTTTGCTTGTTCGAGGATGAGCAAAGCGAGACTGAAAGATGTACTAATTATAAATTAGGCATAACATTCAGTAAGCGCAGTGGAAATTTTCTTTCAATAATATCAACACCAACAACATCTTTCCACTAAATTTAAACTTTAGTTGCAGAGCGGTTTTCTGCAATAATGCCATCAGTGCTGTGGTGAGATGTTGAGTCTTTCAATCCATGGAATCTGACAACATCTCACCACGGCACTGTAGATGGCATTATTGCCGAAAGCCGGCTCTGCAAAATAAAGTTTAAATTTAGTGGAAAGATGTTGTTGGTATGATATTATAAATTAGGCGTTTTTCGTATGCTGAATTTTAGGCGTTTTCGTAAGTTGAGAATAAAACATGCGAGTCCGAATTAGTGAGGGTAAAAAGTCCCTTTGTACTATAGTATTAGTTAAATGATTACTGTCCATGCTTAAAATACAATTACAAATTGGTATTACAATTTGCAACACAAAATGACAAAATTGAATACTAAATTGCACTCAAAAACAGAGAACTAATTGACTGAACACACACAAAAAAAGAAACTTGAAAAAACAAAAAAACTTTATCAACTTTCAAAGACTATACTACGAAAGTTGAGCAACATTGGACTTATTACCGGTTTTAAAATCAACTACAGACCCTATTAAAAATGTTTAAACTTCAATCTACTAATACTGAACCACATTAAAAAATAAATATTTTATCAAAATACTTAACAATTAAATACATTAAAAAAAAATCCGTCAAAGTGCTTGCTTTGCAAGCATTATAGGGTTTCTCAGATATTTGCATAAATATAAAGTATTATAACAATCATACTTATACTTAATATTCTACGCCATCGCTTCAAAGTAGCCCTATATGTAAGTATTTGTCGATACCCGTAAATGTTAGAAAAATAAATAAGTTATAACAAAATATTCCACAGCTCAATAACAATCTAAAGAGCTCGCTTCCTCGCCTATATATATTTGTTTGTCAATACTAATTTTTGAGAAAATTTAAAACACAGAACAAAATTAAAGGCTCACTTCACTCGCCTTTATGTGCTTAGTTGTCATATCCTACCATGAGAGGAACATTTAAAACAAGGACATAAATTAAAAGGCTCACAGCTTTCAAATCGCCTTTTTGTATTAGTTTATCAGAGACCTCTCATTTTTTTAGCATAGAGTAAAGACATACATAATATCTAAGGCGCTTCGCTTCGCCTCGCCTTGAGGTGCAAACTTTTACATAACAACATCTAGGGCTCGTTTTCGCTCGCTATAGAAGTTTGTTTGTCCGATACCTAATTAGAAAAAAAATAATTAAAACATAAAATAAGATTCTAGGGCTCGCTTCGCTCGCCTTTATGCTTGTTTGTCAATATCTACTTTAAGAGAACATTTAAAACAAAGGCAAAAAAATCATAGGGTCGCTTCGCTCCTAATGTTGTATGTGTTATAACAA
>JACMZG010001911.1:47199014-47212437 GCA_018340805.1 Microvelia longipes | reverse complement strand
AGGCATAAAAAACATGGGCTCGCTTCGCTCGCCTTTTTGTATATGTTTATCAGTGCCTTTTTAAGAGTATAAAATAAAAATAACCATACAATACTAGGGCTCGCTTCGCTCGCCTTTATGTGCTTGTTTGTCAATATCTACTTTAAGAGAAACATTTTAATAAAGGCATAAAAACATGGCTCGCTTCGCTCGCCTTTTTGTATATGTTTATCAGAACCTAATTTATAGCATAGAGTAAAAAGACATAACATATATTCTAGGGCTCGCTTCGCTCGCCTTTATGTGCTTGTTTGTCAATATCTACTATAAGAGAAACATTTTAAGAAAGGCATAAAAAACATGGGCTCGCTTCGCTCGCCTTTTTGTATATGTTTTATCAGTGCCTTTTAAGAGTATAAAATAAAATAACCATACAATACTAGGGCTCGCTTCGCTCGCCTTTATGTGCTTGTTTGTCAATATCTACTTTAAGAGAAACATTTTAATAAAAGGCATAAAAAACATGGCTCGCTTCGCTCGCCTTTTTGTATATGTTATCAGAACCTATTTATAGCATAGAGTAAAAACATAACATAATATTCTAAGGCTCGCTTCGCTAACCTTTATTTGCTTGGTTATATTACTGCTTGGTAGCCTTATGTCGATATTTTTGGCGGGGTAATAGCCGCTATTTTGAAAAAGCGATGCATATTTGTGTACTACCCATCGATACCTACAATTTGATACCCCACATGATTTTTCAAAAAAAATATTTTTTTTTGCGCGTGCGCGTATGGGCGATTTTGAAATTGCTAAAAATAACTTTTGAAACTTTTTCTCCGAAGAATTTCTATGGCCCGAAAAGTGCTTTTATTGGCTATTGGTCCCATATTTTTAGGGCTTCTCCTTATACCTTAAAAGGGGGGGGGACAAGCATTTTTTGGTTGTTTTTGAGATTTTTGGCGGGTGTAATAGCCGCCATTTTGAAAAAGCGATGCATATTTGTGTACTAACCATCGATACCTACAATTTGATACCCCACATGATTTTTCAAAAAAATATTTTTTTTTTTGCGCGTGCGCGTATGGGCGATTTTGAAATTGCTAAAATTAACTTTTGAACTTTTTCTCCGAAGAATTTCTATGCCCCGGAAAGTGCTTTTATTGGCTATTGGTCCTATATTTTTAGGGCTTCTCCTTATGCCTTAAAAGGGGGGGGACAAGCATTTTTTGGTGGTTTTTGGAGATTTTTGGCGGGTGTAATAGCCGCCATTTTGAAAAAGCGATGCATATTTGTGTACTACCCATCGATACCTACAATTTGATACCCCACATGATTTTTCAAAAAAATATTTTTTTTTTGCGCGTGCGCGTATGGGCGATTTTGAAATTGCTAAAATTAACTTTGAAACTTTTTCTCCGAAGAATTTCTATGGCCCGGAAAGTGCTTTTATTGGCTATTGGTCCCATATTTTTAGGGCTTCTCCTTATGCCTTAAAAGGGGGGGGGGGACAAGCATTTTTTGGTGGTTTTTGAGATTTTTTGGGTGGTGTAATAGCCGCCATTTTGAAAAAGCGATGCATATTTGTGTACTACCCATCGATACCTACAATTTGATACCCCACATGATTTTTCAAAAAAATATTTTTTTTTTGCGCGTGCGCGTATGGGCGATTTTGAAATTGCTAAAAATAACTTTTGAAACTTTTTCTCCGAAGAATTTCTATGGCCCGGAAATTGCTTTTATTGGCTATTGGTCCCATATTTTTAGGGCTTCTCCTTATGCCTTAAAAGGGGGGGGGACAAGCATTTTTTTGGGGGTTTTGGGATTTTTGGGTGGTGTAATAGCCGCCATTTTTGAAAAAGCGATGCATATTTGTGTACTACCCATCGATACCTACAATTTGATACCCCACATGATTTTTTCAAAAAAATATTTTTTTTTTGCGCGTGCGCGTATGGGCGATTTTTGAAATTGCTAAAAATAACTTTTGAAACTTTTTCTCCGAAGAATTTCTATGGCCCGGAAATTGCTTTTATTGGCTATTGGTCCCATATTTTTAGGGCTTCTCCTTATGCCTTAAAAGGGGGGGGACAAGCATTTTTGGTGGTTTTTGGAGATTTTTGGGTGGTGTAATAGCCGCCATTTTGAAAAAAGCGATGCATATTTGTGTACTACCCATCGATACCTACAATTTGATACCCCACATGATTTTTCAAAAAAAATATTTTTTTTGGCGCGTGCGCGTATGGGCGATTTTGAAATTGCTAAAATAACTTTTGAAACTTTTTCTCCGAAGAATTTCTATGGCCCGGAAAGTGCTTTTACTGGCTATTGGTCCATATTTTAGGGCTTCTCCTTATGCCTTAAAAGGGGGTACAAGCATTTTTTGGTGGTTTTCGAGATTTTTGGGTGGTGTAATAGCCGCCATTTGAAAAAGCGATGCATATTTGTGTACTACCCATCGATACCTACAATTTGATACCCCACATGATTTTTCAAAAAAATATTTTTTTTGCGCGTGCGCGTATGGGCGATTTTGAAATTGCTAAAAATAACTTTTGAAACTTTTTCTCCGAAGAATTTCTATGGCCCGGAAATTGCTTTTATTGGCTATTGGTCCCATATTTTAGGGCTTCTCCTTATGCCTTAAAAGGGGGGGGACAAGCATTTTTTGGTGGTTTTGGAGATTTTTGGGTGGTGTAATAGCCGCCATTTTGAAAAAGCGATGCATATTTGTGTACTACCCCATCGATACCTACAATTTGATACCCACATGATTTTTCAAAAAAATATTTTTTTTTGGCGCGTGCGCGTATGGGCGATTTGAAATTGCTAAAATAACTTTTGAAACTTTTTCTCCGAAGAATTTCTATGGCCCGGAAAGTGCTTTTACTGGCTATGGTCCCATATTTTTAGGGCTTCTCCTTATGCCTTTAAAAGGGGGGGGGTACAAGCATTTTTTTGGTGGTTTTCGAGATTTTTGGCGGGTGTAATAGCCGCCATTTGAAAAAGCGATGCATATTTGTGTACTACCCATCGATACCTACAATTTGATACCCCACATGATTTTTCAAAAAAATATTTTTTTTGCGAATGTGCGCATTCGTCATAATCGACAGATGCGCGTGTGATATAGTTGGCTATATTTTTCCTGTTGTTGGATAAAATAGTTACACATGTATACCAAATTTCAACTTCCTAGCTATTGTAGTTCCTGAGATGAGAAATCGGACAGACAGACGCTCGACAGAAAGTATAAGGGTTTCGAAGATTATCTTCGAAACCCTAATAATAACGTAGTTTAGGATTAGACAAGTAATATACATAGCAGAGTAGATAATAAAATAAATAATACATAGGAATATAAGCTAAGGAGAATGAATATAATCTAGGGTAACAGAATGGAGTAATATTAAATGATAAATAAAACAATAAAAAGAAAACTTGATGAAGAAAGAAAATAAAGGGATCGCTAGAAGGAAAAACAAGAGATAGTTTATGTTTAAAGTGGATGGTCAAGAAAGAAATAATACGATTGGTTAGTTAATGGACTACAAATATACAGTAGAGGGGTTGCTAGGGGGTGGGGGATGACTTTGGCTTAGGGAAACTGTATACCCTCAGTCATTGATACTGTATCGTGCAGTTCACTATCGCGTCTTGACTTTTTTCCTTTATCTACGACTTGTGCTTTTATTAATATTTTTTATTAATTCGAACGATATTTTTTATTAACTTTATTTTACTTATTATTATTATTTAGTATTTTTGGCTAAATTGATTTTATAGTAACAAAAAGTTTTGTTAGTTAAAATAAACGGTTGATTTTAAGAAAATACGTTGAAGGACTTAGTTTTCAAGACTTCTTTCCTGGATAGTTAGATAAAAATACAGGTAATTTTTACTAACTTGTTTATTTTTAATTTTTTAGCAAACTAGCGACATTTTTGTTATTTATTTCTGTACAAATCTAACAGAAGTTCTTTGTTTATTAAATATTATAATTTATGTATAATAATTACTTTATTTCCTACTATCAGTTGGTCTAAGCAAGTAATTATTTTTTTCAATTTAATTTTGGTTGTTGCAAGTAGCAAAACCAATTGCATATCCATGTAGTTCCTTATAATTGTACCATTATTTGATTTACACTTTTTTCCGAAAAATTGTGATTTCCAGAAAATATTTATCTTTAGTGGTAACTAATTTTTATGATCAGCAAAAGCTACTAATAGTATTATTATTTTACTCGTACAGGTTTTCTCTTTTGAGGTATTTATGTCAAGCAGGTGGTTTTAATCGCCTATTAGTTTTAGGCTCTTCACGTAACATCTATTTAGATATAAAACATAAATATATAAAGAAGTACATTTTCTGGTCACAATACCTTCTAAATTATGGCCATATATAAAAGTATATTTATTGTTAAAACCCGAGTTTTTACTTATGGATATATATGAGAAGCCTAAAAGTATTGGATGATGTATAAATTCTCAATTTTAAATTTACAGGGGTTTGATACCTCGTAAGTCTTGTCGTTCTGACTCAACTGCATTTTATAGAGTGGTCGTTTTGACTCTACTACCTTTTTATAGTCATTCTTCTGTGTTCTGACTCCACTGCTTTTTTATAGAGTGATCGTTTTGACTTCACTAGATTTTATAGTCATTCTTTTGACTTAACTGCATTTTATAGAGTGGTCGTTTTGACTCCAATTCATTTTACAGTTATTCTTCTGATTTCACTGCATATTATAGAGTGGCCGTTTTGACTCCAATACATTTTATAGAGTGTTCGTTTTGACTCAACTATACATTTAATAAAGTCATTCTCCTGACTTTACTGTATTTGCTCCTTTAACGAAGAGCAGAAATTATTTATCAATGAAAAAATACTTGATTTAATCAACATTTAATAAAACCAGGATACAATAATTTACTTATACATTTATAGTAATAATAATTCAAGTGCATTTTACGAAACTGTATAATATATTTTATCAAATACTAAATAAATATTTTATCAAGTTCCTCATTTACTTAATAGCATAAATTATAAAAATATAATGTTACAATTTATTAACATTGATATAACAGTATTCAATGCAAAAATGTCTGTAGTTATAATTTTAATCTTTTGCAGAGTAAGATAAATACTATTTATCCAATAATATTAAATAATAACATCATAATGAAGGATCTTACATGTTTAAATGTAAGTATTTGTATGATTTTATTACATACATTTTTGGATTTGTTTGTAAAATAGTTATAAAATATCATGTAAGTTGACGATTTCATTATACCATTATTTAAATACATTTAATAATTTGTATGTATAATGTAATAATTATTTCGTACATACTGCAATAATTTGTATTGATAATTATTGCAATATAACAATCTGCATTATTGCGGAGTAGTGTTTAAACATACGCAATATATACATCGTGTCGAGCATTTTAGATGCATTAAAAATTATAAAATACAGGAAAACTTTACCATTATTTATTTAGTAACTATTACCCAAGACTGGTAAATATGGTAATTTTTTTATCCCTTTGGTAAATTTAAAAAGTTAAATTAGAGCGTACCATACTGTTGACTGTTTTGTAACCCCACTTAAATATTAATTACTTGGATACTATAGTCACTCAATTCCAATATTATTACCAAGTTATTTTTATCCTTAACTACTTAATAAATTTTATCATATTAAAAATCAACTGGCAATTTTTCACCAAGCTATGGTTAATAACTTAGGTACTCTTGAAGCTATAAAATAATCTCTAATTTTTGGCTAAATAGGCCGGACAATCTTGTTTTCAATGTGACGGTCTCATCTTTTCTTTGTTGTAATTATGATATATAATAATATCTATGATGGCACATAGGCACATATAATTATATTTTATAATTAAATTGTATCTATAATATGTATTTGGAAATATATAAATTTTCAATATATATATATATATATATATATATATATATATATATATATATATATATATATATATATATATATATATATATATATATATATATATATCAACATTAATAAATTAATTATTATTACATAAAGAAGGAACTTAACAAAAATATGTGTTATACATTTGCATACACTTTAAGTGCAAGTATAACTGTTTTTAAAGCTTGGTGCTTTTAAATATTACATCAATCTCATATAAATCTTAATAAGTTCATATCAACGCACTACTTTTCTTATCAAGCAATGATAAGGAGTACTATTAACATTATAACGCCTTATTTTTCTACATATTAAATACACTTACTTAGGCCTTATAGTTTTTGTCCAAAGCACTAGTAAGTCAAAGTTTTTCTATCAAGCATTAATCTATAAATGCCCTAATTAGCACTCTTTGAGTCAAAATTATATCTTAAAATTAATGTAGACCTCGTGAAAGATATGAGATTTTAATTCGCATCTCTCAAAATATTAGTTTTATTACCTAATTATTATGGTATTTTATTATTAAATATTTTATTATCTTCTAACTAGGTATTTACTATTATTACTAGGTACACTTATTATCTTATTACCTCCTAATTATTATTATTAGATATGCTTATTACCACCTCCTCCCTTAAGAGAGCCAAAAGGAAGTCTTAAGGCCTCTCAAATGTATTTAGCGTTACACTATTAATTACACTTCTATTTTATGTGAGACTTATTTATGTCAAGAGCCCATCAATGACTTTTTCTCAAACTGAAGTAAAACTTTAGAAATTTAGTTAAAACATTAATAATTTACAAAATTATTATTATGATTTTATTACTTTTAATCAAATCAAAACCGCAGACATACGTGTTTTTGAAACTAAACTTAGCATACTAAATTAATAGTATGCTTAGTACATAGTGCACTTGTTTATCATATGAAAAATATACTTGTACCAAATTTTAACTCAATTTGATTATTTTATTATTTAAAAAGAAACGCATACGAGTTATTTGACACATTGAACTTATGCTGATAATGAGTTGAAACTTAGCACATTAGATGGAGTTATATGTATACACATATGACTACAAGCGTGCTAAATTTAAAATCAATGGAAAAATGTTTTCGCGTTTTAAGAATTCATAAATACTTCATAATGACGTTATAAAAAAATATTTTCAATGTACTACAACTAGACCTATAGTTTGATTTTTGTACCAAGTTTTAACACTTTAGCATAAATACACCGGGATCTTCGGTGATAACAGACACACACATAGACAGACAACTTAGCGAAAACCACTTAGTAGGTTTTAAAAAATTTTAAACGGTCAGTTATTTAAGTAAATCATGGTTTCAGATGTTTTACTAACGCAGTACTTTCACTACACACCTACATTATAAACGAGAAAATATTAAAAAAAAGAATTACTGCATTTTAATTTTTAAGAAAATTAAAAAAGAATAACAGCAAAATGAACTAAATTTAGAGTATCGTCCTTTGTTTGTAGAAATAAAATTGTATAATTTTTTTTCAAGAATGAATTTTGCCCAAGAAAACTTTCACATATGAGCATCTATGCCATAAAATTGAAACTATGGCTGGTTTCAAAAAAATCAAAATAAATTTTTCCAAGAAATAAATTGTCTCATACAAGTAGATATAAAACAATAACAAGCTGGTTGTTACAGTAACCTGACGTATAAATTTCCTAACCTACCTGCAAACCTGCTCACTTTGCTAAATTAACATATTTCATATATTTCTTGTATTTTATATGTTTTAAGAACTTAATTAGTATTCACTTTAATACTAAATATGTTATAACCAATATAATATTTTATTTTATGTGATTTTATTATTGTAGTTTTTTAATTATGATATCTTATTTTATTGTTTATAGTATTATTCTAAATAAATATATTTTTACAATTTATTAAAAAGAAACAATAAAATATATTCTTTAGTATAATAAATGTACAATTTACATTTTAAAACATGAAATTAAGTTAGTTGTAATTTTAATAATTTAGATTTAAATTTTACTATTCTATTATTTAAATTATTGTCAGCGCTTGAAACAATAGTATTTTATTTTAATTTTCGTCATCCTTTGCATTAGCTTTTAAGTTTTATTTTTTTCCTAACAAAACCTATGTCCACCCTTAAAATCCCAAACCAATATTTCACAAGAATAATTAGCTTCGTGTATTTTTTAAGACGTTTCGTCAAAATAAGTGTATCTAATAATAATAATTAAGAGATAATAAGTGTACCTAGTAATAATAGTTAAGAGGTATTAAGCATACATCATATTACCGAATTTGAAAAATTAAATATTACCACAATAATATTTAGGTAAAAAATGACTTAATTATTTAAAGCCCATACTATGCATTTTTACTTCTTTCAGTGAGCTAAAAGGACTTAAATTTATTTACAACCCATACTATTCATGTTTGCTACTTACAGTGTGCTAAATAGGACTTAAATTTGTTTACAGCTTATACCATACATGTTTTCTACTTATACTATGGTAAAAAGGACTTAAATTTATGTATAGCCATGTTTTCTACTTATGCCAGAATTATGAAAATCTATGTATTTACTTATTCAATGCATTTATGTATAATCGTTACTGTGAGTTTAATAGTGTTGTAAAAATCTTAAATGTAATAACACAGTAAGACGACATATTTCTTTAACTTCTAAATAAAAGGTGAGAATTTTTGTGTTTACTCGACACTATTCTTGTCTATTATCTAGACACGATTGTTAGTGTGTAACACATTATGTATTTAGTCTGTGTGAGAGTGACACACGCAGCACTATTATTTCTTCAATGGTTTATATGCTTTACAAAATACTGAGAAATAATAAGTCTGTACATTAAAACTTTATGTGTTCGTATGATAATAATACATAAAAAGATAATTGTGTATGACTTAATAGATAAGATTTTAAATGAAGTTATATGCCTTACAGATAAACTGGTGTTAATACACCTGTAACGTGTAAATGTTTTTAGTGGGTAAAACTAAAAGTAAGAATTGAATTCAATTATACAGTTTTCCTTATTATACATTTGGAAAAATTTACTAAAATAAAATAATATAATAAGAAATATAAATAAAAGGATATTGTCTTCATTAATGAGTATGATATGCTGAGTAATTCCTCTTTATCGTATAGATTAACTGTTGCTCATGTCTTAACATTTTTTGAAGATACTATTCGTTCTTTTATTTATAAGTATTATTCTCATATATAAATATATATATATATATTATATAATTATATATATATATATATATATATATATAATATATATATATATAATATACTATATATATATATATATATATATATATAATATATATATATATATATATATATATATATATAATATATATATATATATATTATATATATATATATATAATATATATATATATTATATATTGTGTGTGTGTCTGTGTGTAAGAACTCTCCTTTTTTATGATTATAAACTATATTATAATTGTATTTGAGATCCCATTTAATAACCTTTTTTTAACAAGTTCTTTATTGGCAAAAGTAATAACCTTTTTAAAAGTATAGAAGAAATAAATTAAGTATAATAAAGTCGTATTTTAATTCGCTTTTCCAAAAATAATATGAAGGGCCTAAAATTATTATTATAAAAACACTTGAATGATCGTCAATTATTTCATTGGTCGTCAATTGAATAATTTCTACAGGAAGATAGTCACTCTATATGCGGTTTAGTCGCATATTCTCCTGATTCTATATCTTATAAATAAAATTGAAACAGGATAGTTTTTGAGATGTATGAAAACAAAAACTGCTTAAAGAAATCAGGAAAATTATAAATGCCTATAATTTTCTCCTTAATTTAACAAGTAAATTTGTTAATTTAACAAAAAGCTCCTCGGTATTTTTTCCGCTGCTTTGCTTGTCCTTATATTATGATATTAATAGTTAATGTTTTACAAATGGCGGCTAAAATAATGGAATTGTGGAAATGACCACTTGCAGATGTACTTTTAGTTTAAATTTCAACTCGTTTGGTATTATTATCTATTTTAACTAATTTTTAAACTTTTTGAGGACTCAAAGAATATATAGGTTGGCAACAAGACCTGATGCCTGTTTTTTCTGCCAAATATTGACTCTTAAGCATAAAAACAGCTGGGGTTATGCGTGACACCGACCGACAGACAGAAGATAAAAGCCACTGAGAACGTCATTAAGATTATGGATTATATTATATTATACCGGAAACGAATAATAAGTGAAACATCGGTTTCGGAATTTAAGGTCGACACAATACTTTTCCCCATGCAAACGGTAGTAAGTGATAAAAATAAAAATTTAAAGAAACTATAATATAATCCTTATAATTAAATTATAAATATAATGACTACCATTAAAAAAATAACTAATTTATTAGATAGATAATGCATTAGATAATCAATTGTCAGATTAATTTCACAAACATAATTATTACAAAAATCATTTACAATATATTAATTTGATCCAAAGCTGTGGGCTAATTCAAATAATTGACACTATTAAATTAATTATTACTACTTAACCTATGGAGTATGTTGTTTAAATTTGTTGCTATCTTTAGAACTTAATTTTAGTACATATTAAAATAGAAAAATATTATGTAATTCAAATCTTAACATTTAGATATAAAGATTAATAATAATTTTATTGCTTTAATGTTTTAATAATAATTAAATAAATCGATTAGTAACGATTTTAACACGAGTTTTTTTCTTAAATTTTTACAATTATTTCTTACAGTTACATATTTTTCATAATTTCAGTTTGACGCCATGGTGTTTAGAAAACACATTAGAAATTAAAACAATTATTATATTGTCAACCACATTATTATAAAAAAAGTATAACTGGCCGGTTTTGACTTTACTCATCATCAGATCAGTTAACAGACTGTAAGCTTTATACTAAGTCTGTAAAACAGTGTTTTTTATTATTTAAACATCATGGTAAGTCTATACCACAAAATCTCCATCAAAACAACTAATGATTTAAGTTTGACGGATATTTATAATGTTTGGTTACATTTAAGTATTATTGGATAAGTACTGTTCTATCAATGATAATGATAATAGTACTGGGTCTTAGTATAATTTTTGTATGATTATTATTTACAGTTGTTTTGTATGCAATATAATTAAGGCCTTGGTAAAATATTTTTTTCTGTTAACTTATTACGTATTAGTAATATATTTTATATATTACTAATATTAGAATCGAGTAGTATAGAACATACTACAAATGTAAATATATAGTATAAAATATATAGTAATTATATAAAATATATTTACTATATATTTTATACTATATATTTACTCTTTCATATTTCTAGTATAAGCAGTGCAGTATACACTCACATTTCTGTTGAGGTGTTCACAATTATATCAAAGTCATTTACAATTGAATAAAAATACAAAAACATCTCAAACTCTAAACGAGCCCTATTAACCTTGTTTTTATTCTTAACTAATAGTATACTTCACCAATAATGTTTCTAAAAAACATCCTTATTAATTTTCTAATATTTCTTCCTTAAATCTCTTTATTGGTTATTTCCTTTGATCTCAGTTTCAATGAAAGTTTTAAAAATCACTTTTTTATTTCGCTCATAAAAATACCCAGTTTTGTTTATAATATTAAACAAACTAAAAGATACTAACTTTGTTGAAGAGCGCAGTAAAAAAAGTAGAAGTGTAAACAGACAAAATATTAGAGGTAACACATTTCTATAATAATATAACGCCAATAAGATTTTGGGAGTTTGTATAAACTTCTTTAACTGCATAGGGCAATCTGCCCGCATTTATAGATTTTTAAACCTAGTTTTACTGAGTAAGTATGTCATTCGATAGAAGGCTACTTTTGCCTTAAACCTAAAATCTAAAGGAACGCTCATAAAATGTTTAAATGTTTACTTATTTTTTTTACCATTATTATATTGTTGTACATTTACGAGCATTCTTTACTACTCACTGTATTTCATTGTAAGCTTTGCCCTACAAAATAACCTTCTTGTTGTGTTTATGTTTTGTTTTCATTTTATTTTATAAACAACTTTGTGGTAAAATTAAGTAAACAAATTAAAAAAAACTTTGAAATCAACATTTATCTCAATGGACACTTTGTTTCTCAATACGGGGGGCAGCATTTTGGGTATTTTGGACTTTCCTTAGTGCGCATCTCAAAGGTGCATTTTAAATCTTTAGTGAAACTAACAATTTATTTTCATTTTGTAATTTATATTATTTAGATTTTTTTTAAAGTAATGCTTACACTTAATGTTTTAAGAGCAGCCCATTAAAAGGTATCAAGGAAAACTAAACTTTGCTTGTGAGTTAAGGCATAGATTAAAGCGTAGATTTATTATCTTAAACTTTGCTTGTGATTTAAGGCTTAGATTTAAGCGTATATTTAATACATTAAACTTTGCTTGTAAGTTAAGGCTTAGATAAGCGTAGATTGAATACCTTAAACTTTGCTTGTTGGTTAAGGTTTAGATGTAAGCATAGACCTTAAACGTGACCTCTTTGAGAATAAAAAAAAAATCTGTCAAAGTGCTTGCTTTTGCAAGCATTATAAGGTTTCTCAGATATTTGCAATAAATATAAAGTATTTAATACTATACAATCATACTTATACTTAATATTCTACGCCTCGCTTCAATAGCCTATATGTTAGTATTTGTCGATACCTAATGTTTAGAAAAAATAAATAAGTTAATAACAAATATATTCCACAGCTCAATTAACAATCTTAGAGCTCGCTTCCCTCGCCTATATATATTTTTGTTTGTCAATACCTAATTTTTGAGAAAATTTAAAACACAGAACAAAATTTTAAGGGCTCACTTCACTCGCCTTATGTGCTTGGTTTGTCAATATCTACCTGAAGAGGGAACATTTAAAAAACAAGGCATAAAATTAAAGGCTCGGCTTCAATCGCCTTTTTGTATTAGTTTATTCAGAACCTCATTTTTTTAGCATAAGAAGTAAGACATAACATATATTTCTAGGGCGCTTCGCTTCGCTCGCCTTGAGGTGCAAACTTTTACATAACAATCTAGGCTCGTTTCGCTCGCTTATAGAAGTTTGTTTTGTCGATTACCTAAATTTAAGAAAAAAAATTAAAAACATAAAATAAGATTCTAGGGCTCGCTTCGCTCGCCTTTATGTGCTTGTTTTGTCAATATCTACTTTAAGAGAAACATTTAAAACAAGGCAAAAAATCATGGCTTCGCTTCGCTCGCCTTGTTTGTATATGTTTATCAGTACCTTCTTAAGAGTATAAAATAAAAAAAACCATACAAACTAGGGCTCGCTTCGCTCGCCTATATATGCTTATTTGTCAATATCTACTTATTTAAGAGAAACATTTTAAAAACAGGCATAAAAATCATGGCTCGC
>JACMZG010001911.1:47172660-47195013 GCA_018340805.1 Microvelia longipes | reverse complement strand
GGTTTTTGAGATTTTTGGGGGTGTAATAGCCGCCATTTTGAAAAAGCGATGCATATTTGTGTACTACCCATCGATACCTACAATTTGATACCCCACATGATTTTTCAAAAAAATATTTTTTTTTTGCGCGTGCGCGTATGGGCGATTTTGAAATTGCTAAAATTAACTTTTGAAACTTTTTCTCCGAAGAATTTCTATGGCCCGGAAAGTGCTTTTATTGGCTATTGGTCCCATATTTTTAGGGCTTCTCCTTATGCCTTAAAAGGGGGGGGGACAAGCATTTTTTGGTGGTTTTTGAGATTTTTGGCGGGTGTAATAGCCGCCATTTTGAAAAAGCGATGCATATTTGTGTACTACCCATCGATACCTACAATTTGATACCCCACATGATTTTTCAAAAAAATATTTTTTTTTTTGCGCGTGCGCGTATGGGCGATTTTGAAATTGCTAAAATTAACTTTTGAAACTTTTTCTCCGAAGAATTTCTATGGCCCGGAAAGTGCTTTTATTGGCTATTGGTCCCATATTTTTAGGGCTTCTCCTTATGCCTTAAAAGGGGGGGGACAAGCATTTTTTGGTGGTTTTTGAGATTTTTGGGGGTGTAATAGCCGCCATTTTGAAAAAGCGATGCATATTTGTGTACTACCCATCGATACCTACAATTTGATACCCCACATGATTTTTCAAAAAAATATTTTTTTTTGCGCGTGCGCGTATGGGCGATTTTGAAATTGCTAAAATTAACTTTTGAAACTTTTTCTCCGAAGAATTTCTATGGTCGGAAAGTGCTTTTATTGGCTATTGGTCCCATATTTTTAGGGCTTCTCCTTATGCCTTAAAAGGGGGGGACAAGCATTTTTTGGTGGTTTTTGAGATTTTTGGGGGTGTAATAGCCGCCATTTTGAAAAAGCGATGCATATTTGTGTACTACCATCGATACCTACAATTTGATACCCCACATGATTTTTCAAAAAAATATTTTTTTTTTGCGCGTGCGCGTATGGGCGATTTTGAAATTGCTAAAATTAACTTTTGAAACTTTTTCTCCGAAGAATTTCTATGGCCCGGAAAGTGCTTTTATTGGCTATTGGTCCCATATTTTTAGGGCTTCTCCTTATGCCTTAAAAGGGGGGGGACAAGCATTTTTTGGTGGTTTTTGAGATTTTTGGCGGTGTAATAGCCGCCATTTTGAAAAAGCGATGCATATTTGTGTACTACCCATCGATACCTACAATTTGATACCCCACATGATTTTTCAAAAAATATTTTTTTTTGGCGCGTGCGCGTATGGGCGATTTTGAAATTGCTAAAATAACTTTTGAAACTTTTTCTCCGAAAATTTCTATGGCCCGGAAAGTGCTTTTATTGGCTATTGGTCCCATATTTTTAGGGCTTCTCCTTATGCCTTAAAAGGGGGGGACAAGCATTTTTTGGTGGTTTTGGAGATTTTTGGGGGTGTAATAGCCGCCATTTTGAAAAAGCGATGCATATTTGTGTACTACCCATCGATACCTACAATTTGATACCCCACATGATTTTTCAAAAAAATATTTTTTTTTGGCGCGTGCGCGTATGGGCGATTTTGAAATTGCTAAAATAACTTTTGAAACTTTTTCTCCGAAGAATTTCTATGGCCCGGAAAGTGCTTTTATTGGCTATTGGTCCCATATTTTTAGGGCTTCTCCTTATGCCTTAAAAGGGGGGGGACAAGCATTTTTGGTGGTTTTTGAGATTTTTGGCGGGTGTAATAGCCGCCATTTTGAAAAGCGATGCATATTTGTGTACTACCCATCGATACCTACAATTTGATACCCCACATGATTTTTCAAAAAATATTTTTTTTTTGCGAATGTGCGCATTCGCTCATAAATCGACAGATGCGCATGTGATATAGTTGGCTATATTTTTCCTGTTGTTGGATAAAATAGTTACACATGTATACCAAATTTCAACTTCCTAGCTATTGTAGTTCCTGAGATGAGAAATCGGACAGACAGACGCTCGACAGAAAGTATAAGGGTTTCGAAGATTATCTTCGAAACCCTAATAAGAAGATCCTACACAAAATATATCTCAAAAAAGAATTGCAGATTCATGTGAAAGATTTACCTTACCTTTCTTTTAGGTTATAAAAAATAAGGAAAAGCAATCAACTGTATTTTGCTTGTTGCCCTACCTCATGTCTCAAGAGAGAGAATCAATATACTTTATTTTGCTTGTTGCCCTACCTCATGTCTCAAGAGGGAGAATCAATTTACTTTTTTTTGCTTGTTGCCCTACCTCATGTCTCAAGAGAGAAAATCAATATACTTTTTTTTGCTAGTTACCCTACCTCATGTCTCAAGAGAGAGAATCAATATACTTTTTTTGCTTGTTACCCTACCTCGTGTCTCAAGAGGGAAAATCAATATACTTTATTTTGCTTGTTACCCTACCTCGTGTTTTTAATATTTAGGTATTATTTTGGTCATATAAAAGTTTTATTTGCCCTGAAGTGTTAATATATGTTAAATTTTTCTTATTCTTTTACATAACCTGCGTTTAGCGCCTGTTAAGAGGCAAGTTTGCTCCTGTATCTTTATTTCATACAACTTTCATGGGGTCATTACAGTTACCCTATCGCGCCATCTCCCTTATTCAAGATCCTAGATTTACATATTCTTAATCTATAATGTAAACTGTTATGAACTGTTATGCAATTTAAAAAAAAATTAGAATAAAATGAATTTCTATTAAATTAGAAATTCAGTTAGTGGACTTTGCACTAACTAATTTTCACTCTACATAATTGATATTAAGGAAATAAAATGTTGATATTAATTTGTGTAAAATTACATATATTGATTTTAGCAATGTAAATGAATCTCAGTAATACGACTGTTTAAATATTTCAGGTCATGGGGGTGTGGTGGCTGGGAATCGGTTTGATTTTCAGCGTCATCTCAATGCCCGATGCTGAAACCATCATTGTTGGTAAGTCAAGTAACTAATATTCTTTATTATTAGGCTAATTTTTTCTATATATATGAGTAAATGTTTTTAAATACATATATGCATACATACATACATATATATATATATATATATATATATATATATATATATATATATATATATATATATATATATATATATATATATATATATACATTTATGTACGTAATTACATAAAACTATTTATTTCAACATTAAAATACGCAATTTAGCAAACTTATTTATACAATCGTACACCATTCTACTTATTAATGGTATTTTTATACGTCTTGGGTTCTTAATTGCAGGTCAAAACATACACTAATAATTTTAGATATTCTGCTAATTTTATCAGTAATCTTACGGTCTGAATTGACACTAATAATTGTTAGATATTCTGCTAATTTTATAAGTAAACCTGACGTCTGAATCAATACTAATAATTGTTAGATATCTGCTAATTTTAGAAGTAACCTGACGGTCTGAATCAATACTAATAATTGTTAGATATTCTGCTAATTTTATAAGTAACCTGACGGCCTGAATCAATACTAATAATTGTTAGATATTCTGCTAATTTTATAAGTAACCTGACGGTCTGAATCAATACTAATAATTGTTAGATATTCTGCTAATTTTATCAGCAAGCTTACGGTTTGAATTGAAACTAATAATTGTTAGATATTCTGCTAATTTTATAAGTACCCTGACGGCCTGAATCAATACTAATAATTGTTAGATATTCTGCTAATTTTATCAGCAAGCTTACGGTTTGAATTGAAACTAATAATTGTTAGATATTCTGCTAATTTTATAAGTACCTGACGGTCTGAATCAATACTAATAATTGTTAATATTCTGCTAATTTTATCAGCAATCTTACGGTTTGAATTGACACTAATAATTGTTAGATTTCTGCTAATTTTATAAGTACCTGACGGTAATCGTTAGATATTCTGCTAATTTTATAAGTAACCTGACGGCTGAATCAATACTAATAATTGTTAGATATTCTGCTATTTTATAAGTAACCTGACGTCTGAATCAATACTAATAATTGTTAGATATTCTGCTAATTTTATAAGTAACCTGACGGTCTGAATCAATACTAATAATTGTTAGATATTCTGCTAATTTTATAAGTAACCTTGAACGGCCCTGATGAATCAATACTAATAATTGTTAGATATTCTGCTAATTTTATAAGTAAGACGGCCTGAATCAAATACTAATAATTGTTAGCTATTCTGCTATTTTATCAACAAGCTTACGGTTTGAATTGACACTAATAATTGTTAGATATTCTGCTAATTTTATAAGTACCCTGACGGTCTGAATCAATACTAATAATTTTTAGATATTCTGCTAATTTTATCAGCAAGCTTACGGTCTGAATTGACACTTATAATTGTTAGCTATTTTGGTAATTTTATCAGTAATCTTAAGATTAGAATAGACAGTAGAAGTACTGTCGGTTCTTCTTAAAATGTAATTTTGATATGTAAAAGCTAAATTTCATCCTCGCACTAAAAAAGCTCCAAAAAAAGTGCTGCATTTATATCTTTATTTTTTAAACATAACCTCACACGTATCCTAAAATCACTTTATCTCTATAATCAAGATATCAGCGATCTCACTGACTTCGTCAAAATTGAGAACATAAGCAATATGAACTAAACACATTTATTTATCTGCATAGAACACACTTCCAATCCAACTTTCGGAAGCATTGCAATTTAATTAAATCGTATATACACCCTTTATCAATGAATTGTTTACGTTTCAGTACTTTGATATGTAAAACATCGACAAAATTGGTTTCTTTTATGAATGTTTGTGCATTTTTTTGGTTGTAAATATTGAATATTGAAATACCGGTCGCGGGTTCTTATGATTATAATTGATAAGCTATGGACGTTCAGTGCCAACTTTGGCAGCTTGTTTTTTTGTGTAATATATGTACGTTAATTACTACAACGCCTAACACTAAAATAGTGTCAGCCTTTATGACGGTGAATCTAATTTTAAGCTAATTTTAAACATATGCTGTCTTTTCATAGACTATGTAAAATGTCTTTATATCTTACGTTCGCTTATAATAGTTAACTAACATAAACAAAGACACTACTGTTTGAACTGTTATTTTTACTATTTAGCATATACTTAATACGTTTTTATAAAACGTATTATATATACCTTAATACATTCCTCACAAAAAGCAATATATAATGAAACACTTTTTAAGCATTATTTAAATGCTCTTTTACGAGCCTTTGAGCCCATCAGATTATTCACCCTGCGGGAATCACCTTAGGTCAATTGCATCTACTTTTCTCTTAGAATGATTAAAGTTGGCGAAAACCAAATACTATTCATATAAACTTAAAGCATAGCCTGCGAATCTCGGACCCCTGGTGCCGAAAGCGAGTGCTAATACGACTACGGCCACAGAGACAAACATGTTTATCCAATATATTTTGTTAATAATTACACGCATTAAAGTGTTTGAGTACTATGTACTATTAATGTATTTCTTAAATTTTAATAAAAAAGTATTAATTGAACTATTAAAGAAAGAAGTGTTTTTAGCGAATTTCCTGTGAAATAAAATTCGCTAATGGAATAGGCGTCAAGACGGAAGTCGAACCTCGGACCACGACACAAATCTGTTTCAGAGGTCCCTAATGACGAAAAAATACGTTTCGCTAAGTCGTTACGAGCACTTTAAGTGACCAAAAAGTTGAAAGAATCATTGTAAATTACCGAAAACCAAAATTTAGGTCGATAAAAAATAAATTTCGAGTAGTGAAATGAAACTTTAAACTTTCATGAACAATCTCTTACTTCACAAATTGCAATTTCTATTTCTGTTCTCTACTTGCAAGACATAACTTACAAGAAGTTGTGCAAATTTATACCCTGAGATAGTGTTGTTGACTCATAATAACTTCTCAGAATTAAGTCTAGTCCAACCTTACTTCGCATTTGACTTGAAATTTGTTGATATTATCGTTAAATGTTAAGTCTAAAATAATATAAAATAAATTACCTAATAAGAAGCAACTCAGATAATTTTCTTGGAACTTTGAACTCTCTTCAGATATTCTCATTATTTTATGGTTACCTATTGTTAAAGTAGAATCATCTTGGTGTAGCAAACGTTTTACTTTACTTTATGTTAAGCTTGCCTAATTATTAGGCATTGTATATTCTTTATGTTAAATCAAAGCAACACTATGTCAAAGAAATATATTTGAGTTTTTTGTGTTAGAATGCCATGTCAGATCAATTATTTATCCAAAATTTATATTTTACTACCCCTAGACTGTATAGGTTATATTAACCCTGCAACGCATCAGTCTTTACCTGACTGTGACTATACCTAAATTTAGGTTCACCCCGAGACATACTAGTACCGATAAAGCATTAAAACAAATTGTGTAAATACTCTATTATTAACATATTATAATTGAGCATTCTTCACAAGTAATAAAAATAATGTATTGATAAATTAAAAATAACAACAAATTAGAGAATAGCTTTAGTGATGTAAAAATTCTTTAGTTAAACTTTTTAAACACTGTAAAACTATAATAAATTCTCTATTAGTATTTTATGATGCATTGGTTAAGTTTTACTGTAAAGAAATTAAAGCAGAAAGATAGAAAAATGCCTACCTGAATCCTTATGTTTATCGATGTATAAAATATATTAAGGATAAAAACTAAAAAGTAAGCGATGATTTTTATGTTTTGTGTATTGTGCAAGTAACTGTTAAGTTTTATAGTTTCTATCTTTGCTAAATAAAAAAAGCAATAAACTGTTCATTGGCATCGTGAGAAAAAATGTAGAAATAAAACATTACTACAAAATTAATAAACTCTATCAGGATTTTATCACAAAACAGTGAAGTTCTGAAAGTTGATGTAAATGTTGGATGTTGATCCTGTCCAAGTTGATATGCTAAAGTGTAGAATTTTTTATTAGACGAAAAATACTAATAGTTTAGTATAATACTAATAGTTTGAATTTAGGAATTCAAAATAAGTTTTAATTACAATTTAACATTTACTGGGTTATAGGTATTTTTATAATTTAATCGATTTCAATAAATATTTTTTTTAATTCCTATGTTTTGGTTGTCAAACAGGAATGCATTGCACTATGTCTGATTTATTGTCGATATACATTGGGTCATATCTATTGTGGTGAAACACGTTGGATTATACCTGTTATAGTGGTAAAATATATTGCAATGTACATTGGTTGTAATGCAGCCCTAACATTCAATCATAGCACAACATTATGAACGTATAGATATTTTTTTTTTTAAATTAGTACTACTTACTAATTATCCTTATGAAACTACAGTTTGTTTATTGCCTCGCTTACTTTTCTTCTCCATGTATCCATCTCTCCAGCTATCTATCACAGTTTCATTTCTTACTCCTTTCATCTTTATTATTGATTCTTACTTCCTACAAATCAATAATAAAAAAGATTAATTGGGGTTAAGTGTAAATTCTAGGAAATTAGTGGTCTAACTAGGATGCGCACGGGTCAGGTATTACCCTTATCATGTCGGCGCGTCATGTCTTCCCTAAGATGCTTCAAATACTCTCAGGTAAAGTACTAACAGGACTCTGGCAATAATTTGCACCAAAATTTTAATAAGTTCAATCACCCTCTTTCTAACGAGTGCACAATTCTTTGATTTACTCATCTATTTTAAGTGCAATTAATGTCGTAAGATATTGAGCCTGTTAAACTTAATACGTACGTATAAACAATTAATACAGCTACATTACTGTAGCAGTATTCTAATTTAGTATTCTAATTTTTAGAAATATTTCCTTTTTGGATGAAAATATATAATCTATTTGATGCTGATTTTCCTTAACAAATAAGAAAAAGATTTTGTAAAAATTATACAGAAAGTTGACTTAATAAAGAAAAGTATAAACTAGAGTAGGTCAACAAAAGAACACCTAATCCAAAAAAGAATTGAATAAAAAAATGCCAATAATGCTAGGGCTAAAAATATGTTTTATTACTATTAATTGCAATTGTAATTATTATAACTATCTGCTAAGTAATTGTAATTATGTAACAAACTTAAATTAAAGTGTTTATTAAACAATTTTATCGATAACCCCGCTACCTTCATTAAACAAAATCTATATGTAAACTCCTTATATAGTAGCGAATAGCGTTAAGTTATATTCTAAGGGACACAATTTTAAATTAAACATAACCTGTAAGTTAGCTACCTAGGTTTCCTTTTAAATTTTCGAAATAGCACATTTTTGTTTATTTACTCACAGAAATACTAGTAAGTAAAACTTGAAAAAAGTATTAATTTCTTTAAAAAGCGCATTATTATCTATTTATTTTGCACAGGATGACATTAAGGAAGTTTTAAATTCACCCCTATCTCAGCTGATGTTATTTAGGTAAAAAGAAAAAAAATCAGAGCAAAGTGTGAAATAAAATACTGGCTACATTGTGTTTTAGAACAAAACGTCCTAAACCAATATTAGCATGTGCAAACGCGGATAACAGCTTATAAAGTTGTCAAAGCAAATGTTTACAAACTTTTGACTGTTATAGCTTTGTAAAAACAAATCTACAACCCCTTTTAGTTAATCTTTTAAATAAACTAAACTCATGACTTATCCATTTTTTTCTTCTATGTAGGTCTGTCACCTCTTTATTATATTCCTTAGATTTCTTCTTTTAGCGAAGAAATCACATGTTTGGTACTTTCGAAATCTGTAGGTAAATGATCTTTATGTAGGCACCCATGCAGATGATAATAATATAATAATAATAATAATAATAATATAATAATAATAATAATAATAATAATAATAATAATAATACCCCTTTAGAGCCTTGCGGCTCATCAGGGATAACCCCTGCGGGAACAACCTCGGGTGGTAGTAGCAACCATTACGCTCAAAGTGTATTCTAAAGCTGGCGATAATATATCTACAACAATAATCTTCTATAAACAGAGAGCGT
The DNA here is from genome assembly GCA_018340805.1 of Microvelia longipes. Taxonomy (NCBI): domain Eukaryota; kingdom Metazoa; phylum Arthropoda; class Insecta; order Hemiptera; family Veliidae; genus Microvelia; species Microvelia longipes. Next base: position 47,186,016 of record JACMZG010001911.1, on the reverse strand, counting down.
AACCTGGGATGCGAACCCCAGACCTCCGTGGGTGTCAAAGGTCAGTGTAAAGACTAACGTCTTAACGACCTCAGCCACGGAGGCGGCTCACCATGCAGAGCTGTAGTTAATTATTTAATGTTAAGAGAGTGTTGGTGATAGCAAGTTTTAGATTCGTTTAAAATTTTCGTATTTAGATGTGTCATGGAAAAGTTTTTTTGTAGAGGGCAGACAGCAAAATAGGACCGAAACAGGTTGGTCCCATTTTGTCTAGGAGCCTTAATAATAGATTATTGTAACTCTGTGGTTAATTGCGTTAAGGGGGGGGTTAACTCACCTCCTTGTTTACTTATTATTTACTTCTATTCATTTGCTTATTACTTTTAGTATCTATTTTACTTCCTTTTAATCTTTCTTGAGTTGTAAAAATGCAAGAATTTACTTTTATTTAAATTTCAGTTTCCTTAAATAAATAAAAGTGCTTTTTTCCTTTATTATTCTCATCATATAAACAATAAACCATGAATTAGAATTCAAATAATCATAATATCAACCCTAGTGACTTGCAGAATACACATCTATTGAAATAAATGTTTCTTTTATCGTTTATGTTTAAGCAATAAAAAAACTATACAGAAAACAATTATAAAAAATAACGGTAAAAGAACTAGTTTAAAAAAAAGTGCGGTAGAATGAATATGTGGTAAAGAAGGGGGTGGCGGGTGAGAACACACTTGCCAAATTTCACCATCTCTAGACTAAATATTTACTCTATGCTACCTCGAGTTCTATTTTATTTTTTCGTACAATAGTTTGTTTTATTCTTTTTATTATTTGCTAATTATGTGTTTTATATTACACATTAATTTATCAATAAAAATAAAAACAGCCTTAAGAGCGTTGTTTAGACTGTAGTTTGTTATACTTTACTTTATAGTAAACTGTAAAATCACCCGTTTTCATAAATAGAATTATTTTTTTATACTTCTTTGTCCTATTTCTCTAATCCATATATTTGAACTAAATGTAGATTTTAAAAAAATCGGGTACAGAGTACCTCGGAACTTTTCCTTATTACAGCGGATTCGCTACGCTTATCCTCCCAGCTTCGGAATCGTTTCGCTCGTCCTCATAAATACAAGTCGTTAAATTTATACTGCAACATGCCTTCGGACTTGCGTCGCTTGTCAGATAGTAAATACATTCGTTTCATTACCAGTAGTCATTTATCCAGATACTGACCACGCTCTATGCTGCTTAATTTTTATAATCCAACAAAAGTAATTGATAGACTTGTTTTATTTGATGAAACTTAGTACACCTATTTCTTACGTCAAGGGTTATACTTGTAGTAAACTTCAACTCAGTTGGAATATTTCGCGATTTTTACAAATTTTTATAAACGTATGCAAGTCATTCGATAAAAATTGAACTAATGCTAATAATAAGATAAAACTTAGCACATATGTTAGTCCTATACGCGGCTACATGGTGTCAAATTTCAATCGGATCGCATCATTTTTCCGTGTTTTGTGATTTTTCGACATTTATTCAGTCATTATTGCGGGTTAATGACGTCATATACGAATCATTTTCTAAATAGCACAACTACAGCATGCAGTAGACTGATTTTTGTACAAAATATCATCTCTCTAGCATAAAGACACTGGCGCTACGATGATAACAGACACCCACACATATAGACAGACAACTTTGCAGAAACCACTCAGGAGGCCTTAAAACACCTGAATCGGATAATTACAGTGAGATCTCGGTTTCGGATTTTTTCGCAAACATAATACTTTATACCTATATACTTTAAACATAAAATTTAAATACATATTTTAAATTATCATCTTGTTATGCGAAGACAATTTATTTAAAACGTAGCATGTACCGCGATGAATACAGCTAATGTATTTTCTATCTGGAGATCAAATATAAGTCCAAATACATGTTCTTGTATAAATTTAGTGACTTGTATATTCTAAGGATGAGCGAAGCATGCGTAGCGAACCTTATATGGTGAGGTAAAGTTTCGAGTTACCCTGTACCCCATTTTTTATTTAACCCAAATTTAACTGATTGCAATGCTATGCTTCATTACTGTCAAAGAACTGCGGTTGGTTACAGTTAACATTTAAACTTAATCGACAATATAGTTTCACACTAAAACATAATAAGTTGTATAAAAAACAAAAACTAAACAATATAAAATAAAAACAAGAAAAAAAACATTATAATAATGAAAAAAATAGATACTTGACTAAAAAAAGTACATGCTTTCTGGAATATTGAATGTAAGTATTTATTTTTAATTTTTAAAAATCTATAAATATTTAATTTTTTAATGAAAAAATGTTAATCAAATTGTTTTTAATGCCTAAATTTATATTTTGATATTTTTTTATCAATTTGGATGAGTTATAGTATGAATCATGTTAATAATTAAAGTTATTAAATTATTTTAACATAGAATTTTTTGTGAAGAATTATTCATGTTGAGTGTAATCTTGCTTAGTTTGAGTTTGGGTCGGAAACTTAGTGATAAGAATTTTAAATAATAACGTTTAGAGATGAGTAATTTTATTTTCCTATATTTCAAGAAAATAGTACGTAATATAAAATTTACTAAAAGCGGGTTTATAGGTAAATATTTTTGTATACATCATCAATTACCTCATTGCCTTGATTTAAATTAACTTAAACTAAATATTAGGGATGGTTTAAAAAAAATTATAAAAATAAGCCGGGACAAGGTTTTTTTTAATATCATATGTATAACATATAACAGTTTTTGGGAGAAATAAAATAGAATATTATACATAAATTTTATTGTTTTAAAAACAATTTTGAATGAGAATCATTTTAAAAAATGAATTATCATTTACATTTACAATAAACAATGTAGCGCATAAAAAGTAAAAAACATATTTTGGCGACAAGAAAGTAAATAAACTTTGTTAGAGGTAGAAAGTAAATGAACCTAGTAGAGAGTAAAAAGTTGATAAACCTTGTAAAAGATAAAACAATTCATAAACTTTGTAGCATATTAAAGTAAATAAGCCTTGTGATAAATAAAAAGTTAACAAACCTTTTGGTGGATTAACAGTAAAAACATTTTAAAACATTCTTCTACTTTTAACAATCTCACGAGCATAATTTCTAATTAAAATTCATATAAACGCAGGTAAAAAGTAAAATTGCTTGAATCAGGGTAATTTGCATAACTCTCAATATTCAGTGATACAAGTGTGATTTTAATTATTTATATATTTATAGATTATCAATTATAATAAAAAAACTATAATTGGTAAGGTTAAGAACATGAAGCGATAACACGGCTGTTTAACGTGATAGTGTAGTCAATCTTATTTTTCTATTTTATAAATTATATTTATTACATAAATTATATAAATCACGAGTTTTAGCCAACCTAGAATTCTAAGAAATCATATTAATAGTAAATTTTCATTCATAATTTTACATGTATAGGAAGTAATTATACTTCATGGGTAAAAAACCATTTAACATAAGAACTTGACTATGTATACTTCTACAAACAACAGCAACAGGCTTTACCTTCTTTGTTTTTAAGTACTGATCAGTCTTATAGATCATTGATTATTGCCAAATTCTTCGATTTTTGTGTTCATGTATATTCTTATCGTCATATACCATATAACTCTTAACTTTAAACTTACACATTACTTTTACATTATTTACTTATACTTACTTTATTTAATCTTTAATTTCTTTTCATTTATCATATACTTTAATAATTTCTTTTTATTTATTATATTTTTTAATAATTTCTTTTCATTTATCATATACTTTAATAATTTATTTTCATTTATCATATACTTTAATAATTTCTTTCATTATCATACTTTACTGATTTTTTTATATATCCATGTTCTATTCTAAGATAACCAAAGCAAGGCAGAATCTACTACAATAACTTCTTCCTACAACTAAAACATAGTATCACTCTCTAAGAGTGTACACTCTTCGAGATTGCGAAAAATCCCTCTCGTGTCCACGTATGATTTTAATTCATATTAGTAATGGACTGCATAGTTGACAGAAATTGCATAGTTGACGATATTCACTATTATTTGACCAATAATAATGTCCAATCTCGTCACAGTTTAAATTTCACAGAAAAAATCATATTCAAATTATGCAAAATTAATAAATAATTAACTTATTCAAGCTATAAATATAGTAATTTGACTTATTAGTATAATATTACAAATCCTAATGAGAGAGAAAAGGCTAGAAATAATATTACTAACAAATTATATGTTAACTACTCCTTAATTATTAGTTAACATTTTTAATATAACTTCGAAATTTTGCAACTCTTAGTTCCTTGTTTTTTTTTTTTTGCTTTTTTAAAATTACATTATTTAATTATAAATTGATAGTAAATGTGAGGGTGCGTCGTGTTGTGTCGCCAGGGCAGGCGGGATGTTGACGCCTGAGGGGTAATTATTTATTAAATATAATTTGTTGTATGAAATTGTTGTTTATAAGTTGTTTTCAACACCTTTTTTAGCTTAATTATTATGTTACATTTTTTCCTAGGCAGATACTATATATTTTTTTCATATGATGATTGTTAAAGAGTTAGGTAGGTTAATAATCTATGAACGTTGTCTAGTATCTTTTTAAACTTTGTTAAGCGTGAACAATGTGTTTTTTATTTTTATTAATTTTTCTATCATTATTATAAATGCTAATCTTTCTTAGTTTCTTCAGTAAATGTTTACTACTTTCAAATCAAATTAGCTGATGACGATCGTATCGAGATTAAAAATCTAATAGAAACTTTAAGAACATAAAAATGGTATTGTTCCATAATAATTGGTCGAATTGAAGCACTCCTACAAGGATTGAATCTGAAGCTGACTTTGGACCAGAGTGTTGGTTTATCTTTTTTTTACAATTCATTGCACTGCCATATCCAGGTTTTATAGCTCTGTGATGGTTAATAATTTCAGTGGTTTGGTACAAAAATTGCGGAAGGTTCATATGTATAATTTATTAAGGACGTCATTCTCTAAATTTTATTTAACTTTTAAATCTATTAATTCGTGTAATTTAAAAAATAAAATATTGCGTAAAACATATTATAGGCGTATTAACAATTAAATTAATTTTTAAAAATTGCATATTAGTGTCATTTGTGTGGTCCATTTCGTCTGTAATTATTAATTAAAGATACATCTTAGATCTTTCAGGCGCCAGGTTTTAATGAAATTTTGAAACCCCTTAATTTAATAAGTTGTTGGTGTTGATTTTGTTTTAAATTAATGTCATTAACTTAAAATGCAGACTTACGATTTTTTGTCATTAAACTTGCCTGAGTTTAATTAATTAAGGGGTATTTTTGAAGTGTTCCGCTAAATTTTTAAATCACACTAATTATACATTTCTTAGGCTCTTCCGCTGAAATCGAGGTTAAATGTACTGAAATTGAAAATCTCAGGTTCTTAGCAAAGTATCATTAAGAGACTAACAACGCTTTTTAAGGTAAAGTTGCGTTGCAGGCGGCCCAAAATCTCTACTTTCATAGAATCTATATATATATATATATATAATAATATATATATAATATATTATATTATATATATATATAATATATATAATATATATATATATATATATATATATATATATATATATATATTATGTGTGTGTGTGTAAAAATGTTAAGTTTGTTTATTTTCAAATGTTATATACTATATAATATAATGTACATGTTAAGTTTTAATACATATTTCATTATTATCTATATAATGCAAAGCGATTTATTTTAGATCATTGTTAAAGTTAATTAATTCTATTGAAATTTAGAATAAGATATTAAAGTACTAAGTAATTATGTACAAAGCAAGGCATAATAATGAAACGTCTTCGTTTATGCTCCATACCGCAAAGTGTGGACCATAAAACAGTGAATGATTTGCTTGAGTTTACGAATTCGCAACAGAATCAGGACCATCCATATTGCCCTTAAGTTTTACTTCAAAATTTAAAGAAATTTATTAAAACTTAAAATGCTGAAAGGTATGATAATGATAAAACATCGATTTCGGATTTTGAGGGTAAAATAATACTTTTCGTAAAAGAGTATAATAAATAAAATGATATTATTAAATATTCCATGAAGCGGGGAGGACAATGAGCAACTTCTGTTGAATGCTTTTTTAAATCTTGCTAAAACCGATAAATTAGAGCTTCTTTGTGTCGAAAAAAATATGTAATATTTCTTTTTCATGACTTTTGGTAATTAAAGGACAGTTTCATTCCTTACCGTTTAATTATAAGTTTTGGCTTTTATAACCTTTAGCGGTAAAGAAAGGGAAAAAGATTGAGTCATAAGATGATGAAACCAAAGCACCCAAATTGAGTTATTTATTATTTCTTTCTTGAAATTGATCCTTCCATTAAACACAAGATATCAACAAAGATAATTATTAAAACATAAAATAGATGTATCCTTTTCAAAAAAAAATTCTTTTGTACAAAAAAACACAATGGCGGCAGGACATTAAGGATACTGAAAGGAAAGATCCTACTACATAGATAAAACTAAGTTTAACCTTCATCAAAATCACTTGATGAACGTTTTCTTATGTTTTGGAATGTCCGACTCGAAGGGAGGTCCAAGAGGGACTGCCGAGATCCTGGGAGTCCCGTGCTTCCGAAGATGCAGGATAACGAGCTAAAAGATATTTCATTCACTGATTAAATCTTTATATTTTTTAAAAAACAAATAACATGGATTTTAAACATAAATAAAACCTACTCATCACATTCATATCTCTTTATTTATTTTCTTTGTATTAAAATTTTGTATTATATTTGTATTTATTCATACATAAATCTTTGATTTATTTTGTGACTTTACTGACGAATTATTTAGTATTTTATATCTCTCTTATTTTTTTTTATAATTTATTTATTTTTCATAATTTTTATTTATTAATTAACTCTTTAATTTGTTATTTGCTAAAAAAAGTTTTTTTAATTTTTTTATCAGATTTTTTTTGTTTATGATTAAATTTACATTACATTAAAGTTTGTTATTTAACATTTTTTTTCAAAAAATGACGCTCATGAGGTTGTATATTTAAAAAGTGGTCTACTCTAAGCCTTGAAAAAATCATTATTTTTGGGAATACTAGATCCGGCTAAGTATATACACATGAAGCAAAGTTTATTCGAAATAAATAATAAAATAAATAGCCTTAGTAATCAATAAATTAATAATAGCCTTATTAATAATAAGCCTTTATTGAAAATAAATAAAAGATATAGCCTTTAATTTATTTAAAAATATAAATATTCAGCCAATATAAAAACTTTAGCATTATTTAACTAAATTTAGTGATACATAAGATTTAGTTTTTCAAATATATTTTTTTAAAGCTTGTTCCAAAGAAGGAATTGTACCATACTTCACAACTTATAATTCTTAAGTAGGGTTCTTAGATGCAATAAAACGGATTAGTAGAAAAAAGGGTTTTTAATCTGTCAAAGATTCGGCCAGTAAAAGATAAGTTGGTAAGAATAGAAAGAAGCAGGCGCCTCACTTATATTGACTACATTTGTTAGACACTATTAACTAAAACTTGTAATGTATAATCTGTAACTGTAATTGCTATAACGAGAGAAATTTTGGTGTAAAAAATATTTAAACCTAAAAGAGAATGTTAATATAGAATATATATTGAATTATGAAAATATTTATATAGGATTAACAAGTAAAATAATTAAAACAATAAATTGTACAACTTATAGAAACTAATACATAATAAAATAACATAAATAAAAACAAGTTAAAAAAATCTTGTTTATTATGTATGTAATATGCGATTAAATAGTATATAAATGTCCTAGACTTAATATTTTTTTATAAAATGTATTTTTTGATATGTAATCAACTTTTTTGTGAGAAATACAATTATTTTATTTAAATAGTGATAGAAAAATTATTTTGATAATACAAAAGAAAATTACAAAACGAGAAAAACAGATAAGATACCAAATTAGGTTAATGATGGTACAAGTACAAGACCTGTTTTAAAATTTTGGAAGCTTTATGTTAGGTTTTTTTGAATAATAGTTTTAAAATTTCGAAGTCTGCTAAGGTTTTAAAAGGCTTCAATTATAATAATAATATTCATTAATAACTGGGTATTTATTATTCATTAATTTATTTATTCAGGAATAATTAGGTCAATTAACAAAAAATCAGCATTTTCAGAAAAATATTTTCAAAATAACGTCGTAAAATTGCGTGTTTTTGTAATTGGAAGTTCATAAATAAAGAAAAAAATAAATTATATATCTTAAATGCATAAAAAATCGAAGATACTTCAAACCAAGATGAACCACATAGCAAGAAAGTTTGTTGATATTTTTTCAGTCATGTACGCCACTCTACTTATAACAATTAGCAATGGACTTCTAGGCGCCAGGGTCTTATTGTCACAAAGCGCCTTTTTTGTGTGTTACCCTTAAATCTTCTCTAACACAAAAAACCCAGGAAGCACCTTCATCACTCGCGCAGGTGTAGAGTATTTACATTCACCAATTCACTCACACTAGCTATTTCATGTAGGTATTTTGTTCACATTACCTATCCTAATATTTTAACATGATGCAATATATATGTAATACTATCGTGGTTACATTTCGCAAAATTTTGTAACAAACATATCAAATTATAGACACACTTATCATATGATTTTAAGTAGAGTAAATTTTATTTCATAATTCCTAATAATTGTTGCTTCATCATTGGGCAATATATTTTTGCAAATTTAATTTTAACTTCATCGTACATTTCTTTTTTAAAATTGTTGGTAACATTTTATCATTAATTTTTTATTCTATGTTCTAAAGTATTTAGTTAGATCGAATTTTGTATTTTATTTTTTACATATTTTTCCAATAAATTGTTATATTTAAAATTTAAATTTGCTATTGCTGTTACTATAAATTTTGTTTGTAGACATAAGTAATTATCGTGTTAAAAGTGTAAGTTTTACTAACACGAAGAAATATGTATGTAAATACACATTAAAAACTCTCATTTTAACATAAACTTTTACAGACACGCGTATTTTTACATGTTCACACACGCGCACTAATATAAACACAGGTGATATTTTCAGGTAACAAAAAGTAACTCATAAATTCATTCAGTTATATTTTGGTTCACTTTACTATGTCAGATTTTTTGTGAAGTAGTAGATTATTTTTATAAACAATTTTTATGAATGAGACTTGATCATTTATATTTAATTGGCGTTACTCATGGCGTAGAAACTAATATCTTCCTTAGCTTACTTATAAGTATGACAATTTTTTCTCAAAACAAAGATAATTAAATTAATGTATAACATACAATTAACCAAAGAGCTACTATACTTGAGATTAGAGTATTAAATAGTTTAAAAAAATATGCCTAACTTACTTAGGCATATTTTTTCTTTTTAAATGAAAAGAATACTTTTCCATAATTTTTATAATAGAAGCAAAAGAGTGCCAAAGTCGCCTTACCAGCCGTCTTCTTATATTTGTTATAAAGACAGCTGTCCTCGCCAAATTAGTAATTGATGTCTTGCTACTTTCCCTAAATTTTAAATGGCCTTGCTCGACTACCAGGGTCTTGCCGTCATGTTAGGGTCAGTATATTCTTAAGTGAATTTCATTACCAAGGAGTATATATACATTCTTGCGATTACCTCTAAGAAATTATTTCTATATTCTTCTCCTTATTCCGCTTAGCCTCTAGGGACATTAGCGGTTGATCACGATTGGAATTAACGAACGTAAGCCGGAATTATTATTTAGTTTTACTGATTTTAAATATTTTTATCGTTTATATTTATGATGTATTTATAATAGTTATTAAATTATTCTTATTTTAATTTTGTAAAACAAGTCAAAATCTACAGTCATGTTAAATGGCACTTATGCTTAACAACAGAAGTACATCTAGTTATACAGTAAAACTAACAAAATGTCACACTTTAGAATCAATCGATCTTATATAGAATATTATACTACGTAATTATTATTTTAACTGAGATATTTGTTTTTATTTTCTTCAGTTTATCAGAACTTTTCTTTTTTTTTTTTCATTTTTATATACTTAAGTATTATCGTTAAGAAAAAAAACTATTTAAAATTGGGTAATTGATTTTAAAAAGGTAGTCAAAATTATAAAACATTTGTTAGTGCTTTTATAAAATTGTATGAGAGCGTTGAACATTGTAAAATAGCGTTGAACATCGGTTTTACTTTTGATCTAAGTGGCGTTTAAAGTGGCGCTAAACGATTTGAAAAAACGTAAGAATAAAAAAGTGACATTTTACAAAGCAGCTTTTGTGTGAAATCCTTTCTCCTGCACAAAGGACACAGAGCCCTTTACTTTGGTATTTCTTTTGTTACATCATGTCATGTACCTAAGTGTTTCAATATTATACACTTAGTAACCAATTTTAAAACTATTTCTATTGAGGAGGTTTAGCCATTCATTTATATATTTACCTATACCTTTAAATCTATTCAATTATTTTAATCCACTTATTCATCTTTTTGTTATCCATCTATTGGTCCATTCATCTATTTTAAATCCATTCATAAAAATATATTTAGTTAAATCCATTTACAACCGTTCTATTTAACCTTTTATTCCAGAATTTCCATTTTAGATTTATCCTTAATTTGCCTTTCTATTATAAGTGATTTTTTTTATAATATTACGTTTATGCATACTTATACTATTACTATTACTAGTACTATTGTTACCTTACTAATACTTCTTTTCCTTTCAAAAGATTTCATTATTTATTATACTTCTATTCTTGGACACTCCAAAACACTAACTATTCTTTTATTACATTTATTAATGTTATCTTAATTATCTTTTTTATTTTTGTATAAAAATTATTTTATTTTTTATAAAAATAATAATAATAAATATAAATAAAAATAAAATAATAATAAATAAAATAAAAATTTTATTTTTATTTAATTATTTACATTCACTTACGTATTAATGTATGTCATGTTTCTATTTTTTTAATTATATATTAATTTCTCTTACATTAATTGACTCTTGTCTACAACAATTAAAGTGGTGCACATTACTCCCTACTTTTCACATAGCGCTTTTGGTGTTTTCCGACGTTTTTTTTCCGGCGAGCGATTTCGCAGCGTATTTTCGTCGTAGCGGGTCGGGACCGGGTGCGTTCTCTTCCGGAGACTCTGAATTTTCCGAAAATTTACCATTTTTTTTGGCTTTCCGGCCGAGTTTCGGCTTTCCGGTGAGCACCGAAGTGGAGGTAACTTTACGGAAATTTAAGGAAATCGAGTTTAAATTGCAAAAGTCGTCCGATCCGGAAAATTCAAATTGGGTCGTGTATCTGACGGAAAATGAAGGGACGTTCCCGCTGACACTAGGGGTCTATCTCGAATAGTGACCCCGTCAACGTAAAAAAACCGGTCCAGACTTCGGATTTTCGATTACGTGCCGAGCCGCGGGGAAACGTCGTATTTAAACCAGAAAAGTGCCGTTCGATTCAGCTACTCCGGCTGAATAAAAAAGTCCGCGACAGGGGTATGAAAATGTTTTCCGGTATACCAGAAAATCCGGTTTGAAGTTTTCTAGATTTGACAAACTTTGACAACGTTTTTCCGGGTCTAGGTTGAGCTAGCGCTTCCGTTACTATAGGCGACCCCCCTATTTTGGGATGGGCTACAACTTTTATCCGAAGAATTTTCGCCTACGGCCCCCGGGGCGGCGCTATAAAGAAATTTTGATTTTCGACATTTGGACTTTTAGTTTTTCCGCCGGAAAGTGACTTAAAATTGAGATTTCGAAATCGGGCTTTTTGGGGGTATTTAGTGGACAAAAGGGCCTATCGATCCACCCCGGTTCCGTTTCTTAGCTATGTTTTGTTTCCGAGATATAAGTTTCCAAAGTCGAAAAATTTCGGACATTTAAGTTCAAAATTTTTAGGACCGACTCGCAAATGTGATATAGCCGTTGGATGTAGGCGTTTTAACCGACCTTTTTGAAACTGGTGCGGTTGTTTAGTCGATAGGTTGGCATTTTCGGAACGGACAATCATAACGCTGGCATTTCCGGTTTTGATACTTTCGGGTTCAAGTCTTTTGAACATTACATAAGTGTGAAAAAAAATTCCGAAATCGGTGCGTTCTTTAATGCAGTTTGTTGGTACATCGGTTGTTACAATATCCTAAATTTTCTTTGTCTTAAAATTTTCCGGTTAGGCGCCATAATAAAATTTCCGGTAGAAAACGTTCGAAATTTCAAAAAATCATATCTCGGTTCTTATTTGAGATAATTGAACCGGACAACTTGCATTAGTTTTTTATTTAGTGTAGTTTATTGGAAAAAAATACTTCCCATATGCCACGGTCCGCCATCTTGGATATTTTATGGCAAAATAGAGATGGCGGCGACATTTAGGATTTTTGAAACGCTCTATAGGCCAAACGGTTAGAGATAGAGAAAAAATTTAAATTACACGGAGTTAGTAGTTTTTATTATCTACCAATCGGAGTGGGTAACAATTTTGTGCCATGTACTAACGGTATCATTTTGGGGGTCACTAACTTTCAAACCGCTATAACTTCGGTCAGGGTGGTAGTAGAGAGTTAGGACAAAATACGTAATTTGAGGCGTCACTTGGTCTAAAAGGATCAATAAGTGAAAGTTTTCCAAAATTTTTTCTTTTCCCGCCAGAATTTTTTAACATGATTTTTGAGCCATTTTTAAAGAGGTGTTTACGCCGGTCAGCAAAGGCGTTTTTGTGACACTACTTAGAATCTAACTATTAGCCGTTTTAAATAGTCAACAATATTCTGGATGTAGTAGCGATATTTTTAAACTTGATCAAAATGGCGGGATTTTTTTTTATTTTTGCGGGAAACGGCTATACTTAAGGAACCAAAATGTTTGAAAATTGGATTTCTAAAATAGCCATTCTTTGGGCCTTGACCAGGACTAAAAATCTGTCGAGGGAAATATTTTGCCATTTCCGGTTTGGCCGCCATCTTGGATTTTTTTCAAAACTTCAATGGGGTCTATCCCAGCTATTTATAAAGATATTATTGTAAACATAGTCTCTAACTGTTTGTATCAGCTATCTGAACAACTTTTATTTCAAAGTCTTTTTCCTTCAAGTTTTAGTTTCGGCTTTAGAGGTCATCAAAAAACAAAATCACATTGTTTCACTTTTGGCAGCCTTTAAGTCGTTACAAGTAAAAGGTATTAAAATATGTGAATCACAAAGAGTAAGATTACTTAAATAACTTTCCAACAAT
>JACMZG010001911.1:47042181-47168719 GCA_018340805.1 Microvelia longipes | reverse complement strand
GTTAGTTGATAAATTGAGTGAGTGATGTCTATATTATTAATTTAAAGACCAAAAACTGTGAAGGAAAAAGAAGAACATGCAGAACCAAAACGAACTGTGTTGTCTGAAATATTAATTTATAAGACATAAAAGTGAAAGAAGAAGATAACGAACTGTGTTTATCCGGTTTGTAAACAACCCGGCGTCCCGGTCACTTTTATTCGTTTTTTATTAAATGTTAATTTCGGTGTGTTAAATATATTTTTCTTTGAATTTTAACGAAAATTTAAGTGGAGTAAAAAGTAATCGCGTGAAGTGCTTAGAAATACTTTTATTGTGTGTTCGAGATCGAAAATACCGTCAGATAAAATTATGATCTATTTTTTGTGGTCTTTAAAACAAGTAAGTAATATATTCTTTAAAAGCGTTAAATAAATTAGTAAGTAGAACTATAAGTAATTGATAAGCATGGAGATCTATTTTAAACTGAAAAAAGTTTTTCATTGTTGTTTTTATTCAACAGTAAAGTATGGAACTTTTATCAGAGACTGATATGTATGAATTAAACAATTTGTGATATCACTTTTAATGTATATTTATGTATTGTTAATAAACCAGAATGCTGTAGTTTAAACAAAAGTTTAAATTAACAAGATTAAACATGATTAAAACAAAAAAACAAATGGATCTACTTAAAACCGATCTGATCCTCAAAGCAGATGCAAAATTACTCAGTTTCTTATTATTTCTTCAAGTTATTATTTGTTAATAATGTTTAACTGTGTTTTACAACTATCCGATTCATTTAGATTCATGTATTTAGTTCTATTTATAGAAAACTGATACTATATATTCTGAGTTTAACTTTATTTGGAATTGTTTTTATCAATATAACCTGTATACAGAAGATAACAGTAATTATTGATGTTATTGAATGGTGATTGAGGGGGGGGGGGGGAGAAAAAGTAATTTGGAAACAATATTATAAAAATAAGCTTAGTGAAATGAATCAAACAATGATTTTTGTTAAGTTATTAAGAAATATTTTTCTAAACTCAAAGTTGCTTAACGGAGAAATGTCGCAGCATTGTTAACTCTCCGTAGATCAGAATTTCTTCTGTATCTTTACTAGCAAATGTAATAATAATGCTTAAAAGGGTATGTGTTTTTAAAAATATACTAATTTAAAAGCTTTTGTTCACAGGAAGTGTTTACAAATTATTGAGTATGTTCAAGACCTGGAATGATGTCAGTGTTCAAAGGATTCTTTTTTGTTGTGTTTTTTCAAGTAAGCTATATATTTTTTTAAAAATATTATATACATTAATAAATGGAAGTACATGAGAGCAACAAATATGCATATTTCATGAGATTTCATGTATTTGATTGAACCAAATACATTAATCTAAGATGCAAAACTATAATATATTTGGTTCATTAAAAATCCTCATGAATAAAACTGAACAAACATGTGAATTTTTAATTAACCAAATATATTATTATTTAAACAGAGGATCAAGTTCATCACATTTAATCATCAATACATATTTACAGTATTTAGTTCAATTTATAAGAAAGTGATAGCACGCAATCTGACTAATTAGATTTGGAAATGATATATCATTATAATTATTAAATTAATATCAATATAATTTGTATATTGAACATAACGTTAATTATTGATGTTATTGAGTTGTGATTGAAGGAAGCGGGAGGGGAGAAAGTAGTTTGGAAACAGTATTATAAAATTAAATTTAGTGAAATCATCAAATAATGATATTTGTTGAAAGTTATGAAAAAAAAGTTTTAAACAAAAAGCCGTTTAACAGAGTAATGATGGCAGTGTCGCTAAGTCTCCGTTGATTATAATTTGTTCTGTATCTTTAATTTCAAATATAATTATTATGCTAAAAGGCTATGTTTTTATGAAATTATACTAATTTAAATGCTTTTGTTCACAGAACGAGTTTTGAATTTAATGTAATGTGTGTTCAAGACCTGGAATGCTGTCAGAATGCAAAGGATTCAGTTTTTTTTTGTTTTTTTTTTTTCAAGTAAGCTGTGTATTCTTTATGAAATATTATATACATTAATAAATGGAAGTATACGTAATTAACAATATGTATATTTATTACAAACAGATCATAATTATTGTTTTCTGTTCTTAGATAACAAATATTGATAAAAGTGTTATTTATTTTATGTTTCTACATAAAACAAATACTGTACTATATATAGTTGATTTCTCTTAAAAAAAATTTATAAAATGGTATAAATCTTTATTTAGTGTAAATACCTTTTAATTAACTGTATACATAAACAGGTTTATTTCTTTTATTAATGGAAATTTTCTTTTCTTTTCAGGTAAGTCATCTACAGTTTTTTCACTTTGCTATCTTCAAATAGCAGGTATTGGTATTTAGAATTTGTTGCCCAGGGTAAATTTATATTAAAAAATATTATCTTTTTACAATATATACATGGCCGCAGCGAAGCTAATGTCCTGTATATGTAAGTCCTGTATGTCTGCAGTAAAAACACATTTTTTTGTATTGACAGTGTATATTATTTACAAAATATACAGTACTACAGCAGTTGCTATTTCATTATGTAAATGGCTGTAGTCTCAATTCACACTTTTTTGTATTGGCAATATATGCGTTTAACAGTATAAGAAACAGCACAATATAATGTGTGTGTGTGTATTTTATATTATAGATACATATACTGTGAATGTAATTTAAGTGTTTGTATATATTATCCTGTTGTAACCGACCTAAATTATGTATGTGTGTGTGTAATTTTGAGTTTGTTTGTATATATTATTCTGTTTTAACTGACCTAAATAATATATGTATGTAATATGTGTGTGTGTGTAATAGTGAGTTTCTTTGTATATATTATCCTGTTTTAACTGGCCTAATTTATATTGTAATATGCATGTGTGTGTATTAGTGAGTTTCTTTGTATATATTATCCTGTTTTAACTGACCTAATTTATATATGCATGTGTGTGTAATAGTGAGTTTCTTTGTATATATTATCCTATTTTAACTGATCTAAATTATATATGTATGTGATGTGTGTGTGTGTATATGTAAGTGTGTGTAATTGTGAGTTTGTTTGTATATATTAACCTGTTATAACTGAAAATTATATATGTCTGTGTGTGTTTTTGAGTGTCTGTATAATTGTGAGTTTGTTTGTATATATTTTCCTGTTTTAACTAACCTAAATTATTACGTGTGAGTGGTGTGTGTGTAATTGTGACTTTATTTGTTATATAATCCTGTTTTAACTAACCTAAATATATGTGTGAGTGGTGTGGGTGTAATTGTGATTTTATTTGTTATTAATCCTGTTTTAACTTACTAAATTATTTGTGTGTGTATATATAAGTGTCTGTAATTGTGAGTTTGTTTGTATATATTATTCTGTTTTAACTGACCTAAATTTTCTATTTGTGTGTAATTGTGAGTTTGTTTGTATATATTATCCAGTTTTAAACGACCTAAATGACATAGATTGAATGGTGAAACGTTGTGTTATATGCAAATTGTGTCCAAATCTAAATTATATATGTCATCCAATAATAAGTAATGTGATAGCTTTTTTACAAAAATGTATTAGTCAAATATATCTTATTTTATGCTTAATTTTTCAATTTTTGTACTTAAATATGGATTTTACAGGAAAAATTTTCAAATGCCATTTTTTCGGACTTGGCAAAAATTTTTGGATTTTTTGGCTTTTTATATAAACTTGGTTTGACAATTTTTTTTTTCATGCAAAGAAACTACACATATGTAGGATCAATTGGATGTTAACTGTTGTTGTATGATTTTTAGTGGCTGAGCTAACGATTGACATATATAACCACTTTCGAGAAAAATTTGTCGCTTTTCTCTATATGTCATTCGATAACTCAGTTAAAAATATTACAATCGAAAATGTTTGACTGTAAATCATTGCTATTAGGTCTAATACATCTAAATTAGTGTCTAAATTTACATTTTGTTTAAAACTAACTGAGCGGTCTTATAATATATATTTGTAAAACCCATATTTTGACTATTATACCTATCGGTACTTGACCTAGGCAACATATTCTCTATATTTATATTTAAATAACTTTTTATACTCAATTTAATTGTAATACCATGTTTTCATTTAGTTTGTGACCCCGCGAATGTTAAAAGAACGAGAAATCGGCTTTTAAAAGTCGATTTTTCCGGATTTTTCGGGGGTCGTTCTTACCTTTGGTTTGAGAATTTTTTTACATACACTTAATCTACAGGACCAACACAAATTCTGACCCTACTTACAACTTTCTATGACTGATACTTACTGAGCTATTGGTTGACATATATAACAACTCCCGGGTATATTCGCGATTTTTAGGGTTTCCAGCTCTATTTATTGTAATTTTAACCTTTTTAATCGTTTCAAGGCCTTAAACCAGCAATTATAAGGTAAGTAAATAATAATAGTTACTATTGAAGTATTTTTGAGGTATTTAGTAGTAAGACATGAGTTATTTGAGATATTTAGTAGTAAGATATGAGTTATTTGAGTTATTTCAATTATTTAAATCTTCAGTTGCTACATTATTTAGTATATAGTTTTGAACAAATGACAATACTGGACCGGGCAGATTTCGGGATGATGGTATTGGATGTCTATCGCCAATTGGCGGAATATAGGCAGAGTATGAGTTTGAGGAGCTTCTTTTTAAAAGGAGTGAGGCCAAACAGGGACAAGTAAGGATAGGAAATCTTAATGAGACTTCCGAGGGCCTAATGTCGGGTGTTTCCTGCTAAGTGTCCTTACCTAACCTTTCAATAAGTATGGTAAGACGACTAAATGCCAAACGACTGCTATGGCCTGATCATTGGAAACGATGTTCCCTCAAGCTGCACAGTCTCCGTTAGTAGCTCGACGGGCCAAGCCATGCGTAGAGAGCTATATTTGTTCAAAACTATTTTTGCTGGGGTCGAGTGTGCACCTTCCCCAAGCTAACTTAAAATTTTTTGCTATTGTTTAATTAATTTTTCTTTAGCTTTGTTTCAGTTTTTGGCCTTAAATATTTTCGACCAAAGGAATAAATATTCTACCTATTAATTTGGAAGTAAAGTCTCTTTCATTAAAACATGCCTAAAAAAGGTAGAAAGCAATAAGCAGATTTTTAAAGGCAGAGCGAAAAAAAGAAACACAGGCCTCAGGAGTACGATGCAAATGCATCTCTGGACCCTCCAGATGACGTGTCGTTGGCGTCATCTCAAACTAATTTTTCTCTGAAAGAGGGAGTTTTTCTCAGTTGTTCACTCTCCAGGGCCCTAAAATACTCCTGGACCAAGTGGCCTTTCAGCCACAAGTATTGATTATGACAAGCAAAACCAGGTCCGAGTAGAGTAGTTGACCCTACACCTTTCTCCCACTCCTGGATAGGGTCAGCTTGAGTGAAACTCAATCAACGAGTTCTCCTCCTAAGAAAAAAGCAAGGAAGAATTGGAGGGTGTTTTGCCGAGCCGCCAAACTAGGTCCTCAACACGTAGCTCTCAACTATCGCAAATAACTCTTCCCAACCCGCGACCGCGATCCCCGCAGAGGCGCCAGCCAATGCACCCGTGCCTGCCTTGACCCCCCTATTTTAACCATAGCCCCGAACGATGCGTGGAATCGTTGACTGCATCTCCAGAGCGGCTACCTCCGAGGACGGTCCTGTTCAGCCTATTGCGGGTCCGTCAGGTATTCGAGGCGATGCATCAACGAGGAAACCGAGTAGGAAAGTGAAGGACCCTAAACCCCGTCATTTATGGTTAGGAGGTCTGCGACTGTTGATATGGAAATAGATAACGAGGTGATTCCACCTCCAGACACCGAACTTCCAGTTGCAGATACTCCTGCTGTCCCTGCTGAACCCGCGGTTCAGATAGAAGTTTTTTGTCCTGCTGCACAATCTTCTTCCAAGGTGACCCCGAAGAGGTTATTTTACCTCTTAGTCAGTTGTCCTTGGAAGACGGCCTCAGCAGGAACCTGTTGTCAATGTTGACAATATTGTTGCTATCGATGAAATTTTAAATAACCTAGATCTTCCTGAGCAGCAACTAGCTGCTGTTGATGTTTACAATTTTGTTGAGATGGACGACATGTTTAATAATGAGAATCCGGTCGACCAAGGACAAAATGTTGAAATGCCTAATCTTCCCTTAGCTCCCGCCGCGAAGCTCATCCACCTCACCACGATGATCGTGATAATCAAATAGTCGGTATTGATGAGCTTTTAGGTCTGGGTCTCAGTGATGAAGAAGATGGCCAACTATCCGACGACGATGTGGACGTTCCTGTAGTACCACCGCCCGTTGTACCCATTGGCCGTCGCCCAGTCGAAAACGGAGTTAATATAACTCATCATGCTGGAGAATTCGACTGGGTGTGCGAGAATTGTGGGGCGATGTACTACTGGGATGAACTTCCAGTTAATCGTCGAAGGAGGGTTCGAGCCGCCTTAGAATGTTGTTCTAAGGGAAGATTCAGGCTGGAAGAATTGTTGCCCCTCCCAAATCTGCTTGAGGAACTTTGTCTGGACAGCATGAACTGTCCGAACACTTCATGACACATAGAGAGTACAATAGCTCTCTGGCCTTTGCATCGTTCGGGGCTGACACAACGAACTTCCAAGGCAGGTACGGAACGATATTACGAATTCACGGTCAAGTGTACCATAATTTCAGCTCTCCAACCTCAGCCAACATTCGACCATCCTTCGGGCAATTGTATATAATTGACTCCGCCATGGCAACAACGCTCGACTTCAAACCATCCTAATTTAACGAGCGTCTTTTGGCCGATTTGGATGCCATGATTAAGGAAATCAATCCTTTCTGCGAGGCCTACGATGATGCACGAATCGAAAATAGAGAGCGACTCGAAGCCCAGGAGGAGGGCAGAGAAGAGCAACACGCGTACTTGGTCCTCTACGAACATCCCGGTGACGATCTTCGTAGGTATAACCTCCCTGTAGCTCAACACTAGGAGCTATTTTTGTCAGCAGGGATGGTATGCCTCCGGGAAACCGCAGTGTTGCTGTATGCATGCGTCGCAACGACGATGGTCCTGTTGACCAAATGCCTATCACGAATAACCGCCTTGATCCATGACCTACCCAGTACTGTTCCCTCACGGCGAAGCGGGTGGCAACCTAACATGCCGTTGATAATGGTCCGGCGACGAGCTGCGAACATCACAATGCTCGAATTTTACGCTTACAGGTTGGCCATCCGAAGGGATCTGAGCATTTTGCATCGATCCGGAAAATTATTCCAGCAGTATTTTAGATGCATGGATCAAGGTGGAATCAGGGCGATTAGAATACATAAGGAGTCAGCAGGACCATTTGAGGGTCGAGCTCTATCAAGGTCTAATGGATCACATTAACAATAGAGCAGAAAACGAAGGAGTCAATGTCGGGAGGATGGTATTTTACCAAGTTCGTTTTCGGGTAGTCCGCGTCAAATGCAGCTCTACCAAGATTCCATGGCGATTGTCAGGAAGTTGGTAGACCTGATTATTTATTACGTTTACCACGAATCCGAACTGGGCTGAGTTTAGACAGCTGTTACCGGAGAACACTCACATCTCGGATCGACCTGACCTTCTTGCTAGAGTGTTCAATCTAAAACTCAAAGAATTTCTTCACGACCTAACGCACAATCATATTTTTGGTGTTGTAAAAGCATATATGTATACAATAGAGTTTCAAAAACGTGGTTTGGCCACTGCCACCTGTTAGTTGTACTAGAAGATGAATACAAGCCACGAACCGTCGAGATATTACAAGAATTGATCTCTGCCGAGATACCGGATCCTGTGGCTGAATCCGATTTGTACGAGTTGGTGGAAACCTTCATGATTCACGGTCCATGCGGCGATTTGAATCCAAACGCCAAGTGCATGAGAAATGGAGTTTGCTCCAAAAGGTTCCCCAAGGAGTTCAAAGAGGAGACAACCCCCAACGTCCAGTCTTTTGACTGTATCAGACGTAGGGATACCGGTAGAACGGTCACAAAAAACAACTTAGACTTGGATAATCGATGGGTCGTGGCTCACAACGAGTACCTTCTAAAAAGTACAATTGCCATTAACGTGGAAACGTGTCCTCCATGCTCCACACCATTAAATATATTTACAAATATATATACAAAGGTCAGGATACTGCCAGGGTTGCAGTCCTAGAAAATCAAGAAGGGCTTGAAGAAGGTCAGTTAGACTGGGATGAAGTGCGAGCTTTCCTTGATGCTAGGTACGTTAGCGCTGTGAAGCTCTTGGAGGCTTCGTAAATTCCATATGCATGGAAGATCTCACATGTCCACCGTTTACCCGTTCACCTAGAAAATCAACAGAATGTGCCATTTAGGCCCGGAGGTGAAATAAGGGCCCTCGAGCGACACGCTCAAACCATGTTACGGATTGGTTCAGCTCAACCGAGAGAACCAATTCAACGAACGTTGGGGTGTGTTTCCGAGGGACCTTTTTATCATGAGATCCCTCTGTTTACAAAAATAGGACTTGGAGCCTAGAGGTGACGGGAGACAACGGATAACTAGGATCAACCATGTGAGCCCGAGACATGTGGAACTATTACCTCAAGTTGTTACTCTTCCATGTAGAGGAGCGACATCTTTTGTGATATCCGTACAGTCAACGGCAGGTTTACGAAGTTTCTTCGAAGCCGCGAGAGCAAGAAATCTAACTGACGACATTGACGAATGGCGTCGGCTCTCCAAGAAGCAGTCGTCGATCAGATGCCCCGACAACTCAGAATGATGTTCGCCTCGATGATCATGTATTGCGAGCTCCGTGACCCTCACCAGCTATGGCTGGAATTCAGAGACTACATGTCCGAGGATTACCTCCGGAGGGGAATGGATCAGGAGCAAGCGTACCTTTGTGCGCTTCGGGATATTGCCCGGATCCTTGAGGCGGGCGGAATTAATTTACGTGACCTTCCAGGTTTTAACGACATCGGGGATCTGAACGATCAAAATATAGGAGTAGTCGACCCTGAGTTCGATGTCGATCACGAGCGTGAACGTGCCGATGCGACTAGAGAAATGCTTAATCCCGAACAGAGGAATGTCCATCAGCAGATTATCGATTCTATTTATGCGAGAGACGAAAACACTCCCACCTGTTTTTTTATCGAAGGTCCGCGGGTACTGGAAAGACCTTCGTCTACAACAGTTTATTACACCACGTTCGAGGTCAAGGAGACGTAGCCATCGCTACTGCTTATACCGGCATTGCCGCTACCCTTCTACATAAGGGCGCAACTATGCATAGCACGTTTGGCTTCCCGCTTGAAGTGAATGAAACTTCGACCTCGAGCATCGCGGACGATTCGCCGAAAGCTGTCAGTCTCCGGTCGCAAAGTTGATATTTTAGATGAGGTGACGATGATGACAAAGTTTCATATACAATCGTTGATAGATTGTTAAAAATCAATAATGAATAATCGTCGTTACCTTTTGGCGGTAAATCCGTTTTGCTGGGCGGAGACTCTCGGCAAACTCTACCTGTTATGCCACGAGCTGATAGGGCTGAAATCACGTCTTCCACGATTAAATCGTCGGATGTGTACCGATTTCACCAAGTTTACACTCCATACTAACATGAGAACTCGAGCAGGAGAATTGGAGTACGCGAACTACCTGCTCAATATCGGCAACGGTACACTCATATCAGCACGTGGCAATAACAGAGAAGATCGGCTTATTGCCATTCCCGCGGAAGCCGTTGTAGATGACATTATAACAAGTACCTTTGGTGAGGAGATGTCTCCGAATAGAGCCGAGGAATACGTTCAAACTGCCATCCTCTGTCCAAAGAATGTAGACACCGATGCGGTGAATAATGATATTCTAGGTAGGCTCGATAGTCAGGAGAGGATTTATTTCCGTCGATAGAATCGACGATGACGGTAGACGTGATGATGGTGATCCTTTGAACATACCTATTGAGTTTCTCAATGATTTAACACCTCCTGGATTACCTCATCACGAATTGAAATTAAAAGTAGGGTGCGTAGTTATGCTTCTCCGCAACCTCAACGTTGCTCGAGGCTTTGTCAACGGTACTAGGCTTAAAGTCACGCGCCTTGGCAATGCTTATATAGAAACAGTTGTGTTGACTGGAGCAGCTGTTAACGAAGTGCTACTGCTAACCCGCTTCGAGCTCACCGATTCTCTGGCTACCTACCGTTTACCCTCAAGCGCCGCCAATTCCCTGTGAAAGTTAGTTATGCGATGACTATCAATAAGGCCCAGGGTCAAACGATGAATAAAGTAGGTCTTTATTTGCCGTCTCCTGTTTTCTCCCATGGCCAATTGTATGTTGCCCTTTCTAGAGTCGATCCGTAGCCTCACTTAAAGTCAAAGTTGACAATACTGAGAGACAAGGAACTCTGATAGAAGGTGATGATCGAGTTTTAACTCCAAACGTAGTTTGGAGAGAAATACTTGATTAAAACCTTTATTTTAGTTCCTTTCTCTTCAAAATTTTTAAATTTCCTTAATAATTTCTTTTTACTACTTCTAAATTATTTTCAAAAACCGTTAACTTAATACTTTTATACTTTGGCCATGAGAGAAAACATGTTTCAGTGTCTACATTCTTATTACCTAATTTGTGACGTTATAATTATTTTATTTCTTTTTATTAACTATCTAAACTTAATATCTATCTGTATTTATTTACATTTATCAATTACTTATGTTTTATCTTTTATCTATATTTTAATATATATTATAATTTATTTTTTATCTATCTTTATCTTATACATTTCTTAAAATGACTGTTAAAATACTTTACAGTATTTTAACAAATAACCCGATTGTGACTATAATAATATTAACTGGATTTGACTTAATCAATCATTTTTATTTTTTTATTTTTTGTTTTTGTAAATACCTTTTATGATATGATTGATTCCCCGATTGTGATGTACATATTGTAAATAACTAATTTCGATTGTGACTTTTTTTTATAAATCTCCTTTTTTTTATATCTAAAAAACTAATAAAATCCAAAAAGATATTTTTTTTTTCTTTTTACTAACCAAATCTTTTCTTTCTTTTTACTAACCCAAAAAAATTAAAAACTTTAAAAACCCAAAAAATTTAAAAACCCAAAAAAAATACAAAAAAAAAAATTTTTCCTCTTTGAGGCTGCAACCTTGCCGTGGTAAAGGGGCTTGCGTGCATTAGTGATATAAACAGCGATACCAGACAGGGCCACCCATACTGGAACGGTGTTTATTGAAGTGCCAGACTAATAGCAGTACTTCTTTCTTTCTATCTCTTTCAACTAACAACTCTTTCTTACTTACTAATCCAAAAAAAATATAAAACTTAAAAATACAAAAAAAAATATTTTTCCTCTTTGAGGCTGCAACCTTGCCGTGGTAAAGGGGCTTGCGTGCATTAGTGATATAAACGGCGATACCAGACAGGGCTACCCATACTGGAACGGTGTTTATTGAAGTGCCAGACTAATAGCAGCGAATGTTTCTTTTGCATTGTACTAATGACTTCTTTTCTTTTTGTTACAGGTAAGTGAATGACGTTGAATCTACTTTTGGTAACGTATGATTTTACAATTCAGAATATGTATTCTTGACTGCGCCGAAGGCGCAGTTTATATATATTATTGGTTATATGTGGCTGCAGCGAAGCTGCAGTCGCCTTTTGCTGCGCCGAAGGCGCAGTCAACACTTATTTTAAAGCAGACATCTGGCTGCAGCGAAGCTTTTTTCTTATTTTTGTTTACATGTGGCTGCAGCGAAGCTGCAGCCGTCATATACCGCGCCGAAGGCGCATGCACAACGTTATCAATATATATATAGGTACTGGCCGAAGGCGCCGAGAGTGGCGGGCCCACTCGTAGTATTTAGTTATCATGTATTATTTCCTAATACTAAATTCGTTTATATATGTGACGTATAAATAATTTTGTAGTAATATCTGTTATATAACCTAATAGAAACAATTCTATAAATCATACATCATTGTTTTCTTTAATTCCGTAATTTACCGTCACAATGACAGCGCTGTCGGCGTTTTTTTCGCTTATCTTTATTTACAAATGATTTATAATGTAGGAAATATGTTTAAGTGTAATGTAATATTATTCGTAGCATAAACTACTCAACATAAGTACTTACTTGTGAACTTCTTTACAGGCATAAGTTATAGTAAACAAAAGCATTTACTTAGTAACTTATCTTATCTTTTATTAATAAAACAAAATAGCTACTTAATATTGTTTGATGAATACTAAAGTAGCATATTTTAAACATCTAATTTTCTGTGTGGGATTATTATTTTTTATTTGTCAACTTTTGCTCCTTTGATTTATACACTAATAATATATTTTTTGTATTTTATTATTATTTTTTTATGATTTATTTATTATTTATATCTAGTTATTTCAATAAATTTCCTTATTCCTAATTTTCCTACATATGACTAAAACTAATATCAATCAAAACGTTTTAACATTTTAATGCTTATGGGCATGATATATTTAAATTAAATTATCGAGAATTGTACAAAAAGCTTTGTAAGAAAATGTAAAACACATTTAAAGTAGTTTTAGGTTAGTCTTGATGTGCTTAATTAAATTATTTGCAATACCAACTTAGAAACATATGTTTTATTTATTTACTGCTACAGATATAAAAGTATTACACTAATATCAAACAATAATCTTAATTAATTGGAGGCATGAAGTAACAGAATAATTCAGTCAACAATAAAATATTAATCAATAGCATAAAAATTAATCTTAGCACCTTTTATAAAAGAATAATATAGATTATGATTAAAATATTGACTGATATATAAAGGATTTTATGCAATTACAACGAAAACAGAATGTAAAGAAAACTAGTTTGAACTAAATTAATGATAAGTAGTAAATGAATAAGAGATAAAAATCAAAATCAATATGAATAAAACTGGATAACAAATTATAATTTATCATTCTTTTCTTGTTATTCATTTTGTTATGTGTTGTTTCTATGTCGAAATTATAGTTTCTTTTAAAACGTTTAGTGAATGAGATATGATATTAATTTATAAATAATAAATTAAATGTAAATATAAAATAGGTAAAAAATGTAAATGCGTGTATTTTTAAAATAGATATATTGCATTTACATATTCCTGCGTTAAACAAATTTACACTAATGGTACTAATAGTAATTAATATATCCTGATTTACTTGTAGGATCTGTACAGACTATTATTTGGACCTAAAATATATAACTTATTTGATAAGTATCGTACAGATTTATTTTGTACCTCATTTATGTCTTAAACCATTTTTTTTAGGAATTACATGTGACGTCATTAACCCATAATAATGAGTAGAAAATTTCAAAAGTCGAAAAACAACAAAGAGTTGTTTGATCAGGCTGAAATGTATTATACGTGTTAAATTGTATTTAACAAATTTTAGCTACAAAATGGAATTTATCGATTGAATTATATAGCATAATGTAAACAAATCAGGTTGTTTTAGTAATATATTTGGAAATTCGCTTATACCGTGCTCGTGTGTCACTTTAAAAACTAGTAATATGACAAAATTATATACGACAACAATCATGTGGTTGCATAGCGTTTCCTAGTGTGCCTAGTTTTGGCCAAGAGGACGAATGCCTCTAATTTGTTTAGTAGCATAAAAAAATGTATAAAAAAATATTAATCAATGAATTAAAAAATAAACCTTTCAAGATTTCCTGTTTATGAATAAAATAATTATATAAACAGATAAATATATCATTCATGCTATATAAACTATACAATTTCAAAGGATCAACGAGCAGACCCAGCTGATAAGTAGACTAGGAATTATATAAAAAAAATTATATGGTTAAAATTTTGCCATATCTACTCTAGATAAAGGTTAGCAGATGACACGCGTTGATAAGATAATTATCTAGAAATTTTGATTCAAATTTATAGTACCCGTTTTTAATATTTCAGAGTAACGTTAAATAAAAATAAATCTTTTAAATGTCCATTTAGGCCCTACTAAAGCTATCATGAGATCAACTATTTCTAAAATCTGCCTAAGGCATTAAAATTTTAGTTTATACAAAATACATGCATTTAGCTCTCTAGACATTTAACTTTAAGAAAGCACTTATACTGAATTCAAAATAATTATCAAATTAGGATGTGGAACTTGTTCTAGAACAGAAAGACTTATCCTTAGTTACAGAACCGAACGTAAATGTATTAAGACTGGACAAAGTTTGATATGCAATAATTATTTTTTATACGACTAATAATACTGATTATTTTAACGAGTAAATTAATCAGGTACAGGTAAATCAATTTCGTCAATGAAAATTATATAAACCTTCATGATAGATGTTGATTCCAAATTTCTTACAAATGTTAACTAAAGCAGCCTGAAATATATAAAGTTTAATTGAAAACATAAAATGATCTCTTCTAGACCTGATATTGAGATCTGGGAGTCTGCAATGATGGGTTCTCTAGATTTTGCCAGTATATATTGCCAAAAAATATGTACATTTGATAAATTTAGAAAATACTGTAATTAAGGTGTTGGTCAAAGATAATAGATTAAATTGGTTAGGATTTAAAATAAAACTATTTATTACTTATCAGTCTGAGGTGGAATAGGTCTAATGTAACAAAAAAACTAATTTGCCGAGCTTTCATATAATTAAATCTTTTTCCAGGCTTAACATATTAATAATAACATAAACAGTACATGGTACACACTAGATGTTGGACAACAACTAGTTGTTTCAACAATGTTTGTCCAAAACATAGTGTAAACTACCATGTAACTGTTGTTTGTTATTATTTAATATGTTAAGCCTTGAAAAAGATTAAATTATATCGAAAGTCGGCAAAATTAGTTTTTTTTGATTAATTAGGACCTATTTCTCCTCAAAAGCTTGAATATTAAAATAGAGGTCCCTATAAAAGTTTTTGTACTATTTATTACATTATTAATTTTTATTTAATCATTGTTGATAACTGATATTTTTTAGTGATATTGTTTAATATCGTTCCTAATTTAAATAATTTGTTCTAAGTAACGTGTTACTCAAATAAATATTTGAAAAATATGAAATAAGGATTGGAAGGGGGGTTACGGAAAAAAAAGTAACTAGGAAAGTTAAGAGACCCCCTGCTCCAGCTTTATAAAATTAACAATAAATAATGAAAATAATTTGACTTCTTCAGCGAAATATATTTTCTTAGTATGCAGGATTTTGTGGTGGCCGTAACAAAAATCCCGAGATGGGTGAGTGGGGGTTCGGGGGTAGGATTTTTACTTATTTCCTTTATACGATTGAAATATAGAATAAGTATTGTGTTTTTGATGTGTTGAAAGTCTCATGAGTGTTTTTCTAAAAGTTTTCTGCCTATATGTATGTATGTGTGTCTGTTATTATCTTAGCTCCCAGTATGTTTATTCTAAAGAGATGATACTTGGAACAAAACCAATCTTTAGATCTAGTTGTGTTATCCGGAAAATATTTTTTTATAACTCAGCTAAATTTCGTAAAACGCGTAAAATGTTTTGATCGATTCAAAATTTAGTCTTATATAACATATATAAGACATATTCATATTTGCTGAGAATTAATTCAAGTTTTATCGAATGAAGTAATATTTAAATTTATTTTATTATTATTAATTAATAATTACTTATTAAAACTAATATTTATTTTTAAAATACAGTTTAATTTGATATCAATGTACTTATAAAAAAAAGTTGCTTTCCTTATATGCTAAGCCATAGAAAATATTCATCGAGTTAAAATACCATAGCGAAATTTTAGAATATTAAAATTATTTTTTAGACTTTTATTGGCGCACAAAAATTAAGGAATAAAGGCGTGAAGTACAAAATGATTAATTAAAAAATGCAAAATTAAAAACAACCATTATCATAATAAAAAATAATAATCTTGACGTTCCTTCTTTTCATTCGTCTATAAATACTCGTTATTTTTATTTTTCTTTGTTCTTTTTATTATTTTCGTCTTGTTCTTTTATTTACATTATAGTTATTCTTTTATTCATAACTAATTATTTGTTTGATAAGTTGTTAAAACTTAATTCTAGACTTCTATTATTAGATTGTCAGTTAAGTTGACAAGTCTATAAATCATGAAGGAATGTTTGACTATTATTTGTAATCTGTATAAATTACCTTACAATAAATTGTACATGAATTTAATTACAAACTTTAAATTCAGAATTGTTGTCTAGCATTTTTATATGAGATTCAGTATTTTTATCAGCATTTTGTAAAAATAATTGATGTTCCTGGTTTTATTTAATTATAGTTAAGTGACTGAAGGAAGAAAAAGTAAAAAAATAGTGATGAATTGTATTATAAAAGTAAGCATACAGTATTATAAAATAAGGCAACAGGGTAAACAGGGCATGTTTAGTAAATGGTTTAAATTGGCAGCACTGACTGGTGATAAGGGCTAAGATAAGGCCTTCATTTTCCAAACATTGCCCTAACTATAAAGGGGATTTGTCAAAAAGTTGATTCATTTAAATTGTTCAATAATCAAGGCAAAATTGTGCGCCTTTTAGTTGTATTGTATCTTCTTTATTATAAATGTATAATCATTTTAAAACAAATTAAGTTGTAAATATTATTTTCTTAAAAAAAACTATTATTTAAATATAGTTAGTTTCTTAAAAAATCCTATAGTAAATTTGTAAACCTTCCCTTATGAGAAAGCCTACAGGTAATCTTTGTTGATCTGTCTATTGAGGATAGTCAAAAATTACGAAAAAATAACATTTCTAATTCAAAGGAAGATCAAATAAAAATTAAAGCAGTTTTTTTCTTAATAGATTAATCATTATAAATCAATTTAACTTTTTGTTCCTCTTTTTACCTTTTTTACGCTCCACCTCGTGGATCTAATTTCAAGTCTCTGTTTAAACTTTAATTGCCAATTTTAAGTCTCTGTTCCAGAAATATTTTTAAGTCTTTTTTCTACACTAATTTTATTCCCCTTTCTTTGTTGATTAATATTTATCGAAACTTAATATCACCAAAAACATTCTCGATGATTTATATTTCTTTCTTCAACCTTGAAGAACCATTAAAAAAATTATAATTGTTAATCTCAAGCCTCTGCTTAACCTCTTAAAGCTAATTCCATCCTTCTGTACAATTTTTTTTAAATTTAAAATTTTCTATCCATTTTTTTTTAACCTATATCAATGTTTTGTTTGGCCTCCTAATAGGAAACAAACTAATAGGAACCATTAAATTTTATTAAGTTATAGCTAAAATTTGACTCAATCTTAAACTTACATTGTAAGAGATAATTAATACTCTCAAAATGTTAAACATTATTGATTACCTGTAAAATAGATTTTTATTGCACTATTATAACCCATTGTTAGAATCAAAATGTAAATTGGGTGATGTGGTTATATGTGCATATATTTCGATCCACACCTAATAATCGTGTTAAGAACGACATACAAGTAGACCGTGGGCGTCCCAGCCCTACCCAGGTGGCTGGTACAGTGTTGCCAGTCTTTATTTTGACTAATGGATGTGATTTGTTTGTCTGTATTTAGTTTTAATACAAATGTATTTATTTGACAAAACTGTTTCCATTTTATCAATTTTAAATGAATCAAAAAGTAAATTTTACTCTTAAATTTTAGTGTCTTTCTACCGTATCTTTACTCCTTTCACTTTAATTTTTATTAATATAATTTTATAATCTAGAGGGGTTGATAAAAATAATTCCATTAACTCCTTATATTCTGAAGATTTTATGTAAGTAAATTGGGCATCGAGTAAATCATCAAGTTTTCTTTGAATTCGCCATAGGGCCTGTTGCACAATGCTTACTATCCTTTTATTGATTTTAACCTAAAATAAAATCTAAGTCTTATAGGCACAGCCGAGAGAGTATTTTAATTTGTTCCTGAGGCCGCTATCAATTCAAATTAATTCCTTTAAAATATCCCTTTAAGACCTAATAGTATATATTTATTTTATTACTATTTCAAAAAAAAACTTCACTTATTATACATAATATAAAACACAAAAAAATCATACTGTGGAATGCAGAAATTCCACTAATAAGTTTTTAATCTTTAGACAAGTATTTATTTATTTTTTAAAAAAATGTATATTTTTTCTTAAAAAATTGTTGACTTAAAGGTCATTTACGAGAAGATTGGTGTGCGGAGCATCCCGAGTCAGGTTCCAAAGACATTTCTCTTTCAAACCAAATATTTTTACTACATAAAATAACCTGATATAACAGGTTTATAACCTTGTAGTAGTAATGTGTAACCTTCTTATTTTTTTATAAAACCCCATCTTTATTATATGTTATTTTAAAAAAAGCACTAATTTTTCCAAAAAAAAAATGGTTTTACTCTTCTTTTAATTTTTTTATTCTATCATTACAAATAAAATTTCTTCCAAATTATTAAATTTTTTTAATAGTAAATATTTAAATAAAACATTTCTGTTAATAATTAGAATGTTTTACATATATGTACATATAGTACACAGTGTTTTCTAAAAGTTGATTACTTTTGTATTTTGCTGATTAAAAAGAAATGAGATTATTATCTTATTTATATATTTTATTTCCGCCCCATCAGGTTATTTACCTTTACTGGCTACTCTCAGGTTTAATAACACACTGCATTTGAAAGCCCCTCGGCACTTGCACTCTTCCCGTACGTAGGAGAGCTTCATTTTTTTGCTTTAGTTTACGTCGTTACTCTAGTCCCATTAGCTTGTCTGATCTCATTAGTCGATCAAATATTAGTTTTAATTATCTCATACTTTCCTCTATACCCTACCCTCACTATAAAGGGTTTCTAGTCCAATATTATCCTATAGAAAGAGACACCGCTGACATCCCCGAATTTAGTGTGCATAAACCACTACTATACCCTGTCCTGAGAGCCAAGACTGTCGGAAAGGAACCGAAATGACTAATTGACAGACATGAAGACAGCCTAAATTGACAGACAAGTTATAAGACAGTAGACAGAAAAATGACAGAACACAGTTACATTATTTAAAAATTTAAATTAATATATCAGTATTCTTTTAGAAACCAAGAAAACTCTTTTATATTAAATATTAGTAGTATACACAACAGTGGTAGCAGACAGGGAAATAGATCCACCAGTAGAAGAAAACTGACACCAAAGTGGTAAAACCTGGTCATATTAAGAAGAAAACTAAAGAAAAACTTAAAACTATAGACAAAAGAAACTATACACAACAAAGACTACCATCACTAGAACTGAATCTCAGAGACGTAAGATATTGATGATAACGTAAGTTACCAGGAACGTTGACCTGGTGACTTACGTTATTCGTAGAATCACCTGGAATTCGAAGAACCCCTGGTCTTGATTGTCTACGTGATCGGTTTAATGTCTAAGTATCTATACTATCCTTCGTTGGCTCGCAAAGCTTTATATTCAAATGCGTTTTCTCGTACCAATCATGGCCCAACCCTTCATTTATCTAACAGCGAAAGAAAACCGCGTACAGTCTAAGCTGGGTCAGACGGCCTTGAATTTAAGACCCCATGAATAGTATCAAGAGATAACCTCAATCTCCAGATCCTAAGACCAGTACTCTCTTAAGAGCTACTGATTCTCGTTATTCCTAAATTTTAGATTAGTGTATCACGTCCTAATCAGTTGTATTATCCAGTTGTATTGTATTATTAACCACACAGTGTTTCACATCGCAATCTGCGTGTATTTCTACTCCTACATTTTTTCTCCATACTTCTTAAACATTTCAACTTATTTACATCCACCATAGCTTTCTCCATTCTTTTTACACTTCCAATCTATCTTTAAATCTCAAAACACCAGTTTACCTTCTCATAACTTGCTAGAGCATTGGCGGACATAAAGAAGTAGTTTGTGAGGGATAAGTTCTCCCAAATATTTGATAGCCCCCTAACTTTTTTCTCTCCTAATATTATAAAAAATCTCTAAAAGACTTACCAAGTAGTTTTAGTTAGAAAATCCGCTTTTGTGCCCGTACCATTTTAGTCTATAATTATATTTTTTTGGATAATCATGTATGTTCAAAATATAAATAATAATACTTTCTGTATTAAATAACAAATTAATAATTAATCAAAATATTATAAATTTAAATTTATCCGCAAGAAATAAATAAATTTAATTATAAATAAATCAATTAAAATGTGGGCTAAAAAATACTTTATAGTTAATTTTTTATATTTTTTAACTTTACCACTCTATAATTTTACTAATTTATAATATTTTTTATGCTTATGTTTGCTTTCAGGGCTATCTTTATCAGGTCTGTCTTTCTGTTATGATTTCTTTTTTACTTTCTGTTTCTTCTTCATTTGTAAGCTTTTTTTAAATTCTTATTTACTTTTTATTAACATTTAATTAAGCTCGGTGGTGTATTTAATAAAGTAAATTATCTTAAATAGAAACCTAATTTTAGCTTTAGAAGATGACATTAAAAAATAAAAGTATAATACATAAATTAAAATGTATTTAATAAAAATAAAATATATAATAAAACTTGACATCATTTGCCAAAATTAAAAAAAAATAAAGAAGTAGAGCAAAAAAATATTTAAGAGGCTGTTAAGTGGTGCAAGTCGAAGGGTGTACCAGTGAGGGTGTTAGCCAAGTATAAAGATGGGACTAAGCCACTAATGGGAAAACCTTGTACTTACAGATTAACATTATACTTTCTTACAAAAAAATAAAATAAAAATAAATAAAAAAACATAAAATCAGAGCCACTAACATGGCAGACAAATTCTTCAAATAACCACAAACGACCAAACTAACCGACTTTTATTTCTTTTTTATTTTCTTGCATTTGATTAACTCTTCTTTGTTTTTTTTTCTATTTCTTCTTATTATTTATTTATGTTTATATTCGATTTTTACTTAATATTATTCTACTGATTACTTTTATTATTATTAATAATTTTATAATTAATTCAAGTTTTGTAATTAAATTTTTATTTATAATTTTGTAATTGTTCTTTTGCGTTTTTTAATAATTTGTCCAACAATTTGTAAAATAAAGTTAACATTATATAGTAGGCTTGGTTCGTGTAAAAAAACTATTAAAATATAATAATATATCATTAGGGTTATTGATAGTAGATATATTTTCGTAGATAAAATATTTCGCGGTTAAACTTATCTTAATTCAAATTTAGCTTGAAATCTATTTTAATTATTATTTCTTTATTATAAATAAAAATTCAAATTCATTTTGATCTAAATTGATTTATCTTTTATACTCAACGTTGTTGAATTCTTAGTCAATTTATTTCTTCAAGAAATTATAGTTTATCAATTACTGAATAAATTAAAAGAAAAGTAAAGTAAGCATTTTATTTTCTTTTTTCAGTAGCAGAGACATTTTTCTAAAAAAGTAAGGAAAATTTTAAATAGATTTTAATTTATTTAAAGTTATTTAGGCATCGATTATCTGTAGGTTACATTTACAATATCACATGTTTAACATAAACATGATTTTTAAATCTTCATCTAATTTTATCCTCTTTTAATACATGAGTTTGAACTTATCAAACGAATTGACAACTTTTAAAGACTTGTCTATTATGTGACAATTTACAACATTGTCTGTAACATTGGTAGATTTAACACATAAAAACTGTTAATACAGAATCAAGGGCGATAAGAAATTTATAAATAATTTAACTACTAAAAATTATTACTGTGACAACAATATGTTACCTAACATAGTATTTATAGTTCTGTGATATACATAACCGAGGATTGATGAGTTTTATTTATAGTTCTGTAAAATACATAACTTAGGATTGTTGTGTTTTATTTATAAATTTTATCATTTTTATTCTTAACTTAGATAAATTAAATATTAACGATTACTTAAGCTAAAAAACTGTATGTTCGTAAAATAAATATTTAGCTATAAATATTAATCTTTATAATTCCATCTGTATTACATACAGCTAATAAAATGTTGTTTTTTTTCAAATTTTTTAATGACTCTCTTAAAATATGTTTACTTCAATGAATATAATGAATCGTTAGTACTAAATTAATAATGTATCCTTTTAAAAGGAAGAAGCTTATTATTTTGCTTGTGTTATTTAAGAATATTTCAAGTTTAAGCAAAATTTATCTAATTTTTAGAATATTTCAGTTATAAGCAAAATTTATCTAATTTTAAGAATGTTTCAGTTATGAGCGAAATTTATCTAATTTGAAGAATATCTCAGTTATAAGCAAAATTTATTTATTTATTTATGTATTTGGGTTAGTAACCTGTAGGTTATACGTATATACTTGCTACTACTTTATTACTTACTTTATTTAGCTTATTATTTTGTTGTGTTATTTAAGAATATTTCAAGTTTAAGCAAAATTTATCTAATTAACACTTTAATTGTGTATGTGAAGCAACTTATAACTATTTTACATGCTTTTAAATACTTTTCTCTGTCATCTACAAAAGGTATATAGGTTAAAGGTATAAATTATAGGTATATTATATGAACTTGTTGATATAATATAAACATCTAAAATCTTATGCCCTCTGTAGATAGGTAAGGTATGGGTTATTAGGTGTAGGACTATTTTCACTCGCCATTTTAGGTGTATTGTAAAATAAAAAATACTAAATCCAAATTTAAAAGAAGAGAAAGAAGTACTGAATAAATTTAAAACAACTCATCCAAATAAACCAGTACCTAAGTAAAAATCAAGATTAAAAAGTAAAGTTGACGACCTGGCGTAAGCCCAGAAGCTACTCTATATCACGTCAATGATTTGTCGCCACATCTGCGAATTACGCACGCAGCAGAACAGGATTATCTGCATTTTAATCCCGCAACGACACAATATCAACTCGAAATTTAATTTCAGTAAATATTAGTTATTATAAATAAACTTAAAATGTATTCTTAAATCTTAAATTTATCATTTGAAGGTATATTTTTCTTAAATAACGTTAAAACTAAACGAATAATGTGCCGATAGTTTAATTTCATGAGAAGTAAATAAATTGTATAATATAAATCAGTAAAGAAATTTTATACCCATAAAAGGACAAGAAATAGTAAAGACGTGTTATACCCATGAAAAGACATAGAACAGTAAAGACGTGTTATACCCATGAAAAGACATAAAACAGTAAAGACGTGTTATACCCATAAAAATACATGAAACAATAAAGACGTGTTATACCCATGAAAAGACGTGAAACAGTAAAGACATTTTATATCCATGAAAGACATGAAACATCATGAAAAGACAAACAGTTTATATCATGAAAGACATGAAACAGTAAAGACGTGTTATACCCATGAAAAGACATGAAACAGTAAAGGCATTTTATACCCATGAAAAGACATGAAACAGTAAAGACATTTTATACCCATGAAAATACACGAACAGAAACATTTTATGCCCATGTTTTATACCCATGAAATACATGAAACATAAGACATTTTATATACCCATGAAAAGACATGAAACTGTAAACACATATCATACTCATGAAAAGACATAAAACTGTAAACATTTTATACATAAGACATGAAACAAAGACATTTTATACCCATGAAACTGTAAACATATCCATGTGTGTAATCTTACATATCCATGTAGTATTACTATAATTAAGGTTCCTAGCAAATATTTTGGATTATACGATTTATCAAACGTAGATGAAGTATTAAATGCAAGTTATGACAAATAAGTCAAATTATTCAAAAACATAAAATGATTTGACTCTTAACATTTTGTTTCTAGATTCTAAAATTTAATCGTTTCTTCTATTAGTCACCATTTCAATTATAAGTTTATTGTCGATATATGTTGGCAATACAAGCCTATAAAAAGACCGGAAATTATTTAGTAATTGTCTCATTGAAAGCGAAAGAAGCAGATGTGATCATTAAAGAAATGATAAAGTAAACAAGCATGCGGTACATTTCGGTCAAATATATAGGTATTGATTTGTTCAACTAATAATCGGTAAGACCTCCTGAGAACTAACCGGAAGGTTTTCGGTCAATTAAAGGAAAGAAAAAGGTTATTTTTTGTGAGTTATAAAAAGGGATAATATACCTGTAGACAGGATCTTGATGAGTTTAAAGCCGGCGCTTAGAAATATGGGCAACATTTCAACAATAATGGACCAAAGAATAATGGGAAGACTCATCTTGTAGTTAACTAGACATCACCCGCCCCATGCTCAAATAACTATATTATATATAATGAGGTCAGAAACAAAAAAAACTCTTTCTGGGAGGTACAGTAGGCCATCAAATAGCTTCCTAAAACCATAATATTAAATAGAGATAAAAAAAACATATATAAGGTAAAAAAAGGGCAGGTAACCAAATTAGTATAGGAATAAAATAACTTACTTTCAACGCATTTTCCAAATGCTTTTTATTTTTTTTTTTTTCATTAGTAAATTTAAATTTTGACTATTTTGTTAGCATATTTTTTAATTTTTTGCTGTAGCAGAACGCATAATACTCCGGCCTAATTATCATAAGATTATACTACATATTACTTTATATTTATTTAAAATCTTTAAATTTATAAATAATAATATTATTAGTAAATTTAACTATATTTTTTTTAAATTTTACTTTACTGACTCCGCTCAAAAAATAGTGTATTAGCATACACTATTTTTTGACTGAAAAGCGATTTTATTGCTTGCAAATTTCCGCAGCCATGACATCTCATATTCTAGTTGAAATTTCCATTAAAAATTTTTAAAAATATTAATGGCTAGAAATTATACAGACTAGTTGTATAGTCTTCTATCAATCTTGTAATTAGGTTTTCTTACGATTCTATACCCCTATTTTAGACACTGTTGATGTAATTTTGCCGAAAGCCAGCTCTGTAAATGAGGATAATGTTAAATAATGTTAAGTGAAGAGACGTAACGGCTGTTGCGGTTTAAATCATATTCATTTCATTTACAAATGCTCAACACAAACAAAGAACTATATTATTCAGGAATTCGTTCAACACGATCGAAGAAAAAGAAGTTTTTCTAAGTTTCAAAAAAAAGCGGCGTGTGCTCATCTCATAAAAAGAAAAAGACCACACATTCGGCTTGTTAACTTCATTGGAATTACCTTGAAGGCTTCCCAGCAGATGGGAACCAAAAAAAGATTCTTGTTTGTTTTTACCTGAATGAAAATTGTTTTTTTTTCAAACTTCACGATAAAGACGTATTTTTATTTAAGACATCACGTTAAAACAATTCCCTTCCATAACATTATAAACTTCATCTACGAAGGATCATTTAAAATGTATCATTTTATCTATCCATCAAATCAAAATCAAACAAATAATATAATACTATCTTGATATTCAATGCTCTAAATTACAATTATGATTAATTATTTATTTTAAAATATTTTGAATACAAATTTACAACTACATACATAAATCATTCTTCTTAACTTAGAATCTTTTTTCGTGGGTGGCTGAAAAAAAAATTTCAAGTTGAAGCAGCTTAAAGTTAAATGAGTTATTTCTAAAGCAGTTGAAGTGAATAAAGAAACAAAGAAACGCTTTAAATAAATATTTACCATACTTAACATCTATTAACATATTCCTTCTTTTAATTCTTTATTCTTTGGTATATCTTTATATTTACTTTTCCTTATTTTATATTTTACCTTATACATTGTTATTTATACACTTTAAATTATTTTTGTATTTTATTTAATTTATTATTATAGCTAATAATGTATTAGTGTGTTTTGGCCAGGGCCATATTGTTTGAGATCACAAAATGTTTAGGTCATATACTACAAACAACGACGGTTTGTTTGCTGATTGATTTATTTGAAATCACAGAATCGAGCCAAATGGTCCTTTCTTTTATTTGACAAGTAGTTCAAGGTACTAGATGCTTCTGACGTTTGTATTTTCTGTCAAATCCGTCTTCAGGTGAATTTTTTTTCGAGCTATTTTATGTTTGGTTTTAATCAAATACACGATGTATATAAGTATAGTTATTTATTTCAAGTAATAGTAAAAAGAGTACAGTAGGAATAGTGGAAAGAATAGGATAAAAGAGGGTAGGGTAAAAATGGTAAATAGGATAGATTAGAAATGGTAAACGCGTGAAGGTAAAAATAGTAACTACAGTAGACTAGGAATAGTAATTAGGGTTAGGAAGAAACGGTAAAGAGAGTAGGTTAAAAATGGTAAAGGAGTAAGGGTAGAAGTGGTAACTAGGGTAGGCTAGGAATAGTAATTATGGTTGGGAAGAGACGGTAAAGAGAATAGGGTAAAAATGGTAAAAGGGTAAGGGTAGAAATAGTAACTAGGGTAGGCTAGGAATAGTAATTATGGTTGGGAAGAGACGGTGAAGAGAATAGGGTAAAAATGGTAAAAGGGTAAGGGTAGAAATGGTAACTAGGGTAGGCTAGGAATAGTAATTAGGGTTAGGAAGAGGCGGTGAAGAGAGTAGGGTAAAATGGTAAAGGAGTAAGGGTAGAAATGGTAACTAGGATAGGATAGAAATGGTTAAGAGGACGGATTACAAATGGTAAAAAGTGTAAGGTAAAAAAGGTTAGAGGGTCAGAATAGAAATGGATTTGCTCCAAACCGTAGGTCCCTAAACATGTCATTTCAATTTACGATCTAATTAAGTTATTTCTGTTAAATTGAATTTTATTAAGAAATCCAAATAATTAAGGAAATTAGGTTAACAATTCCTAATTTCATTGATAAAGATATTATAACAGAGTAAAGAATTCAGCAGTTAAAATATTTCAGTCTAATAACAATAAATATTAAATTCCAAAAGTAATTTGGAATTTAATTAAAAGTAACAAATTCTTATTTTATTACCATTGAATCAGGTGCTTTACATTTTCATATTCAATCAAAAATAACGCACCATCTTCACTAACTTTTTCCTATACAATTGTGACCGATTTAATATTGTAATGAAATGAGGATAAAGACATAGAACATGCATCTAGGAGGAATTAACATAGCATCCATCTAATTGTTTACATTTTTACCAACATTTTGGCAAATACACTTAAATGTTTGGTTATTCTCAAACAAATTCTTGTTGTATATTTTATTCATTTTAACATAATTTTTATCTCTTTGAAATGTGTTTTGTCTAAAATGTCTTTTTCATTTTTATTAATCGATATTAGTGCAATGTATTTTGAAAGATTCAGTTCGATATTTTGATTATGTTTCTTGATAATTTATTGCAAAAAAGTCAATTTTTAGCCATACGACTTTCTTTACGTCTAATTTTCTTAATTCTTTTTATCTTAATCACATTTTATCGAATTTCAAAGAAAAAATTAGTTTATGAGGTTGGGTCATGGATGGGGTAGAGGTGGATTTTTTGTAAGGAGGGCTATCACTGTCCAAGAAATATATATATATATATATATATATATATATATATATGTGTTGTGTGTGTGTGTGTGTGTGTGTGTGTGTGTGTGTGTGTGTTGTGTGTATGAACAAGATTTTTGTTCTAAGACGTTTTTATGGGACACGATAATTTTAAACTTTTTCTCGGATCAAAATAAAACATGGTACAAAATTCAAACTTGTTAATGTCGCAAATCTTATTGTTTATGAAATATGTTTGACATCATTAACCCACAATAATGACCCACTAAACATTTCAAAAAATCACAAATCGTCAGAAAATTTTATATCGGGTCGTTATTTTATAAAAAAAAATATTGTCTAGTATGTTTGGTTAAAACAAAGACGAAAAAAATTATTATCAGCATTAGTTTCGGTTTCATTGATTGATATATATACTAAATGTAAAAAATCACGTCTTTTGACTAATGCATTTGAAATTCGCTTATATCGTAGCAGTTTGCCACTTATATAAACTAGTTATATTCTGATATAGGATAACAACCACGCTGCTCAGCGGCTAAGAGCCCGAAAGCCTCTTGTTTTAGCGAATTTTCATAATGAAAATGACGCTTATGAGGTTGTTCGGATGACGAAAGTGAGGGTGGGAGTGGGTGAATCGGTTCCTATTGGCTTCCTGATAACAAAATATGTGTCCGAAAAAAGTATTATATATATATATATATATATAATATATATATATATATATATATATATATATATATATATATATATATATGTAAGAGTTTTTCTACCGTTCGTATGGCGAACGATAACTCTCGAAGGCGTTCTCAAATTGAAACGAAACTTTGCAAATCGCGAGATGTTGTGGAGGTTACGAGGCCTATTGTTTATAAAAACATTATGACGTCATCAACCAAAGTTATGACGTCATGAAAAAAATTTTTTTTTTTGAAACTTAAAATGGCTTCAAAACAAAGTATTTCGTGTTTAAGTAGACGGCTAGCTGAATCGATTAAGACCAATTTCAGCTTAATCGAACCATCTCAAATGGCGCAATCGGTATACATATATATATAATCTTGTATATATGTATACGTCTAGGTCAAAGACTCGTACAATATCTGTTGGGTTCAATTAGGTTAGAGGGTGGGGATATAGTATAAAAGAGAGAACTCTACCTCTTGCTCCATCATGTAAGCCTACTGTCCCAGGGAGACAGGGCAAAAAATGGCTTCCACTGAACCACGCCGAGCTAAGCAGACCCGTAAAGAGGAAGAACATCGAAGTAGTCTTTATATGTCGAAGTTATTCTAAAACGAATGCGACCAGTTTCAGCTCATCGGACAATCCTAAGTGACGCAAACGGTATTTTTATTTTAAATAATCATGAATATATTTTTTCAACCTTAAGATTTTACTCAAATAAACAATTTGTTACAAAAAAAATTTGACATTTTTCTTTAAATTCTATAAACAATCATAAATGTAAGTAAGAGTTTATACCCCTTTGTATAGTGACGATAACTAAAGCTGATGAAAATGAACTATAATCTTTTCTTACCCTTTTATACAAGGTTACTTCAACAGTTGCAACGTGTGGATTTTTCCTTGTATTCTTTATACCTCTATAAAAACGTATTAGTTATGTATTTAAATATACTTATTATTTTTTTATATGCTTGTTAACTGTAATATTATTGCTTACTATTAATAATAGAGGATTAATAAAATCAAATTTGTGAGAAAGTCTCTAAGGCCCGCGAAGCGGGCCTGTGAAACGAGTCTGTGAAAATTCGCTAAATACGTGGCAAAATGCCATGTAACAAGAAACGATGGTGAAACCATACATTAATACAAAACAACAACAATGTAGCCGCGAAACGGTCACCGGGAGGCCCGGGCCGCGTAGCGGCTACGGCCGAAGGCCCGTATTTGTTTTGATAATGTTTTATTATCTGTTAAATTTTTAAGTTTGTACTTGTTTATGTTTTTATTTATTTTTACGTCTCTTAATTTTTTTTCTCTTATTCAATAAGATAACATCATATCGAAACAAGAGGTTAATAATCAAAATAAGTTGGAATCTATATTTGTGAAGATTATTGAGGATGTTTCTGGGAGTTTCTTGTCAGCAGTTTTGGTATTATTAAGTACTAAGTTGTACAATAATAATAAAAAGCAAAGGATATAAATTCTATTAAAACAAATTAAAAAATATATAAAAGCACTAGAACAGCAAACTTTACAATTGAAAATATTATAACATAAAAACAACTATAAAATTATGGTAATATGACCGTAAAAATAAAATATAATAGACAAAATTATAAAAGTAAATAAAAAACAATAAACTTGTTTTATAATGATAATAAGTACAATGGATATGAGATAATATTATTAGATATAAACGCAGATAAAATTATTTTAGTTTTAGTATAGCAATAAGTATTTATATACTTTTAAGTATTATATAGCAATGTATAAGTAAAACTGGTTGGGTGGGCTAATAGTGATAGCTTATAATCGTTAGATGATTTACTTTATAAGGTCGAGGGAGTACTATGAGCCCGTGAAGGGTGGTGCCCCTGCTCGCAACTACTAGTGTAATAAATATTGCTTTTTTAAACTTCACGCAACAAAGCACAATTCTGCACTGCAAATATCGATTTAAACGAAGAAATAAGTTTTTTTATCTGTGGTGGTGGGAAAAGTTATAAAATGTGGTTATGAGGTAGATTAAGGTTTAAAAGTATACAAATATAGTAAGGTTGAACCTAATATATTGTCAACATAAGGCTCTCAACTACTGAAAAAGGGAGGTCTAAAGATGTTGAAAATATTAAAGGTTCTCGCCTAGGTATTAAATTCTCATTTAAATGCCTTTGTAGTGAAACCTTCTAAAATGGAATTTTAATTGACCTCGATA
The DNA here is from genome assembly GCA_018340805.1 of Microvelia longipes. Lineage (NCBI taxonomy): Eukaryota > Metazoa > Arthropoda > Insecta > Hemiptera > Veliidae > Microvelia > Microvelia longipes. The sequence continues at coordinate 47,138,320 of JACMZG010001911.1, read as the reverse complement.
AAAATACCTTTAAGGTTACTAGCGAGATCAACTAAAAACTTCTCAGGTTACTGTATAGATTGATTTGTTTGTTATTTTTATGGTTGTTCTACCATAATGGTTTTTAAGAAAATAAATATATCATGATATTCCTTAACGTCTTAATTTTAGCAAATTTCCAAAATAAAAATAAATGAATAAGAGGAAGTTTTCCGAATGAAAGGAATTACTGATCAGAAATGTATATATATATATATATATATATATATATATATAGATAAATTAATATTATATATATTAATATATATAAATATATATATTAATATATATATATATATATATATATATATATAATATATATATATATATATTATATATATATATATATATATATATATATATAATATATATATATATATATATATATATATATATATATATATATATATATATATATATATATATATATATTAAGCTGCTAATATCACTATTACTATGTTAATACATGTTAATAGTAGGTACTAAAACTAACAAATTACATTTAGCCAACTGAGTATGTTTTTTTTAACTTCACCATTCTCTATTTTCAACATTTTTTTTCTTTTACAATGTATTCTAATTTTCTAACAAACATCATCAAATATCTTTATAATTATAGTTATTAAATCCTTTAATTTAATATTTATTAAAAAAATTTAGTTAAGTAATAAATCTTAAAAAAATTATAATTTTAATAATCTTTATTATTTCAACCTATACCTTTATTTATTTATATAATAGTCTTATAGTTTAATAAAGTTAATCAATATTATTCTCTATATATGTCACTGAATGTAACAAAAAGTTATAATACTATATTATTATTCGTTGTAAATTTTATTATTAAAAGACATTCAAACAATAAAACTATTGCATTATGCATTGAATAATACATTTTTTTTATTCATTGGTCGTTCTAAAATATTTAATAAGGAAAAAAATATTGTAAATAATATAAAAATTGTTTAATATGGGACAGGGCTGTGGTCTTTCTTTTTTTTTTTTTTTTAAGTAATAACATAAGGTTTAAGACTGATAATTATAGGGAGAAAGAAAATAATACATGATATTTTTAAGATTCTATTTGAAATTAATTTTAAACAATAATTTATATTTATGTCACTTGTTCAATAAAACATAATATTTACAAAGAATGCACTCTTTGCATTATTATTTTTTTAAAAATTACTATTTTATAATTTTTTATTCTCTTATTCATTTTTTTAAATTAATTTCTTCTTTTTTTAATGAAACCTAACTACACCAGATATAGCGTCGAACTGGTGGTAGTTTTAAGTGCAAGGCAGAAATTATGATATGTAGCTATAACTATGAGCCTCTCAGGCTCCTCCTATTGGGGGTTTTCAGTTATTAATTATGTTGTTGTGTGTTTTTCTTCCTTGGTGGTCCTTTTTTTCCTGCCGTTCATAACTTCATTCCTTTAGTGGTTATTGTTTCTTTAAAAGTTTTTTTGTTCTTTAAAAACATGAAAATTATTATTTTTTTTTTAAGAACTATATTTTTATTTGTTACATGTTATTATTTTTTTTATCGATGTTATCCTAATATTACATTCAATTCATTTGTGTTTTGTGTTCTTATATTTAGTTCATTTTTTTATTATCTTTCAAGCTTATTTTTAATTTTCTATGGTTAAACTCATTAACATGTATAAAATAATGTTTACGTTTTCTTTAACATTAACATCTATTTATTTCCTTAATGAGATAATTAAAACATTCAAGTAACTTACTTAATTATTAATTGCTTGTTACTTGTTATTGTCTTAAACCCATGTGTTTTTCATGTTAATACTTCTTTGAATTATTAACTTTGAAGACTTGTTGCTTTATTTTTCTTATTTTATTTTTATAATATTTTGTTTATCCTTCTTCTTTAATTGAGCACATTATATGAAGGATTCTTTATTGAAATATTATAATACAATAAAAACGTATTAATTTAATTATTTTATAAATTGTATTATTTCCTTATCTAGTTCTCTCAAAAAAAGGGAAAGCACGCATGTCTATTTCCATCGTCTACTAGACAAAAAAACTAAAACGTACCAAGGTTTATATCAATTAAATATATGGGTCTTCGTCCCTTTGTCGCTACGCACAAAATCGCTGCTACGCGCTATCGACACATTGCTGCTACGTTCAAAGTTGGCGTAAGCGCTTCGCCAGCCTTCAGCCAGCGCGAATAAACAATCATCATTAATTTTTATTAGATAATATTTTGCCATGTATTCAGCGAATTTTCATAATGTGCGTACGATATTATTAATATCAGCAGTTTCTGATAATGCAACATGCAAGTTTCATTAATTATTATGTGTTCTAATTCAAGAGGACTTTTTTGATTTTTTAAACTAAGTTTTTTGTATTTATTGCGTATAATAATTTGTAAAAACTATATGTTATATACAAAGAAAGATTATTTTATTTTATTTTATTTTTTTAAGAAAAATTATTATAATTATTATTAATTTGTGCATAAAAATTATAGAATATTCTTTATGCATGTATTTATTATTATATTTGATAAAATAAAGTCCATACTGAAGTAAGTATTCTTAAGTTTATACTTAAGTTTTTATTTAGTCTTTTTATACTTTTATTAGTCATTGCGTAGTTGTTATTACCTTTTATTAAACATCTTCTATCCATCTTCAATTAAATATAAAAATGAAATGATTCTCTTATGCAACATACTTTCGAAAATCAACAATCGCAAATTGAGATAAATAACTTTAATCAAGCATTATATCAAACCGCAATTCATATAGTAATTACAAATCTGAGAATGTTAATTCAACTTAAATAACTTCCTATAATTTACTTGGCTATTTCGCAACTAAACGTATTGTTCTCGAGCTATTTTTATTATTTTTTAATTACCTATTTCTACGATTCAGTATTGTAATCTATTATTCGCTATTTATTTTGAAATTGAACTATAACTAAATATTAAATACTTTTTATCATTTATTTCTTTGTCACTTCATTTATCGTGCTTTCATTGTGTTTGTAATTTTATTTGTTTTTACATTTACATTTATTTAATTAATGTCTTATCTAGTATTTAAAGAAGAATGTACAAGCAAATTACTAAATAATTATAGCTAATTAGTTATCTATTGTGCCTTTAAAAAAAAGTAACAATTCATTTACTTAACATATTATGCACTAACTTATTAAAAATAATTAAACATTACAGTAATAACATCTTTACAGTAATGAGAAATGTTGTCCAATTTTGTTTTAGTTATTAAAATAGTTCTGTTTTTAAATATATATATATATATTATATATATATATATATATATATATATTATATATATATATATATAATATATAGAATAAAATTTACTTAATATATGTAGAAATTCTTTACTTGCATCAAAGCAATAGTTATGACAGATATTTGTTATAATCAGTAAATAATAAATTTTATATATTTTTAAAAATGTTTACTAAAGTCTATAAATATATATATAAATACATGTATTTAAGAGCTTTTGCTATCTTAGGTAAAATTAATTAAGTACACGGAGTAAAACAAGGCGTTTTAATGATTACCATAAATTATAAAATGATAATTAGGGAGTTCTGCAAAATAATAAATTATTTATAGAAACTGTCCGACATATTGTCTTCAGGTGATGTCTTATTTAATCTATAATATCACTATGTCCATCATTGCACTACTGCATTTGCATCGATTTTTCCTTGCATGACAATTATTGTCAATTAGTTTGGCATCCATTACGTTTTGTTAATTTACATGGCTTTTTAAGTTAATTATTACTAATTATTTAATTCAAAGTTTTTTATCAAAATATAAATCTACATTGTACATAAGTATAGTTTATTTAGTAAAGCATATTTTGCCTTACAATTTCTTAAAAAGAAAAATAAATCAATAAGGTTAATTATTTATTAAACAATACTTATAAAATTGCAAATGCGACGTTTCAACATTTAGAATTCTTGAGTGGCGTCTATTAGTTCACAATTCAGCCACTAGGCTATTTTTATTATTATTATATAGTTTTATTATTGATTTTTATTTATAATTTTTTCATGTAAATTATTTCCTCATTCTTAGATTTAGATTTTTTTAAAAACTTATATCATTATAGAACGAAAGAATGAAAAGTCTCTCCACAGTTATAGATTTTATTAAAACTAAAGCAGAGCGCTTTCGACCTAACAAGAGGTCATCATCAGTGCCTATTAAACAAATAAGACAAAAAAAAATGTCAAAACACATTTATACATAAAAAAAAAATACAAAATATACCAAAGAAAACAGATAAATTACAGAAATGGAGTGATAAATAATATATAAATAAATAAAAATAAATCCAAAAAAATATAAATAAATAAATAAATTAAAAGTGAATAAATAGAAATATTACCGTTGAGCCGAGATAAAAGTGTTGAAAGGTAGTTTTAAATATAAAACAAAATCAAGAAGGTTGAGTATAGGCTTGTAACAAGACACATACTGAGACTTTTCATTCTTTCGTTCTATTACGATGGACTCCATTTATGCTCATTCTCAAACATCTTATAGCATTAATTTCTTATTAAGCAAAAAATTTGCTGATAGATTTGTTTCTATTAGCGAATTTCCTTTGGACAAAAATTCGCAAATAGGATAGGAGTTATGGAAGTAGAATCTCAGACCGACAAAAATCCGTTTCAGAGGTCCCTGATGACGAAAAAATAGGTTTCGCAAAAACTTTATATATGTATATATATATATATATATATATATATATATATATATATATATATATTATATATATATTTCTAGACATTTTCTTGTAAAGGCGCTATCTTTTGAACAAATTGTTTTTTTTAATCAAACTTGGTACAAAAATTAGCCTTGGGGTGGACATGAACCTATTTGAAAAACCAGGTTTTTGTGACATCATTAACCCGGTTGACCTGGTGCAAATAGCCTGATATGGAATGCTACCTGCCTCATTAAGAACATTTAGTTGCTCAACTCCTTTATCCCTCTATTGCTTCTATTACTACTTGCTTAATCCAATTACTACCTAATATTAATACTTAATTAATTCTTAGGTTTAAGTGACAAGTAACATTATTTTATAATTGCTATAATATCTAAAATAATAATACTAGTTTATGTAATCTCCAATGAAACTAAGTTATAATCAAAACCAATGATAAAATCTATGAAACCCTTGTTTAAGTGTCACAACATTAACTTTTAGTGACATTGCAAAAATAATCCTGATAAATAAAATCAGCTATAGAATAAATCATAATTTTAATTAAAGAGTACTAGTTATGCTAATGAAAATCATATATAAAAAAATAGATATCACATTAAACATATATTAATTATAAGATTAAAATATAAACAAAAGTCATATTAAATGACTTTTAATTACATAAGTATAATTAATTAATATAAATATTTAATTATTTACTTCAGAATTACTTAGCATTTTAATAGAAACGTTTATTTGCATCCGAATGATCAACAACAGATGTAAATGATGCTGATTTGAACTAGTTTACTTTAAGATTAGTTGAATAAGTTTATAGAATGGTTATAAATTTACTTTGATACACCTATCACAAAACTATTTGTTTAAATTATAAATTTAAACAAATTTTGTAATTTCATGTAAAATATATTTTAAAGGAATACGATTAATATATTTTAATTTTATTTGTTTACAATCAACGCTGTGAAAGTTTAGTGTTACTAGTATGTTGTTAAATGTTTTAAGTAGGTTGAACTGGTTATCTGTATTTTATATTTAATTAAGAATTTGTAATAATTATGTTTTTATTATAATTGTTCATTTGATGGTAATTTTAAAGATGCATATTTATAATAAATGATGGTATGCTTGCTGTGTTTGGTTTTTTAATAATTTGGGATCGTTATAAATACGTTTTTCTTTATATTTTTTTGTCTTTTGTTTAAAATGGATATTATAATTTAATATTTATTTATGCAGAGTAGGGCGTTTATAATTTTACGTTATTTTTTTAAGATAAATGTAAACATATTTTGAGAACAATGTGATAATTCGTTTTAGCCACTAAAGCCTTTCTTGAAGTTAGTTCATGTTCAAAGTTTAAGCATATGACCTTAACATTTCTTTTAAATTAAATTTATTTACCACTTAAAAACAAATAAATCCTTAAATAACTAAATGTTAAAAAAAAACAAATAAATAAAACAAACAAGCAAATAAATTCTTAAAAAACAAATAATGTGTATACCGTATTTTTTATTTTTAGCCTAACTGTTTTATTGTAAAAACATCGCTAAATCTTAAAAAAGCCAAATCTGTTTATGAAGGATCCTGGTGTATATAGAATTCCATCCTCTGTAAATTAGAATTTCCATTATTTCCATAAAATTGCGCTGAAGATGTAAAATAAGGAAGTAATTATAAAAATTTTGCAACTTGAATCCTCTCTTTTAAACATGAATTACATTCATAAAATATTAAAACGTTTTATATGTTAATCAATAATTGTAATGCGTGCGATAATCATTTAAAATAAAAGTAAAAATAAATAAATTAATAATTTTATTAAAGATCCAATTAATTTTTAACAAACAATAATTAATTATTTAAAGAAAGAAATTAAAATAATTATTTTGTAAACAACAGTATTTTATAATCAAAATTTTTAAATTCACACTGTAATAATTTTTTTAAATATTTATTTTGTTTTTTAACGTAATTTATTTTTGTTTGCATTAGTTTAATTTATAGCCAAATATTTTAGCAGATATTGTTTATAATATATAATTTATAACTAGTAACATACTTAAAAACATTTTAAGTATTAGTTGTAAGTAGAAATAGTATTTCTAAAGTCTTTATACAGAGCGGCGTGGACTTACGTAAAGTGGCGCCGGCGTCGTGGAAACCGACCAGCAATTTTCATTAACACAAACTACCTATTATTAATGCTGTTTTTATTTATTAATAATATTTTTTTTAGTACAGTGTAATAATATAAGTTACGTTTCATAGTTAATTTAAAATTCATGTGTGATATTTATTCAGTAGAAAATAATTAAAGGAAAACTCTGAGTATAGGTGAGGTAATTAGATGCAGTTTTCGAAATGGAAAAAAATCCCCTTTTTAAATAAAAATGCATTTTTTTGTTTTAAAATAAATATTGTAGAACTGTAAATCCCTGTGACCTAGTAATAAAATATTATAACTTCTTTTTAACCAGGATTTAAACAGTTATTGAATAGAGTCCGTACTTTTAAAATGCTTAGAAACCCCATTTTCAAATCAATGTTTTTAAAGTGAAACATTTAGCTACCAACTTAAAGAAAAGACGGCACAAACTAATTCTTTAACTCTAAGGAGTTATGAGCGCCACACAAAACTATAAATTCAAATACTTTGTTGTTGTAATTTTTTTTTGTTGTGTAAATAATAATTTTTGTTGGTGTTATTTCATTAAAAGTCATCAAATACTTTTATTGATTGACTTATTTCACTGAGCGTTCAGTGATATGCTCTAATATTGAAAAATCAAGTAAATAAAAAAACTAACGTATTCAATAACAATAAAGTAACAATTAAGTCTGGAGACAAATTTACATAATTGCCTAAGCTTTTAATTTAGTTTGTTAATAAGTCTTATCTTTTAACACTCGTTTCAAGTTTCTTAAATCCTATTATGTGAAGTTATTTCTTATTTCCTTATAAAATGTAAAAAATAAAAGAAAAATACTTTACCTCGCAATTCTAATTAAATGTTTTTAATTTAACTAAAATATGTTTAATAAGACTTATCTCTTTTAAAGTAATAGGCAGCTTCTTAATTATTTAAATCACATAAGTTTGACTTATGAAAAAGTATAAAATAAGTGTTCCTTAAAACTATTACATTTTTTTTTGTTACATTAACACTTCGTTTTGTTGTAATTTTAATGTTAATTTTTAAGAAATTTATTTTTATTTCATTTCTTGGTTTAAATATTACTATTTGGAACTAATTGATTTGTTTTATTTGTTTATCCAGGTAGACTGACACCATGCAGCAATGAAGGAGAAATAATTAACGTTGATACAAAGGGAGTCAGGTGCTACACCTGTATGTGTAAGGTAAATACTTACTAATCACTCAATAACGATTTCTTTATTAGTTTAACATAATATGTTTATAAAACCATTTTGTTCTTGACATATTGATCAATAATATACACATAATGATTTATATATAAGGTTTATATTTGTAGAATTTCAAACGAATAAAATATCAAAACATATAATTTGAATTAGACGATTTTTGGAAATACTAAGAAAATGCAAGGCTCCGGTTAACACAAAATAAATATTGTATACTTTTGCCAATAAAGAACTTGTTTGAAAAAAAAATGCAAGACATTTTTAATTTTTAAAAATAAAGAAGTTTACTTTTTGGCGGGTTTTTTGGCGTAACATTGATTTTTTGATATACTTATACTTTTTTAGGACTTTTTTAGCTTAAAAAAACGGTCATTCATATTTTTATGCTATACAAGCTGGGATAAAACGTGTTTCTAAAAGTTCCTTTATTCGACCAACCTCATTAGCGTTCTCATAGGTTTATGTCACAAAATTTTGGATGAGCGTTAAAAATTGTTATTTACGAATCTAGGGCTTCTGATTGGCATACTATATTATTTTCTCTGATTTTTTATGTCATTTAGTATATTCAAGAACGTATTGGTTGAAACAGAACACAATAAATAAAAAACATTCTTTGGTGCAGGCTTATAATGTATGCTTATTTTCATATTTTTCACATTTACACTTTTTTTTAAAGTTACTTTTAAACTTTTCATTCATGCAATATTACTTATAGCAATGTCTTTGCATTAAAAAATATAAAGATTGTTACGTGTTAAAACATTAACCCTCTATTAGATGAATAAAAATGTCAACAGCAAATAAATTAATGAAATATAATAAATTATTTTGACGGAGAATTTAAAAAGAGTAGTTTAAAGTAAAAATATTTGTAAAAAAATAAATAAAATAAAAGTATACTCTAATAAAATATATATTGAGAAAATTAAGAAATAATATTAAGAATACGAACTATAAAGTTACCTGAAAAAAACTATTAACTGATATGTAAATTAACAACCTAAAAAAATCCGCTTATAATAAAACATGGCAAACAAAATTAAAGAATAAATAGCAAGAAAGGTAATTAATACCTTAAAATAGAAACTACATTATTATTAAGCAAATAGATCTAAAAATGATTGGCAATTAAAAGACGATAAACATTAACTTATGCTTAGAGCATTAGCATGTTAATTAATAATTTTTACCATTACTATGTTATTACATAATCTGCATATAATTACTTATATCTGTGTATACTAATACATTGCCCAAGTGTTAATTACTCAATTTATTAGTTTAATTACACAGAGTTGTAAATAATAAAAAAATAATAATTATAAAAAATTAACTTTTCGATAAAAATGGGCTGAGAAATCACTCAGTCATGTACGTGTATTTTATTTCTCTTTATTTTGCTGGTTGTTGTAGGAAGAGCTTATTTTTATTACTAAAATAAACTAATTACGTTTCACATTATTATTTTGGTGCCGCCAACTAACCAATAAACCATAGACCGAGTAAGCTCAGGTTCATCTCTACTGTTTGTGACACATTTGCATTTTAGATAGTATTGGATATATGATAGATTACTATTAGGTTAGCTTAAATCTGGTTTAATCCGTCTCAATTAATTGGTTGTAATTTGAAGAACGTGAAAACCTGGTCATTTTATTTTTCTTTGATGATGTTATTTTCATCGTTTTTTTCCGTTCCCATCTTTTCTTTTCACCATAAGAGGACTTAGAGTAATAAACTATCTATTTTCTTGACATATACTATATGCTTCTCTATTAGACTGGGTTGGTTTCCTTTATAATACATTCGTTATCCAATCATAATTTTCATTATTATTTGATTATTGGTCACCATATAATTAGTAACCTAATATAATTAGTAAACCTACAGTTCATAGGTTAGGACACTGAATAGTCTTTTAACGGGCTGTTAAATTATTTTATTAAATCCATACAATATTTCGCTTGTAATCTCCAAGCATATTCATGTAACAAAATAGTTATGCTGAGTTAGGAGAAATCTAACTACGACATTCATATATTATTTAAAAATTAATAGTTCTACATTGTAGGGTAGAGTAGAGTAGAACTATTAATTTCTAAATAATATATGAGTATAATATATGATATATAGTTAGCTTTCTCAGCTTAACTATTTTGTTACATGAATATGCTTGGAGATTACAAATATTGTATGGATTTAATAAAATAATTTAACAGCCTGATAAAAATCTCTTCAGTGTCCTAACCTATAAACTATAATTTTCATAAAAAGTTAGAAAAGCACGAATTCAGTGTCTAGTTGAGCATCATATTCTCTACATTTTGTTAGATAAATAATTACGAGTTCACTAGAAATATATTTAAATGTATCAAACAAAAAATCCATCTGAAGTCCATAAATTTATACCATTTTTTATTATAAATTATTTTTATCGCTTAAAAATATGATAATCTTGACACATATATTAACACGTTTTTCTAGTTATTGTCATGTTGTACTTTATATGAAGCAATAAATTAGGTAAACACATGTTACTGATATATTTTCATTATATGCTAATTTTATGGATATATTTTAATGTATTAATAATGTATTTTGTATTTGAAAAAAATTATTTATAATATTATAACTGTACTTTACTGTAAGGTTGAAGAGAGCTGTCATGTTTAAGAGCATTTCTAGCAATTAGAACATAATATTGTTTGTTCAACGCTTTGAATATTTGTTTTGTATTTATTGTGTGCTTTAAAGTGTTCTAAAAATCAATTTTTACAATCTTGTAACTGCCTGTCTAAATGTCAGGCTGCCATAAGCCTGACATTAGTCTTACGGTAAGCCTAAAATTAGTCTTTTGGCTATGGTTAATTATTAATAAAATCAATTAAAACAGTGGGTTTAAATTGAAAATGTAAACTGGGTTTACATAACTACTAAGCCAAAGTTTTAATCTTACTTTGCTTTAGTAACATCTAACGTATAGAATTTTAGATGTTCATTTACTCATTTAATTCGAACGAAGCTAAACTTAATTAGTCTTAAGTACTAAAAGACTTAAGTAGTCTAGAAGTGTCAGACTCGATTAACGCATGAGAAATATAATTTGCTGAAACTAAAAAGTGATCAATGAGGAATGTTTTCTAACAATATAATCTGAATTCATCAGTTGATACTAGAGTTATGCAAAATATAAATTGACGACACAGTATAATTGTGCTAGAGACACCTAGGAAATGTTACAGGTAAAAAGCTCAGGCTCTGTCGATGCCGCGATGAGTTGGACGTAACGAAACAGTCATGTACGTAACGTACATGACATTATGTCGAGCCATCAATGATGACGAATGTCGAATGATGAAATAGTTCCCAAATGCATTGCACTTGGCATACTACATTTCCTACGTGCCTCTTGCACAATTGTATTGTATACAATCTGGATTATTTGATGATACAAAAATTATCTAGTACCTTTAGATTGTATCTTAAGACCTTTTCGCGAAAATATAAAAAATAATATTAATATTAGATTAAGTTAAAAAAATAATTAATTAAAATACTAAGCCAATTAAATTAGCGTACATGTCATAGATATTTTTAAATTATTTCCTGGTAACTTTATAAATCGGAAAGGCAACAACGTGGTGTGTAAAATAATATAATAATGTGTGTAATAATAGTGTAAAATAATATAATAAGTGTAAAATTTATTACTTCATTAACCAACTTGTTAGTTTAAAAAATGTCACCTTCGTGTAAGTTTTTTTGAAAAGGACTGTGCTTATGGGTCATTAGCTTTTAAAATGGCTTAATATGGAAATTTATTTTTCTTATGTCATTTAATTAATTTATTGGATGACATTATTTTTTTTTACACAAAAGCTATTTCTTAACTTTTTGAACATAAAGCTTAATTTAAAATAAACAAGATAAAACTTTAAGCTCATTTGTTGGAAAAAAACTAGTAGCTGATTTTTTTAAATGGAAAGAATTCGAGTGTTTTAAGTTTCTATCTGTCGCTCAAGGAGATGTAGTTTTAACAGGTTATTTATGAACTCGACTTTACTTTCGATGTCGAAATCAAATGACTTTAATTAGATTTTTTAAATGTAGTTTCAGAGATAGTCCTTAGTTTTGGATAATATTCCTGTACCATAAGTACTGTATATTAGATAACATTGATTATGAACACCAAAAAATTGTACTAAAAATATGAGAGAAAATTAAGAAATTGTACTTGTGCTGAACAATGATATAGGCATGAGAGCCAATAAACAAGACTTCAGATAGATTTTCCTTAACTAAATTAGCCCAAGAAAAGGATGGTTTAAGCTCACAGGCATGTGAACAGTATAGCGTGCTTCATAAGGATTAGAAAACAACCAGGATATTTTATCAATTTGTCCGCTATTTTCTTTATTAAATTATTTTTTAATTATTTTGTAAACTAAACAAATTTGTTTGTTTTTAACTATTGATTATTTGTCAATGAATTATAATATATTTAATTATTTGATTTGATTAATAATAATTATTTCTGATTATTTTTTTAAAATTAATAATCAGTAATTAAAAATTTGATTGAACAACCATACAAGTAAAATAAAAATTATTATTTAACAATTCTTTGCTATTATGTATCTAGTAATATTGATAATTTATATTTTTTCATTGACCTATTTCCATTACAATATACTAGTAAGATCATTATGAATAATAAAGTTTAAAAGTGCAGGTAAAGTTCAAACATTTATTTTTAATAGCACTTAATTATTACTAATAGTTAAAGTTATTACATTTGTCATATTTAGAAGTGTAATTAAGATAACCATCTTAATATTTTTGTTAGAGGATTATATCATTATTAAGCTGTAATATATTTGCTTTTAGCCAGAAAAGAAAAAAATCATAAAAATAATATTAAAACATAGTTTAATAACTGAATTATTAATAGTGATAATAATTAATAACTATTAATAAGTGAACAGGCAAAAACTAAATTGAATACATAATATATAATAATGTAAAATATTACTAAACTTAATTAAATAAATATAAAAATTATGTGGAATAAGAAAAAATAAATAAAAATAATAATATGTATACATATATATATATATATATATATATATATATATATATATATATAATATATATATATATATATATATAATATGTTGTGTGTGTTGTGCGTGTGTTTGTGGTGTGTGTGTGTGTGTGTGTGTGTGTGTGTGTATGTATGTATGTATGTATATAAATAGATATATGTAAGTTTTTAAATTTGATTAAACAACCGTTCAAGTAAAAATAAAAATTATTATTTAACAATTTTTTGCTATTATGTATCTATTAATATTAATCATTTATATTTTTCACTATAAATAAAATAAATGATAAATATTTTTAAATCATAAGTAATACAAATATTTTTAGTATAAATAAAAAGAAAAAATGTAAGTAAATAATAATAATTAAAATACCTGGGTTCTGTTAGTTATATTCTCGTCTCACTTTAGATATTTGGTAGCAACTGTTAAAGTGGTACTTGGGGTTCTAAACCCAAACGTTAGTATAAGTTTGATATAATATATATATATATATATATATATATATATATACTTTTGTTAATTTTTTTAGGCATAACTTATTCTTTAATGTAAAAAAGACTCATATCTTTTCAGAAGACTCATATCTTTCAGAAGATGTCTGAAAACAATATCGTTTATTTTTTTCATTCATTATAAACATTTTTTAATAAATATTGTTTTCTTTTAATATCTGTTTTATCCATTAAAAATATAGTGAGAGGTTATCGATTTTTAATGAAGTCCAAAAGAAAAATATTTAACTGTCGCATTGCTTCAATTAAAAAAAGTTTTTAAGATAATTAAAAAGAAAGAAAGTTATGAATCCCAATATGTAATAAGAATGAAGTAATCTATTCAAAAAACAAGCATAATTTAAACTTTTTTGTGAACGATGTAAAGTTTAATAAATAAAGTGCATATTAATATCAAAATTTAGTAGCATTGTATATCATGTCATATAAAATTATTTATTCTAATTTTTGAGTCACTTCTTAAAATTTATTGTTTCCCTCTACTGAGTACTACTGTTGTACAACTTGATATTGTTGCCAAGTCCTGGGGGGGGGGCAACCCAGTCCCGAGGGAGTTCTAGAAAATAAAACAGCTAGTAATCCATTGTAACTAAAATTTTATGTCTTACATTTCCTAAATTATTTTATGTATATTTAAGCTACTGCTAATCCAAATTTAATTAATAGCTCGATAACTATAAAAATGAGCAATTTACTTATTTTTATTTATATTTATTTAATTATTTTATATTTTAACTAATGCTGGCATAGCCCACAAAACATATTATTAACATAATATCTTATATTTATTTATTGATCTTTTTTATGTATATATACTATTGAGTTTTGAGAATCTAAGTATTAATATTTACGTTAGCCTGTACCTTTGCTAATAATTGTCATTTTTCTTTTTTTTTTGTTAATTTTTGGCAAAAATTTTTTTAATTTATTTTTAAACTAATTGGGTCATTTTTAATTAATTTCTATTCTTAAACTAATTGACACAACTTATTCTTATTTATTTTTATTTTACTATTTTATTGCCACCCTTATTTATTTCCATTCTTAAATTATTTCTTTATTATTTTTAAGGGTTTGTATTGTTTAATTTTGTTTTTTAAACAATTTTTTATAAGTTATCCTTATTCATTTCTATTTAGCAAATTATATTATCTACAACTTTGTTAACGTGTGAAATTTCCCTTATTGGTTCGAACTAGAAGCCTCGGACACTTAAGTCACTACTATTTTATTTATATTTATTTTATGTACATTAATGCATATTTTCTTTATATTTCATATAACTAAGTGAATCCTTAGTATTTTAACCCTTCTTAATCAAGATATTCAATTCATATCTAGTCTTTGTAAATAGGGCACACTAAAGGTTTCATCAAAGAAGCCCTTCATCCTTTCTTAATAAACTCTCTAACGTATTAATTATTCTGTTTTTTTTTACAATTTATTGATTTTCATCTACACAGTAAAATATTACAAAAATTTATTGTAAAACGTAATAGCAGCAATAACGTAGTTAAAATAGCATTAATAACGTAATTATAATAACAGCAATAACGTAGTTATAATAGCAGTTAAATAACTTTTTTATTTTTTAGCATCATATCAGTAGGTTAAGTTATAAAGCTATTTACTGATATTTTTTAATGTTTTATGTATAAGCAATTAATAATATATATTTTACTTGCAATTAACTAAAAGGTTATTTATTAAGAAATTATTTAAGAGATACTTAAGTTTCGACCTTTTATGACTTTGAAGGATGTTTAATACTCGAGATCCACCATGTTGAAATTGTTAAAGTTTTTATATAATAACTTGACATTTTGAAAAATAATGGTTAAATAAGATATGCTACAGATGAGTTGGTTGTTACGTAGCTAAGGTACGCATCACATGTAACATCTAACCACTATTGTCTGAACAAGTCATATTTCTTATGAAAAATAGAAAAGTTAAGTTTAAAATTAAATAAACTTATCGGAAAATAGTTACATTCAGGAGCGGATTGGCCATTGAGAGCGAGGGCGGCAGCCCTCCTTCGGTCTCTCAGCCAAACATGAACTTAAAAAAAATTTTAAAAAATATTAAAATATATAATATTAGATATATTGTAACACAAGAGTCATTGGGGCCTAATCTTTAAGGTAGAGCCTAAAGAGCTCCTAGAAATTTTTTAAAAATTAAAAATGATTTGTTACCTAAATTTATATCCTTTAAGGCCTCCATTCTTTATACTTACCTTTAATGGGCCTCAAGGGGTCCTTAGCATTCTTTATCAGGCCCCTAAAACTGTACAAAAAGGCCCTAAAGATTAAACAAAAAATTGTTTAGTAAAAAATTGCATTTAAACGAACAAACTTTAAAGTTTTACTTAGGTTTATTTTATACTTACTTATTTATTTGATTTATTTTAATTTTTTTAAATAAAATAATATTATTTGATTTAATTTTAAAATATGTATGAAATTAAAATAAAAAAATTAAGCTTGCTATAATCATTAATACTACTCTAGTTAAAAGTAGACTCCTCTGAGAAGCATTTTAGAACTCCCCCCCCCCCTATTGGGCCCCTTGAGATGTAGGTTTGAGCCCTTTTAGGCCAAACCCACCTCGTGCCTTTTTGGCTCAGTCCGCCACTGGTTACATTGATGTGTTTTTTTCAATCAAAATTCATGATATTGTGTTATTAACGAAATTTTAATGGCGAGCTTACTGAATTCTTAGTGAGCATGTAAAGACAGCCAGTTAGCCAACCTACTACACAAACCTTAAATTTAGAGGACGAAAACAATCTTAGGCATTTTTTTTAAATTGGGGTACTCACTGTATTGAAGACATTGGAATCTTTGAAGACATTTATTTTTGATCATAGATATTATGACTTTAATGTTCTTAAAAAATATTTTTAATTAAATTAATAAAAACTAGTTATTTGAATAGTACAATAAAATTAAGTAATCGATTCTTCATAACACAATATAATTGTGCGAGAGATAAGATTGTGTCAACTAGTTGACACAATCAATGGTAGTATCTATGGTATCGTATATTACCTATCGTACAGTATGATATATATTCTTCATAACCAATTTTTTTTAAATTTTCATCGGGTTTACAGTGAGTTTTACCATTATATCTTATTATATGATGTTAATAATTAAATATATCAGCATATCATGAATATCCAATAAATCATATTTGATTTAATTTTAATTAAAATCAATTACCAATCATCTTAAAACACTATATTTAGAAATAATTAGTATTAATTTATTAGAAATTAAAAGATAATAAATAGCTAAAATACGAAGAAGGAAGTCGAAGAAATCGCTTCATCGACTGACATTTTCGCTTAATAATACGTCTGAATGCAGAAATAAAACATAGAATTAGAGGCGCCACTCCACATATGTTATTACTTTTAACTGTTCCAACTTTTATTACTCTATGATTTAATTCGTTTTAAAACACAGTAACCATGTGTTTTACTTTATTGTTTTGCATCGTGCTGTGATTGAATCTAGTTTAATGACGATTTATGTGAAGTATATAAAGTCAATGGTTAATTTATGTCGAAAGTTCAAAATGTCAATGACAATTGTATTTGTTTCTTTTATATACTACACACTAAATATAAATACTACACACATAAATAATTATTAAAGTGACAATAGTTTAGATTATCATGGAGTTGAAGCAAAAATAAAGATTTTAATGTTGTTATGGAGTAATTCAGTGACTATTCTATATAAAATAGTCTCTTCTACTATTATTACCCAAGAAATGTCAATTTGATTTTTTTTTTGATAAGATTCTTATTCTATGAAACAGTGACTTTTAACCTTTTATTTTTTGAAGCCTTCACATAACTGAGGATCATATCTATTTATCCTGTCAAAACTTAAGTATGTACCCTGAAATAACCGAGGCTCTCTGTTAAAGTAAAGGACTCTGTTCTTAAATAATTAAAAATATGTCATTTGAATTAACTACTACTAGTTAAGAACTTCCTCACATAATAGTACTTCCTTATGGCTAAAAACTTCGTTGGGATCAAATAGATGAAAAATAATTTAAATCCTAATGTAGATCTTATAGATTATTGTATGTTTTGTGACCAACATATTAATTTTCCTATTTTTTATCTTAAAAAAGTTTACCAAAACATTAGGACAGTGTCATCAGCAAAGGGACGAGATACGTCTCAAAATTTGTTTTAAAAGCTTAACTAGTCTAATCACTCGTGACTTTATCAGGCTTAAAAATATATCTTAAGATCTATCCGAAATCTGTATAATCTACGTAAATATAAATTCCCAAAGTAGGTTTATAATGTGAAAATATCAAATAAAATTCGGAACCAAGAGCATAAGAGTCATTTGACATAGATTAATAAAACTTGAGAAAATATGTGTGTTGAAAATAAATTTATTGTGAGCCCTTACGTCAACCTACTATATCTTTCTATCTGTGCTATTGAGCTAGAATCTTCTCTATTTAAGAGATTCAGATTTTAATCTTTCTAAAACTCTATCATTCAAAACCTTTAAAACTATCATCAGAGACTTTCAAAGTACTTTAAGTCCAAAAAAACTTGTTGAAGGAGATGGTATTTTTGCCTTATAATATTGGAGAAAGTGCAAGTGAAGGAGTTGCTCCTCTGGAGGGGACTATCAGGTCGGAGGAGGACGAGGTCGGTCACTCCTATAAACCTGCCGCACTTCTATTGCAAGACTTAACCTGGGTCTCTCCTAATCCAATTAACTCTTAATCTCATCAAAACAAACAATACTGCTTCCTATAACGATCACAAATAAGCGTCATCATAAAAATAACAACTAACAATCAGACTTTTATCCAATGAAATGTAAAAGAATCTTTTAAAACATCATCCTTATCAGTTGGCATACATAACCTGACATATTACCTTGGCAACAAGTGGTTGTAACCTTGTGAAGGTTGTACAGACCACCATCCCGTTACAAAACCATCAACTTTTTTGCATCCTTCTTGGGGATTCTCATCCGAAAAATGTTGTATTTCCTGGATTTTATAAGTCTAATATCATCAGTAGAAAATTATTAGGTCTAGTCTAAATGGATCTTTTATAATTTAAATTCCTTTACGGATCATCTCCGAGTTTTAGGAACTAGATTTTATGTTGAGACTATCCTCAAGAAAAGCGATTAGTTTTATTACTTTTAAAGCTTTACTTTGTTTTGAGGATTACCTACATATTAATATACTTTAGTTCAGTGGTTCCTAACGAATAAATTTGTATTTGTTTTCCCTTAACCCATATAACAGCACTCATAACAACCCATTTGATGACTGGATATCTCTGAATAAGAGCACATTGCTTTTCATGGTTATAAATTACTTATAATAAAATATATTAATATCTTAACTTGTTTTTGATTTTGACTGCTTAAATACAAATTAATTTGGTTGATGTATGTCATTTGTAATCTGTAGAGGATGGTCAAAGTTCTATAGACAGAATTAAACAGCTAAGATAGTTTGTCCAATTTTAGTTCTGCTGTCGGTCTATTTAAAACTTTTACACCCTTAAAATAGAGTAAAAGTTTAACTATTCTCTTAAATTGATTGATGATCATCCTATACTAATCCTTATTCATATATGAAATGCTATTAGTATGAATAAGATTTTACAGTTGTGCTAAAGTACAGCCTAGAAATATTGCAACAAAGCAGAATTTTTTTTCTGGCCAAGACCATGTAAAAATTATAATAAATACACATACATTCCAGAGAGCAAAATGTTTGTCAATAAATAAAATGTATCACAGCGTAGTCCATTATGTCTCTAAATAGCTCAGAAACTTTATGTTTGGAAAAAAACATTTTTTTACTTAATATTATATAAGTTATCAAATATTTATTAGAAACTTTGAAAATATAGGGGCCATAAATATTTTATTAAGCCAAACAATCAATAAAAAAACTATTTTAACGCCTGGCGCTACAAAAAACAAATATTCTATAACCTGTTGAGTTAATCCTCTCAATAATAGATAAACAATTAGTACCTTCATAAGTACATCACGATTTAACTCTGTGTTTGAGTGTGTCTGTTACTGTAAAATTATTGTGTGCGTGTACCTTAGACGTATATAAAGGATAGATACGTGAGTGTGTCCTTGTATTTACACATAAGTTTGTGGATGTAGAGTACCTGCGTATTTGTGTGTGAACGTACCAATGATTTTACTATTTATTCTCTATTTGTGTTAGTTATTATATTCTCTATTGTTTACTAAGTAATTTTTATTTTATTTGTACAGGATCTCTAGTTTTGTTTCAACTTTTTAATATTTTATTTGTTTAAATAGTTAACAGAGTGTGAGAAACTATTTATCAATAGTTGAAGTTTAACTGAAATATTTTAAGTATCGTTTTATTTTATTTATTTTAGTGAATTTCTGAAATAAAAAGAGCTTATGAGGTTAGAGTTATTTAGAAACTTGGCACAAAAAAACGACCTCATGTTTATAAAATTTGTATAACGTCGTGAACCACCTTTAATGACTCATCAATAACGTCAAAAAATCTTAAAATTTTATCTAATTGGGCTGTAATCTGATAAAAATATACTACTGTATATTTAATTGTCAGCATTAGTTCAGATTTCAAGTAGACTTATAAAACTTTATATAAACAAATCATGTAATTGATGATAGGGCACTAATAAGACATCAGTGCTTATTATGTTATTAATAACATAATAACATGTATTAACTTGATAACATTATTACTAAATAACACAAATTCTAATAAACAATGTTTTTCAACTAAACATTTAAAAATTCGCTGTATCGTGGCAATACGCCACTTACAAAAGTACTAATACAACAATACGACTCACTTCTACAGACAGGAAGGGCTGGGATTTGCAAAGCGGTTTCCAGCGCCGACGCCGTTATTAATATTTAAATTGTATACATATACATATATATATATATATATATATATATATATATATATATATATAAATATATATATATATATATATATATATATATTAGAAAGATAGACAGGAACTAAATACAAGTATAATTATGTTTGATTTATTTATTCAATAAGTTATGTATTCCTTTGTTTTTTGGCACTTATGAATGATAATTAATTCAATTGTTTTAATTGAATATTTAAAGTAAGGAAGGGTTACGATTGGTCGCTAGTCCTTGACATGGTGAGCAAGGTAAATGCAAATTTGGAGGGTGGGGTTCTTCCTCAAACACCTGGGTCGCGGAAATAAATCTTTAACTACAATACTTTCTGATCATTGATTTTATTCCAAATGATTAATTATGTAATTGCATTGAATTTAAATAGGAAGCTAAATAAGAAAGTGGTTAACTAAGAAATTTATAGGAAAACTAAGGAATAAAAACTAAGAAATAAATAGGATAACTAAAATGGCAATATAGTCACTGAACTAGCTTTAGTTCTACAATAGTTTTGAATAATAATGCCTTATTTTATTATAATTTTATAAACCCCTGTTAACATCTTCATAAAACTGAAACACTAATATCATCAGTACATATGTTTGATCATCATAAACCAAAACTTATTAATACTACAAATAAAGTCAAAAAGCAAATGTTTAGATAACTAAGACATATATAGGATAACTAAGAAATAAATAATATAACTAAGAATTAAATAAGGTAACTATGAAATAAATAAGATAACTAAGAAATAAATAGGATAACTAAGATGCCTTAAAATGACTTTTTACAGAAATTTGTTTTAACTTAAAACTGTTTCAAGTTATAAAAACATTGGCTTAGCTGTTCTTACTACATGGAAGATCTTTCGAGTCGCGGTAAATAATCAATGTCTTTTAATATTAATAATAAATAAAATGTACATAAACTATAAATAACCTAAATTAAAATAAATAAACTAAATAAATTAATAAATACATAAAATAAACAATAGATCTACATAAATGCCTTTAGGCGAGGCCTGATTACTGTGATTTATCAATTAAAGGAATAAATATATTTACTCGTAGCTATCGATGATACCGCATTATGTTATGGGTTTGTTACCAAATCACTTATTATAACCAAAACCTAAGGTAAAATGCTTGTGATAATAAATTGATTAAGAGATACTTATAATTTTTCTATCAAGTTATATATTTTGTATATTCGTCTTGTTGCTATTTATATTTTATATTTTTGTATGACTTGGTCAAATTTATAATCATACCGGTTTTATATTCACCACGGGAATCCCCGTCATCTAAGTATTTTTATACCTTTATAGTATGGGGACATTTTTTCGTAATAAAAGGTAAATAACTAAAAGGTCAAAAGCTAAAATGAGTTGAGAACAGAATATATATAAAATAAAATGTAAAATACAAAATAATATTAATATTATAATGTATTATAATATAATATTATTGTAATATTATTTTTACTGTTTTTACAAGTAAAAATTGTAAAATTGTACAAATTGTAAAATATAAGTATGAAATATAAATTGAAAGTATAAAATACAAAGGTAAAATGCTAGTATAAAAATAATAGTATATATACTATAACTGTGTAGTACAAGTATGAATTTATATACAAGTGTAAAATGAGGTTATAGAATAAAAATGCTAAGTGCTTGGATAAAATGCAAGTTTAAAGGAAAAAGCATAAAGTCTTGTCATAAACTTAAATAAAATAGTTTATTTTATTCTAGTTGTTGTGTACTAATTTAATTTTACCCTCTCTCCAGACAAGTATTCTAGCTTCAGTATGTCCATTATTGAATGAAAATATATTAGTATGAGTATTATATTTGTAGCGTGATATTCTATTGAATACTATGAGACTGTTGTATGATTATTTACTGAGTATTATATTGGTAGTGTGTTATGATTATATTAGTACGTGTAGTTCATGAATATTATAAGACTGTTGTATGATTATTTACTGAGTATTATACTGGTAATGTGTTATGATTATATTAGTACATGTAGTATATGAATATTATAAGACTGTTGTATGATTATTTACTGAGTATTATACTGGTAATGTGTTATGATTATATTGTACGTGTAGTTCATGAATATTATAAGACCTGTTGTATGATTATTTACTGAGTATTTACTGGTAATGTGTTATGATTATATTTAGTACATGTAGTTATATGAATATTATAAGACTGTTGTATTGATTATACTGAGTATTATACTGTAATGTGTTATGATTATATTAGTACGTGTAGTTCTAGAGTGATTATTTACTGAGTAATTAACTGGTAATGTGTTATGAATTATATTAGTACATGTAGTATATGAATATTATAAGACTGTTGTATGATTATTTACTGAGTATTATATTGGTAGTGTGTTATGATTATATTAGTACGTGTAGTTCATGAATATTATAAGATGTTGTATGATTATTTTACTGAGTATTATACTGGTAATGTGTTATGATTATATTAGTACATGTAGTATATGAATATTATAAGACTGTTGTTATGATTATTTACTGAGTATTATACTGGTAGTGTTTATGATTATATTAGTACGTGTAGTCATGAATATTATAAGACTGTTGTATGATTATTTACTGAGTATTATACTGGTAGTGTGTTATGATTATATTAGTACATGTAGTATATGAATATTATAAGACTGTTGTATGATTATTTACTGAGTATTATACTGGTAATGTGTTATGATTATATTAGTACGTGTAGTATATGAATATTTTAAGACTGTTGTATGATTATTTACTGAGTATTATTCTGGTAGTGTGTTATTGTATGATGGTTATATGAGTGTGTGTATTATATGAATATAAGACTGTTGTATGATTATTTACTCAGTATTATTATACTTGTAGGGTGTTATTGTATTATGTGAAATTTAGTTTTCTTACTTTTAGATGTTTCAAAAAATATGCTGAAAATAATAATAATATGTGTAAGGACAAAAATAACGAACACAACAAAAAAAAAACTTAAAATGATTAAAAACAAGAAGTATTCCGAGTTAGTTAAGTTCTAAGTAAGCTGACTTCAACTTTATCCATTTAAGTCATTCTTGCTTTGTTTGACGTGTTAGTTTTTTATTTCTGTTTTTTTTTCAAACTTTTTAACTTTAATTCTATCGTACGCATTTAAGTGCGTCAATATTTGACTTTCTACTATGTCTAGAAAGAGCAATGTGACGTATTATTCTACAATTAACACGTGTATACTCGTATATTTAAAAAAATAAGGTTTTTACTCTTTTTTAATTTACTATTTTTAATGTACAACCATATTTTGATTTTTAATCCAGTGCAAACTAAATAGTTGGTTTATTATAGTCTATATATAGTAGCTAATTAAGCTGATATAATAGTCTATGTATAGCTCAATTTTTAAAATTTTTATAGAGTGATACAACAACAAATAATTGTTTCAAATAATAGAGCCAATGCAGCTGTATTGGTTTGGTACGATTGGTTAGAGAAATCATTCAACGAACTATGACATCAAATATTCTTAATAAAATGCTCATGAAAATAATATATGTATTAAGGTAAATTTTTACTAAGATACAAATGTATACTTCATACAGCTATATGTTTTTCAATTTTTAGTAAGCTTAACATCGTAAGTCAAATCTTAATATATTATGGATAAGCTGCAAGTCAAAATAATTCAGTAAAAAATAGCAAGTCATCTTCACGTCTACGTCCCAGTCTCCGAAAAATACAACAAAATGACTAAAACATTTATTAAGTTAAAATTTTTACCTATAAATTCTTAGGTAATTTATTACAGCATTGATGTTATTTATGAATTTATAAAGATTTAATCTATTATAATTTATTTATTAATCTATTAATTATTTATTAATCTATAAATAATTAATAGATAAATAAATAGTGAAGTATTATTTCCCCTTTCTCAGCACAGGTCTCTGGTGGTTCATATTTTAGTTAATAAGGTATTATTTAAGGCATTTTAATTTTGATTTTTATGCCATGCTATTTGTTTTTTGCATTAATATTTTACGATTTGCAAAATAAAATATAAAAAAATGTATTTTTATGTTTAGATGTTACTATTTGTATTTTACCTTAAGTTGAATGAACTGTTTATTCCTGTATTGAATAGATTTAGTTTGTAAATTTTGTTTCATTGCAAACAACAAGGGTACCCTATTCACATAATTAGTGTTTGCTATGTCACTTTTCTAACTTATCGAAAAACGCCAAAATGTAATTTAATTAAATTTTCGCATAAATTCATATTAAATTAAACCAATTAAATTTTTTTATTGATTTATATGGAAATTTAACCTCGACTTTTACGCTTTATTATAATTAGTTAAACTCCTTCTTATTCACCCACTAAAGGAGTGGTAAAAAAATCAAATAGAAAATAAAAAATATTGTTATAATATGAGATTACGTTCAAATACTTAGCATTTTTAAGGATCAAATAACAAAATTATTAATAAAACTGCAATAGTAAAAAACATTTTTCCTATATTACTCCAAAAAATAGAGATTATTCGGGTTTTCAGAAAAATTTTCTTGAATTTTTACATAACTCATTTTTAATAATCCCATAAGTGTTGATATATTTTATAAATACTTGATTTTTAGAGTTTTGTAATAGTAATATATTTATTTATATTTCGTAGCTAGAGGATATAAATTATATGATACCATTAAGATTATTATTTTATATTATTTATAATACTGTCTTAAATTTCATTAAATTCCATTCTTGTTGAAGAATACAGGCGCCATCTATGTAAAAAAATCAATGATGTATTACATTACATTTTTTTTATTAATAATTAGCTAAATCACATTAATTAATTATAACAAAGGAATAAGTTATTAATTTAAAAAAAAAATCTTTTATTGAAAATATAAAATAGAAATAAATAAAATAAAAACGAAGGAAAAAGATAAAAGTATAAAACATCAACAACACAAAAAAAATTTATTACTTGTTCAATTAAAACACAATAATTTCAACTTAACAGTATTTAAACTATAATTATACTTCTCTTAACGACCTGTGCTATTATTAATTAATATCATAATATTTATTGTAAGCTGTTTCAAAGAAATCTCTAGAAAACTAAGGCGCCGCACAGCGAAGCTGTCTAGATGAAACGGCGTCACAAAAATGATTAATAAATTAAAGTTTAAATTACAATGTATAAAAATAATAACACAGTATTTTTTATTAAGGTTATATCGGTTAGTAGTTTTATAATGTGATGATTTTTTGACATAGTTAGTAATTTACTGCAGAGGAATTTGGCGTAGGAGGTAGAAATTAGTGGCGTCAAGATCCTTCAAATTTTAACAGCTCGCTTCACACTATTTTTGTTTTTATTTTACCTGTTTTGTTTATTTATTTATGTTGTTTATTTTCATTATGATATTTTGAACTTTTAGAATTATTATTAATTCTTTTAAATTTTTTTAAAAATTTAAAAGACACTTCGGGTATACTACTACTACTCTTATGAGATAATAAGAATTTTTATTAAACTACTTTTTTTTTTCCTTTATTAATTTTATAGACAAAACTTTTTTACTTTATTAAATTTGAGGAATTTTTTGTTAAGTTTTAACATCCTTTTTAGTTCTCTGTTTTAGCTCGAACATTCTAATCATTAATTAAATGTAATGTTTTTTCTATTTCTCAAATTTCTTTTTTTTTCGTAATTTGATAAATTGTATATTTTTAATAACCACTTAACTAACCGTATACTTATTGAAAGCACTATTTATTAATAGTCGCAGTGAAAGCTTTGTTCCAATACATTAATAAGTATCGAACAAGTTATGTATGGAACCGCTACAAAAAGTATCGAATACTTGAAATAGATTGTAAAATATAGGTAGGGCAACCGGTATGAGAACCAGGTGTCTCATCTGGGTGAGATCTAGAATTACAATTAATAGCACCGGTCAATTTCATCTAAAACTACATTTTAGCTCTCAACTTTGATTATTCTTTCAATTTTCAACGTCATTTTATGACATTTGATTTTCATATTTTTTACATCAATCTCTTAAAGAAAAATTAACATTTATTTTGCGAATTTTCAAAGAAAATTATGTTTATGAGATCATCGGCACAATATAAGTACAAAGTAGTATAGAATCGATTTAGCTTTTAGACTCATCAATTTGTATCACATGTTTATTTATGTAAGGGTATCTCCTCTGAACTTTCTACAAAAATCAATTATATGGACCTACACAGGCAAGTAGACAGGCTACGCACTTTTGTTTATGAAATATAAATGACGTCACTAACCTATATTAATGTCACCTATATTTACGGGGTCTAGTAATATTTTTTATTTGGTTTATTGGTGTGTTAAATCGTTTTAAAACAGTTTGAAGACTCTTGGACAACAAATGTGGCCCAGAGGCGCAGTAGTGAAGCCGTGGCGAGACGTATTTTTCCATAAGAATATTTCTGTGTTCTATATAACTATACCATCAATTTTATTAAATACATTTTACTTTATCTTATAAATACATTTCCTTTATCTTATTAAATACATTTCCCTTTATCTTATTAAATACATTTTACTTTATCTTATTAAATACATTTTACTTTATCCTGTTAAATACATTTCCCTTTATCTTATTTAATACATTTTACTATATTTTATTAAATACATTTTACTTTATCTTATTAAATACATTTCACTTTATCTTATTAATTACATCTCATTTTATCTTATTAAATACATTTCACTTTATCTTATTCAAAGCATTACGTTAGAGTTACCCTACAATAATATAAAGTTTACGTTCTAAAGTTTAAACCTTAAAATATAAGGTTTAAAGTTGTAAAACATTAATTTGTCAAAGATAAAACCTTAATATATAAATTATAAAACATTACATCTAACAGTATTCTAAGTTTTAAATTTTCACAAATCTACAAATTTAGTTTTAAAAAATTGTTCCAAATTTAAGGTCGAAATCTTTTGCTAGCAAAGAATATAGTATGTTAAAAAATTATAGTATACTTAAATACTTATATGATACTTATGAAGGATATATTATCTAAAATGTTATCTATCCTTACATTTCGCGTTTAAATATTGATAAATTTTATGTAAGTTGCGAGGTTTGAACCTTAAAATATCAAGGCTTGAAAACAAATCGAGGTTATAAATTACGCCAGATATTATTTAATATCATTACTTATATTACCTATAATTATATTTTTGACTGACATATTTAATTTATAATCTTCAAAATTTCCAAACAAGTTTATAAAAATAAATTTGACACCGTTTTTACAATCAATACATCTTGTTTAAAATACGCAACGCATTATAAAAATATAAATGGCGCCTTATTAATTTTAAAAATATATTCAACCAATCATTTTTAAAATAATACTAATTATGTCTGTGAAATATACACTTTGAAAAAATATCAATTTTAAAGTTGGGCAATGTATTATTTAAATTAAATATTTGGTGTTATTTAATGTTACGTGGTATGCTTTATGCGGTCTATTTACTTCGCATCAATTTTATTATTAATTAAATTTGTTGTTTTACTTCGCATCAATTTTATTATTAATTGAATTTGTTGTGTAACTTCGCATCAATTTTATTGTTAATTAAATTTGTTGTGTTTAGCTACCAAACCCTGTTTGACTGTGATCATATTAGCCCTTGTTTTATACGAAAGAGATCCAAGGTTATAATCCCGTGCCCTTCTTGGTTTTAGCCATAGAGGTTAACTATAGGTTAAATTTTTGAAACATCGAAAAAGTAACCGGACCCACCTTTGTTTTTTCTCTTCGTTTTTTTAACTTACTAATTTACAAAAATCAACCTTGGGAGGACAGGAATCCTATTGAAAATCAGGTTGTTCTGATGTCACTAACCTTGTTTATTAAGTCAACGAAACTTTTGAAAAATCATTAAAATTAAGACAACATTTTTTGCCTAAAAAGATTAATATTTATGTGTTTTAATGCGCTGAATCAAATTAAACTGATCTAGAGCTGATACGTCTGTTTCAAGTGATCAAGAAGTCCAAAAACCCGTGGAAAATAACCGGAAAACTTAAAATACTGTCGGTAAACAAAAAAATGTCGAATAAGGTGTCGTTTTCAATGTTTCCATATTATGCTTTATAACCTGGCCAGTAGCGGCACAACTTGATATTTAATTTGTCTAGATTTTTTAATCCGCGAAAACAGCACCTAGAAGATGCGCTAGAAATAACATAAACAGATAATCATATCAGTGAATAATGCAGTGATAAATATGCATACGTTTTTTTTTAAAAAAAAGGGGGAACATTAAATAACAAGTTGTGGTGCTATTTCTTACGTTATAAATCATGTACTGAAATTTAAAAAATAACTTGAGAAAGAAAACGCGCATTTCAAATAAAATTCGTTCTGGTTGCAGACCTCCGCTCTACCTTTTTTTAAATAATAAACTTTTTTATTGTTTCGCTTCGCAGCAAAAGTTATATTTTATACTTTTCTTCATTTATACCGTAGATATGTTGGAAAAGTTGTGTTTGCTAAATAATCTGAAACCGGGATGACACCGGAATTATCCGATTCAGGCGTTTTTAAGGCCTGAATGTGAATTCACATTTTGATTTTTTTCATTACAATGTTAGGAGAATTTGTTTATGTTCTAAGCTTTGTACATTAATATTTGTGAAAATACTAATTCCTTGGCCTATTTTGAGTTTTTAGTAAATTAGAAAAAATAAAATTTATAAAATGTAGCAATTTAATGACTGAGCCTTCTTTATTTCCAAGTTGATTTCGGGTAAACTGGTTCACCTTGTTTGCTGACGATCGGAGACGTAAAACTGACTTTTTTTTATTAAACCGCTGTTATAAAAGATTGATAATTTAATCTAAACTTTAACAAATATAATGTTTTAACAAGATATTTATTCAAAGGAGTGATGTCTAAAATATTTATTTTTAAGTCCATTTGTAGGACGAACAAGGGCCAATATGATTAGCCCTGGTCATAGCATATAACTAATGTAATATGAGATGTATAACTGATAATATACGACTTAATATGACTAGATCTAGTCATATTAACTTTTTTCACAATTTACGAACCTCAAAATTAATAAAAACTTGGAGTTCCTTTACAGAAACTCGTCGCAACACATAGGATTTATTTCGCTTACCCTAATACAAAAATCAACAAATTGATAGCCCAACATGTCTTTACACTTGCTTTTCTTGTCCTCAGATAGTACCTAAATACATTTGTTTTATTTTCAGCGGTCGCCCATCCAGGTACTGACCTCGCTCTGTACTGCTTAACTTTTATGATCCAACAAAACTATAGATATTTCACATTTCAATACTTGCCGTATTAAAGTGAAATAGTTTCATTATTAATTAAGTAAAGGGGTACCCTTGTACCAAATTTCAACTCAATTGGATTATTTTCGATTTTGACAATATGTAAAAGACGTGCACAAGTCATTCGATAAAAATTGAACTAATGCTGATAAATCTTGGCACATAAGTTGGTCTTATATTTTATGACACTAAATTTTAAGTTGTGTGTTTCATAAATTATCGTTAATTCAGGGTCATTATTGCAGGTTCATGACGTCAATGTCCGGATAGCACTTGAGATTCACTTAAGATTTAATTTTGTGCTTAGTTTCAAATGTCTGGCATAAATACGCTAGGATCTACTATGATAACCGATACACACACACACAGACGGACGTAATTTTTATTAAAAATTCACTAAAAATATTTTAGCGTTTCAATTTAAAGTTAAAATAATCAAGATAAACTTAAAGTTTATATTATTGTTGCAAATGCGAACAGCGCTTCAAGAGCCACACGACGCGACGGTAAAATAATGAAACTTAAAGACTTCCTAGTTCTATCCACAGGACTCTATATTCTTCCTTATTACTCTTAAAGGTTTTATAAAACATTTAATTTTTATACAAACATTTCCAAGAAAACTTGGAGTTGTTTGTTAACTTTATATTATTTTTTTTTTTTCTTTTTTTAATTTAAGTATTCTTTTTATTCTTTGTTTTTTTTAATAAACATTTTCTCATGTGACATTTTAAATAAAAATTATAATTATGTTTCACCATTTTAAACATCGTTAATTAAATTATGTAATTATTTTTAGCTTTAATTGTTTAGCTTTTAAGTCTTTTTTAATTCAATATATTAGAAACTGATTTCTCTGTTTAAACCTATAGAGCTTAATTTGATAGATAAAAAAATTAAGTAACGTACAAATTTCTTACTAAAATCACATTTCAATTTGTTCATCGTTTTTAAAATATTATAAACAAATCAAACGTTATTCTTCAACAACAAAATTATTACATTTGAACGATCACTTTTATATAGTTTGAAAAAAAAAACAAGAATAAAACCTCTCACATTCGAGAAAAGAAATGTGCAAAAGAATCTATCTTTTAAAATATTCTAATTAAGAATACAGAATAGAGGAAGACAAAGTGGACCATTATGAAACTATCACTGCTTAATAACATGCAGGAATGTTTTGAATTAAATACGACACATGTCTTTCAGATCCGCTACACTATACAACACCAACATACTTTCAACTTACATACGTTACACATTAATTCTTTATCTAAAATATTGATACAACAAAATTTAAATTTTTTAAACGAAAAACACCCTGAGCGTTTACAAAAAGTATTAAATAAACAATATTTAAATTTTTAATTATTAAATTAATTATATTATATTTAAGAACAAAGTTAAATAAATAAATTAATTGATTTGAATAAAAGTCCTCATCAAATATTAATGAGCAACAAGTCAAGACAATATCACAACTTCATATTTCTACAACAAGCTCTTGATTATTTTTTGCATATTTCTTCTCACTTGATTTAAATTTATGATTTTCTTGAATATTTACTTATTAGTGTTATGGTTTTCTTTCACTTTATTTATGTACACTTTTTTAAATATTTGTTTTTTTAATTATTGGAATTACTTTATTTATATTTTTCTTAAAATTATGAACACTTAGTCGTCTCACGAGTTAATGATTTTTCATTTTTTTTTCTATTTATTTATTTATCATTAGTTTTCCTTACCTATTGGTATGTAGATAATGAGTTTCTAAAAGTTGCGGAACCGAAATTTTTTCTGAATGATCTATTTCATTTTAGAAAATGTCATTTTGACTAAAATTTATAAACATGATAAATCATTTTTACTTTTCCTCATTTATACCGTAGGAATATAGGAAAAGTATTGTGTTCGCAAAAAAATCCGAAACCGGGATGACAGGGGAATTATCTGTTTTAGGTGTTTTAAAGGCCTCCTGAGTAGTTTTGACTAAGTTGTCTGTCTATATGTGCGTGTGTGTCTGTTATCATCGTTCGATGTGTGAGGAAAAGTTCTGAGGTACCCCGCACCCGATTTTTTCATAAGTTTAGTTTTTCCATTTTTTTATCAATGTCGAGAATTATAGAAAATTTATAGCCTCAAGAGTAGGGTATGTCAGCGAGTTCTTTCAATCCAAAAATGAATTTCCCTTATTCAATACATTTAACTTTTCTGACAACTGCAACAAAAATATTGCAATGCTTTTATATTTTTTCAAAATACTTCATCTGCTATCCGAAGAAATAAATTTTACGTCATTCTGTGTCTAAAAAGTCGGTATGCTAAAAACATAAGAAAAATTGGATTTTAAAAATGCACATTTGTTATTGCTTTAGCATGAAACAACATTTTTAACCATTTCGAAACATGCAAGAACTAAAAATCCTAAAAAATCAACATAATGTATATTTTTTTACATAAGTTAAAATGAAAAAGAAAAGAAATACGTACAAAGCAAGAACTGAGGAAAGGAAGTCAAGTTAAGACAAGCTACGCTTTGTTTCCTTATTGTCCTGAGTTATTATTTTCATTTCATATTTCCGCGGTTTTCCTTGTACACTATGTTTCTACACCGGTTATGCTTACCCATGCTCCGTCTTACTTCCGCCTGTTCCCTTCCTGCTTTATAGGGTGGTACAGAGGGTAAGATTTAGAAGTTAATATTTTCTTTTTCACATTTTCTAATACAAAACTAAAAAAAAGTATTTTATAATTTTTATATGAATTTAAACTGCTTTATTAGATTTTTAGATTCTATTATAGGGTGTTATAGAGAATAATAGTTTAGACTACTTTTTTATATATAATAGTTTATTTCGGTTTTTATTCATTCTCTAAAGTGTGTTTTTTATCACTATTTTTTCTTTTCCAAATTTACCTATTTTTATTATTATTTTAAATGTTTATATTTGTAAACTTTGTAAAAGGGGTAAAACCCGTGTAAACTTTAATAAATAAATAAATACAAAATTTACTTATTTTATTTATTTCTGAACTTCTTGTTCGTTATTTATTTACGTATGTTTTTTATTTGTATAGTAATAGCTATACTGAGTTCCCTCAGGTCATGGTATTATAAAGTAGATTTGAAATCAATGGTTTAAATTATTTAAGTTTTTCGCGTGTTGAGAGAACGACTTTCGGAAATAAATCATTGTAGTATTGATCAAGTTTTAGGTTAATACTCACTAACTTTTCTACTGCTTTTATTTTATAATATTTTATCATATATTATTTTACACTGCTTAAAGAACTACACTTTTATAGCTATAATAAGTTCCTATTAATTAAATAAAATTAGATTCTAAATTTTTGGAAAAAATGCAAAAAAGTCATTTTAGGTATTGTAATTAAATTTGTTTATAATGGAAAAAAATATATAACAAAAAATATTGTCCTTTATATAAAAAAATAATATATTTAAAAAACTTAAGTTTTATTGTTTTAAAATTAAACTCGGACTTCATGAATTACCGTTTAATTGAAATTGAACAATTCTTAGTAGTTAAACTTATTAAAATAAAAAGTAAATAATATTAACTATTCGAATTACTAGTAGGTAATAATATAATACTTATTTATACAATACATAATACAATTCAATGCAATTATATTTACATCAGATCTTATTAGTAATGCTAAGAATTAAGGCTGACTCGATGACACAGAAATAAATAGAATTATTTAGATTAAACTAAATACTTATTTTTGTTGCAGATAATCAAAGTATATTAAAGCCACCAATGAGTAAAACGCCATTTTGGATATTTTATTTTTTAAACTATTGAAGATAAATAAAGTTATTTCAAATATTAACACAAAACAATCTTTGCGAAAACGCATTAATCTTAAAACTCAAACAATGCATTTGTTTTATTCGCTGGCTTTATTTGTTTTTTAAACTAAATTACATTGAGCGATTCAAGAGTAATAAATTTTATTACATCGCTAAAAATACGATCAAATGAGGTTTTTAAACGACCTTCCATTAAAAAAATAATTCTTTCGTATTCCATCAGTTGAATAAAGGAACAAATTTTTATTGATTTAAATTCCATTTTTGATTCTTTAAAATTCCACTGGTTAAGAGCAGCCGCAAAGTTATGGTTAAATCATTTTTAATGATTAATAAATCGTTAAAAATAAACATGCCGTCTTTTTAAAAGTCGTTTAATATTATTCTTTTTATTATTTCTTTTTGTTATCTTAGCTATTTTTTGCCATTTATTTTTATGACTTAAATGCAGAAGACTAATACTTTTTTTTGCTTTTTAAATTGACAGTTTTGTCATTATTTTAAGATTTGTTATGAATAATGATTTATTTTTAATTACAAATTTCTAAAAAATTGCATTAATTTTAGTCCAATTTAGTTTTCAACCAAATTGCATACTTCTTCTACTCAACAAACTACATCTACATTTAGATCGTCATAAAAGTAACTATTTGTACTCCTTAAGTATTTCATCTGTTATAGAAGTATTTATCTGTTTATAAATTTTGCTGGCATATCATAATCATGGAATAATATTGTTTTTAAAAATCTCTGGTACAACTTGAATTTCTACCAAATTTAGATTTTTTTCTTAATAAAGTTTCCCAACCGCACTTTGAGAAATTGCCCTTTTCCAGAATTTAGTTATGTACTAACCCTTAAACTGAGCAATACTGAGTACCTACTACATTGTAGGTACTCTATTTGTCCTTTGTGGGTACCATAACTGGATAGCAGTCATTCATTATTTAAAAAGTCACTCATATCAGTACTTAACCAATACTAACTAAACCATTTGTTATATTTGTTTCAGAACGGCTTTGTAGAATGTTTAAAAGAGTACTGTCCAAGTCAAGACGGGTGTCACATGCTCAT
Organism: Microvelia longipes; assembly: GCA_018340805.1. Taxonomy (NCBI): domain Eukaryota; kingdom Metazoa; phylum Arthropoda; class Insecta; order Hemiptera; family Veliidae; genus Microvelia; species Microvelia longipes. Next base: position 47,103,213 of record JACMZG010001911.1, on the reverse strand, counting down.
GGACAAACCTAAAGGAGCCTGTTGTACCAAGTGCAAAGGTAATATATAAACATAGTACAATAAAAGTGTATTTATTTTATTTTAATTTTACAGGATTTTTAGAAAATTAAAATTATACGACTAATGTTTCTTCTAATTTGAAAATTCACTGTACTCAAGGCCAAATGTAAAAACCATTAATACATGAAAAAAAAAAATTTGAACGTCAAAGCGGCCGCAGGAAGGCCCCCTGGCCGCTCTTCAAGGGCCATAGACCCCTACTTCTGTATACTTCAGAAATTTTATTCTACATAGCTATATAATTTTACATTTTTTATCTTTTATTTAACAATTTTAAATGAACTTGTTTTTTATATTTTACATTGCACTATCATCCTCTGCAGTCTTATATTTCACATTGCACTATCACCCTTTACAGCCTTATATTTCACATTGGACTATCTTGGAAATTGTATTTCTTTTTTGATTTTTAAAGAATAATAGATAATAATAATAATAATATATATAATAATAAGAATAATAATGTATAAATTTTTATTGTCTTGTTTGTAACGCATACACACACACACACAAAGCGTATTTTTTCATTTCATAGGATAACAACCATATTCCGGTTGGAGAATATTTCAACTTGGTAAACGATAAGTAATTTTTAAACTTTAGCAATCCAAAAAAATATGCTTGGTTGCGGGCCAACGCGTCAAGCTTACGTTTAGCCCGATACCAAGGGTTTTAAATAGTGAAAAAAAACAATCTTATATAGTAAATAAACCATCAGGGAGTATATTTATTTTACAATAAAACGGGCTCTCCTTAAAATTCTTTATGGGAAACTTAATGGTGTTTTTCATTAAATGTCCGTATCTGATAACCTTACCGCACTTAGAGGAGTTGTCCATACTCTATCCTTTAAAAGAATTTAATATTCATGTATATTTAATGTATTTGTAAATAATAATATGGAGTGTTGTGATAAAAAGTAATTATATTAAATAAGTGTTTGTCTCTCCAGTAATTTCATACTTTTTAATAATAATAATATAGATTGGTTCACCAGGGTCATTTTTTAATTTTTTTTTTCAGGTTGCTTGCATGAAGGTATTATGAGAGAGAGTGGAGAGGAGTGGTCATCGCTTAGTGATCCATGTAGAGTTATGACGTGCAGAGCTGGTGTCGTTACTGAAACACATCAGGAATGTTACACGCCTTGCTCCAACCCTACACCGCCCAAACCTGGACAGTGTTGCCCTACGTGTCCTGGTATGTATACCTACTCTTTTATAGCCTATAAATAACAATTAAAAAGAGGCTAGGAGAAAAATGCAAAACGACGGGCAAAATCAATAGAACGTCCTGAATATTAATTGAGCAATACAACTGTCTTTAATCAATATTTAACAAAACAATTAAGCAGAGTCTAGTAAGTAATCAAAGACATAACAAGCAAATAGCATAATTGCTTAATGTAAAAAGCATATAACGCTATTTAGCCAATCGGAACCAAATTTCTGCGTAGTGCTATTTTGCTTACCCTCCTTGCCTGACGCCACTCATCTGCCGGATCTGTTATAAACGGATCTCATAAAATCATAAGTCTCTTAAACCAAACAACCACCATTTTATTCTCTGATAAAAATTCGTTAACTTTGTTGTTTATTCGACTGTAGCAGGGTCTATTTATTATTAGAAATCCACTGAATTGCTTTTCCAGCGTTTTACTCTAGATAGGACACATGTTTTGATTGCCAATCCAAGTACTTTTATTAAACTAATATTTTAAATACCAACAGTAAGTATTTAAACTATTTTAAAATATGGCTTGTAAACATCTGCCTCTTAAAAATTGTAGTTTTATTACATTAGTATTCCTTAATTAACTTCACCATTCCTTCTATAAATGATAATAGTGTTAATCAGTAATCAACGAAGTACCAACCAATGAGTATATCATGTATTATGTATATATATATATATATATATATATATAAATATATATATATATATATATATTAATATATATATATGATATATATGTGTTGTGTGTGTGTGTGAGTTGTGTGTGTGTGTGTATGTATGTATATATATATATATATATATATATATATATATATATATATATATATATATATATATATATGTATGTTTTATTATGGCGTTGTGTGTGTGGTCCTTTAGAACTATTTAACCAGTTATAAAATAGTGATGTGATCCTGTACATTGAATTTTTTTGATTATTTAAAAAAGAAGAAGCTAGGAATGCGGTAGCTAAAAGTACTAAACGCACAAATAGTTCAATTAAATAACTAATTTTAGAATTAACATCGACATATGCTTTTTTCCTAAATCTTGCAACAAGCTTGCCGAAAGGTCAACAATTAACAAGTTTATTTGAGGGTCAAGATTTAACAAGCTTGCATGAGGGTCAAGACCCAAGTCAACGACCCAAGCTTCTGATTTTTAGTGCGTCATATTTATTCTATTTTTTTTTTTTATTTATTATGTTCAATAGATTAATTGATAGTAATATGAGATGGTTTTAGTAGGCAGTTTTAATCAATTAAATTGATTAATTGCTTTTGATTATAAACAATGTTTTATAAAGTGATTAAATGTATTAGTAACAACATTGTAGGAACAAATTTTATTTAAGAGATAAAATGTAGGATTTAAATTATTTATTACAGTGGTAAACAATTTGCATAAAAATACACAGTATATCTTATCTACTATGTATTACAATAATAATAAATAAATCAAAGTAAATATATATTATATTTTTTATAAATTTATAAACTGTATTTGTAAATAATAATATGGAGTGTTGTGTTAAAAAGTAATTATATTAAATAAGTGTTTGTCTCTCCAGTAATTTCATACTTTTTATGTATAAAGAACAGGTTTATATAATCGGTCATCATTCGTATCTCTAAATAACCAATAAACTCACGATTTTATTGGTTTTGCTCAAATTAATAATGACCGTTCGAATCCAACTTTTTTCTTTGGTGAATATAAAATAAGTACGCTCTACATGTTATTGGGAGACAAGTTAAAATGGTTCAACATATAAAAAGAAAATTCTTGTTTTTGTGACAAAAGAAAAAGAAGAATTTTCTTTTGCTTTCTTTGAATTTTCATTTTTACTTTTTCTCATTTATGCCTAAGGTATATAGAAAAAGTATTGTGTTTCAAAAAAAAAAATCGGAAAACGGGATCTCACCCGAATTATTTGTTTCAGGTGTTTTTAAAGCTTCCTGAGTAGTTTTTACAAAGTTTTCTGTCTGTCTGTATGTGTGTGTGTGTTTGTGTGTATGTAATCTTTGAAGCTTTCACATCTTAATTTTGGTGCCTGTGTTTTTGTAATGTTTATTTGTTTATAAAAAATATATATATATATATATATATATATATATATATATATATATATATATGAATTATAAATAAATATAATCTTTACGAGGTTATAAGAGAATTTATGATTATAAGAAATAAGAAGAGATCCGTTACTTAGTTTAAATTTATTTTTCATTGACAATACTGTTTACATTATTAATGTTACTTACTGAAAGTGGCAGAACATAAAATATGTTCAAAATTCACAAAAGAATGATTTAATAAGTCACTTTTCTTTTGTGGTCCTTCAAAAAATTAAATTTATCAAAACTTTTTTTTTTATATTTTGGAAATGGTTTAAAGACGGAGACAATGTATTGTTAAGCTGGAGGCTCCAATATTTCGGAGCCACACCTCGAAATATATTTATTATAATAACATATGACTCTATAGATTCATTTATTCTGATATTTGATCTTCATATCTGAATTCCACAATTTTTTTATTGTTTCTTATTTTGACACTGGCGCCATCTAATGTATGAAATATTATACTGCAATATTTTATTTCTCAAATTATATCTTCTATTTTATTGTACTTATTTGTTTTTAACTTGCTTTATTACGTTTCCATTATATATCTTATTTTTCTTTTCTTTTTATCAGGTGCATTATCCTTACCTATTTTTGTATTTTTTAATTTTAAAATCGATTTCAGCATTGTCTATGTAATAAAAATTATAGAAATATTAAGAGCTTAAAATATTTCAATTCTAAAAGTTTCAACTAATGACTGAATTCAACAATATTTGCATTTAACAAATCTATTTTAGTCCTACAATTGAAATTTTTTAACTTAATGTAAATTTAAGGAGGTTATAGAACAAATTAAAAAGTATAAAGGAACTGATAAACTTATATCTATAGCATAGTAAGGATCTTAAATCCAAACAAAAAAAGGTCCTTTAAGATTCATATTTAAGAAAAGTAGATACCATAGATGATTGCCATCGGATGTTGCTCCAAGATTTATATCTGAGAGAATTTACTAGCAAGCATCGATGCTTCCTATTGAATTCATTTCTTAGAAATTTCGCTACTATCGAAGCTTGCTCTTAGATGCATATGTAAGAAAAGCACAAGTTAAAAACAACGATCGAAACTTCTTATTGAATTTATATCCAAGAAAATTCGCTGCAATCAAAGCCTGCTCTTAGATTAATATTTAAAAAAGTAACTTCCATCGAAGCTTCCTCTTTGATTTATTTCTTATTTTAACATAAGCTACTTCTTTAATCATTATTATTTTTTTCATATAATTATTCCCTTAAACTTTAATCATATAAATTCTTTATTCGTTTTAGATATTTTTGAGGCCTCCTGAGTAGTTTTCACGAAGTCTGTCTGTATGTGTGTGTGTGTCTGTTATCTTTGTAGCTCCCAGCGTATTTATGCTAGAAAGTTGAAACCTTGTACAAAAATCAATCTATATGTGTAGTTGTGCGATCCGGAAAATATTTTTTGGTATGACAAAAAATGGTGTTATCAATTTGAGATTTGCCACGCATGTGACCATGTTTATGACTTATATGTGTGCCAAGTTTCATCTTATTATTAGCATTAGTTTAATTTTTATCAAATGACTTGTGAACGTTTTTAAATAAAAATAATGAAAAATCGGGAAATAATATAATTGTGTTGGAATTCAGTTCAAGTGTATACTTACGTAATAAATAAGTACACCAAATTTTGTTCGACTACGACAAGTATATCTCAGATTTTTGTTGGATCGTAAAAATTAAGCAGCATCGAGCGTGGTTATTGTCTGGTTGGGCGACGGCTGTGAATGAAAGAATGTATTTAATTTTTGAGTTTCAAAGACGTGTTACTTTATAAATTTGGTAATTTTTATATTCTAAGGACGAGCCAAGCGAGTCCGGGGTAGGGAGAATGAACGTAGCGAATCCGATGTGATGCGAAAAAGTTCCGAAGTATCCCGTACCCGATTTTTTTAAGCACAAGTTTTATATGACCTTAAGTAATTACCGTTACCATGTTGTCAATAATTTCATAATCATTGCAATATATATTTTTTACTTAAACATTTAATATTAAAAAATAATAAAATTAAATGAACTAAAAATTAATTGATATAATAAATCTTTAAAGAATTATATCTTAATAGTAGAAATAAGAATAATGAAATACAATCGTATTAAATCTCGATTATATTCTTACCGACACAAAGGACAATGGTAGCCGGGGATACCGAACCAAGATATCATTAATCTAGTTTATACAATATAAAGAGAAACAGTGGATATCTCTCCTAAACAAAGTAATGAGCTATAGCAGACCACCTGGGTTAAGAGTAACCTTAAATATAACCATCTTCATACTTTTTGAAACCTCTTAGTTCATTAATTTACCTCTGCCATGTCTAATTCTGTACCTTCTTCTATTAATATATATGTATGTCAATAGTTTTTTTAATCCAAATTTAATATGATAAAAATTATGTCGTTATCAGTAGCTTGCTTATATGTCTGAGTATTATAACATCCATTTTATCTGTGTATTATTATTTTAAATATATATGATAGAAATAAAGATATAAATAATTAAAAAAATAAATGCGAGACTGCGAACACTCCTTACTCCCATTCGAATAAAGATAATTCTTTTTTTATTCTTTTCCTTACAAGTGCAGTTGATCTTAAAACTCATTCTATTCAATTTATTTTTTACTTTTTTTAAGTATCTTTTTTTATTTCATTGCTGATGATTTCTTTATTTTATAAAATTACTTAAATTTATAACCTTCTATCTTTATAGTATTAAAAATGTGATTAGGAAATAAAAAGAAGTATAATTAAAAGAAAAAATGTCTTTGTTGTGTAAGGCATTAAAAAACTTATAACTAATTAAGATTGACTAAGAATACATATAAGTAGAGCGCTATAGTGTCGCCGCCGTAGCGTTTGAATAAAACAGTCAGTTTTGAATAAAAATGAAAAAACTGTCAGTTTTAATTAAAAAATGAAAAACTGCCAGTTTAAAAAAATGAAAAAACTGTCAGTTTAAAAAAATTTAAAAAAAACTGTCAGAGTTGAATAAAAAAAAAATAATTTTAATCAAATAAAACAGTATTATTGTTTGATTATAATTAAACACTGAATCAAAACTTTGATTTGAATTCAATTCGATTTCACACTTTATTTTATATGTTTACCTCAAACATAGTTTTATGTTTTTGTTGCAACAGGTAGTTTCATAATTACAATATTTTATGTTTACGCTGCTGCAGATTGTTCCCTAAATAAACGTTTTATATTTATTTTACAAGCTTATTCCTAAGAACAAATGTTTTAGACAAAGTGGTCCAAAAATCTCCCCATGTTCCAAGATTTCATGATCTAAGTGATTAATAATTTGCTCTTTGATTTTTTTTCTCTATCACTAATTGTTCATCTCAAGGGGGCAAAAAAGTAGTTAAAAATATTTCTTTATGAAGGATTTGTGTTGGTAGGTAAAAAAAAATAATGTCTTAATATTTGAGCAATTTCTCCATCACTAATAGTTTGCCCCTATGAATGGGCTAAAATGTAAATGAGCGCCAAAAAAAATAAGTTTAAAATTTATTATTCGCATTTTGTGTTTCAGGTCGATAAATAATCATTTATTTTTGGCATTTTTCTCCATCACTAATAGTTTGCTCCCTATAAAAAACAAAAATTAATAAGGGCAAAAATATAAAATAAGGACAATGTCCAAGAATAAACTATCATTCATTCTACTAAAAGAACCCAATCACTCAAAAAAATGTTTTCGACTACTTTTTGGTGCCCTTTCACGTCTTTGCCCCTTCCTAGGGGGGTAATTATAAGTGAAAGAAAAAAATCAAAGAACAACATAGCAATTAATTTGGTCATGGAATCAAAAATATGCAATACAAAATATAGAATCAATGAAAAAAATTAAACTTAACAAAACATAATGGAGATTCCCCAAGTATAAAACATTGATCTTATACGGTTCAAAAATTAAGAAGGAGAGGGAGACTTTTGGACCACCCTGTATACGTTGTATTTTATATTGTATAATGCTAAGGTTGTTTAGTTAAACAATATTTCTATGAATGTAAAAAATTAATATTTCTATGTATACCTATTTATAAATTTCTCATTTTTTTTGTTTTGGCTACAGGTTGTTTTTTAAATGGAGATAAAGTTAGTGAAGATCTTGATGTTGCCTGGGTTGAAGACCCGTGTGTGAGATGCAGGTGCCAGAAGGGAAGATTAGTCTGTTATAAAAAAGCATGTCCTGTATTAAATTGTCATCCTTCTGCAATAACTATGAAACCAGGCCAATGCTGTCCTATATGCCTAGGTGAGTTTCTTATGATCTGTTGTTTTAGTATCTCACATAATTTTTAGATAATTAGTTGCTTCTATTCTGTATATATCAATGCCGATGAAGGCTAATCATATATAGTTGCATTAATAATCAAAGCACTTTTACTATATTATTAATTAAATAAGTTCTTGTCCTTTGAGGGTTTTTTTTATTCTTGTCCCATACCTTTGTAAGTTTTTTTTTTACTATAATTAGACATGATTTCTTTCTCGAGCTGCCCCTCGTGGTATTCGGAGAAAATCATTCTTTCTCCTGGATGTGACCTCCCTCTTTTAGTTGTTGGGCACACATTGTTTCCAAAATACATTATGTTTAACCATCTCATGTCTGAAGTGAAAAACTGCTTCTTCTTTAATAAACTTTTTTGCATACCTCTTCATTTTTCTAAATTTCCTTTCAACTGTTTCAGGTTCAATGAGATTATTGGAACCACCATCAGGAAAATGTCTACTTGGAGCGTCCCTTCATCACCCTGGTCGAAACTTTCAACATGATTTATGCACTACATGTTCATGCTCAAATGGAACATCACATTGTGTTAGACCTACATGCCCTCCACTGGATTGCCCTCCAGAACATCAAGCAAAATTACCCGATCATTGTTGTCCTATTTGTACTAATATCATTGAAACTAAAGCAACATGTACCCATGCAGGAAGAACTTATAATGTAAGTCTTTGTTCTAAAAATTAAAAATGTTTCTTAACCTTTTTTTGTTACTCCTTTCATTCACAGTTAATCTTTAACGTGTAAAATAGAATTAATAGTAATAATTTACATTTACAAAAAATGGTCCTAACACATTATTCTTTATTTCAAAATATTATCTGAAACTCATACATTAAATGTTTTTAAATGCCTAGCATAATCTCACTCTTAGCTTGAATACGTTTCAATGTCGGCTCCAAGGAACTATTACAAGATACTTAGCAATATAACTTTGCTTAACATATAATAATTATAACCTCCAATATTATCTATTCTGAGATATAATGCCATTACTTCTTCTTTTGGTGTATCTAAATTTTATTGATAATTCTTAACTCTTTATGTCTTCTAAGTATTATATAAAAAAAAATTACTGAAATAACAGCAATGGAAACTATGGAATATACATTTTAGAGAAAAGCTTAACTCATGACACTGTATATTACTAATTAAGGACCTCACTAATCTCATTAATATTCATTAATATTGTTACAGGACGGAGAAGGTTGGAAGCTGGACCAATGTAAATCATGTATGTGTAAGAAAGGTCAGATAAGATGCGCAGTAGCAATGTGTCCAGAGAGTAATAAACCCTGCCCTCCTAACCATAAGCTAACTAAGTTACCTGGACAATGCTGCCCTAAATGTGTTGAGAGTAAGTCAATATTCAGTATTAAAAAAATCATTATTACTCTTCAAGTAATCTTGAAATAATAGATAGTTATTTGTTTAAGTTCACTGCACCTGTTTATTAGTTGAAGTACCATTTAAAAAGCAACGGGATTGGTCAAAACCAATGTTTAATGCCCATCATCAATTTCAGATAAGTGGTTTATCTCGCTTTTCCCTACATATAATATTTCTCAGTTCTTGATTTATTCTTTTTAAGTGGGCTTCACAAAACCTTCTTAGTCCTTATTTTTACTTCATATCAATATTTTGGTTAGGACTATTTGATTTTTAAGGAAAGAATTTAATTGTGATTTTTCATCATTTAAATTAAACTTAATTACTTGATTAATAATTTTTTTACTGTTGTCTCAAATTATAGGTTTGATGATCCTCCATTCTCTTAGTATAATCAATATACTATAATAACAGTGTTGTTGTATGATTTTTTTTAGGTGATGGAATCTGTACTGTGTTCGGTGATCCACATTATAGAACTTTCGATGGTAAATTCTTCAGTTTTCAAGGATCATGTAAATATCAACTTACTTCAGATTGTGTTGATAAAACTTTTTCAATTAGAGTTACAAATGATGCAAGAGAAACAAAAACATCATCTTGGACGAAAACAGTTACTATTAAGGTAAATCTTAGATACATTTATTTGCTTTACATTGAATGATAAATATACCAAAATAGAATCAAAAAATTGTTTGGCTTCTCTATTTACTTGATACTGATTGGTTTTCTTACTACTGATTTATTGGTTGATTTATCGCTTTGAACTTTGCAATAGATTTAATTTTTCTAAAGAGAGAAACGTCTTTTTTGTAGGATTGTAGACAAGAATGACTTTAATTCTGCAAGGATTTTACCTATTTTTTAGCTTTTTAAAGTTAAAATTTAATTTCTTAAAAGTTAATTAAGTTAAAAAATTATTTCTGTTAATTTTTTCCTTAGTTATTTTATTTATTATTAATGTACTTTTTAGTAGTCCATATATTTTTCTTGAAGATGATCCAAATGGATTGAAATATATTATAGTTCCTGTAGATAAAATATATTATAGAATTGAAGTAGTTCTTTTCCTAATAATAATAGATTTCATTGCTCATCAATTCAAACATAAAACTTCACTCTCCAATTAAAAAAAATGTGTTCCATACAAATCGTCTCTATCTGGTAAGAATAATATTTAATAATTTAAACTTGAAGTCTTCTGGCGGAGTCTACCTCTTTAGTAAAAAGTGTTAATTTTATTCTTGTCCAAATGTTGTTACATTATTGGGTTGCTAAAGATGTTAACTTAAAGCAATCCCTCTTGGATAATCTTTTTAGCACATTTTTATCTTGTAAGGTTGTTCAGTTGACAGAATTTCAACTCTTTGTGAATTTTTTCAGATTGCTGGTTGGAAAGTAAATTTAGGTGAACGGAAAAGAGTCAAACTGAGTGGAAACAAAGTAAAAGTTCCTTATATGAGTAGGAAAGTCAACATTACTAATTCTGATGATAGTATACTTGTTGAAACTGAACTTGGCATTAAGGTTGTTTGGGATGGAAACAGTTTTCTGGAAGTGTCTGTTCCTCCAAGGTAAGTCTGCAAAGTTCACTCTGGCTCTTTAGTAGAAGTAATAGTTGAAATATATGCCAAGAGGTCATGGTTTTAATAAGGAGGATTCTTATTTTTAAATTTCAATAAATATAACTGATAATAAAATTTCTCCAAGAATTTGATACACTTTGAAAAATGATACGTAAATAAAAACACGATTTAACTTATTTGATTTGACTATAAGAAAAAATATCACCTGTTTTTAACTTATTTGACTACTTGATCACTTAGATTTCTTAATGATTTAATTTTATAGACCTTATTTCATTCTCTAAATTTTAATTGTCTAAATATCAAATTTTAAGAAGTAAAATTGTATTTCTCATTAAGATCCCCTTAGATTTAAATATTAATTTAGTTTTCATTGGTAATGCTTACTATCATATCAATAAATCTAAAATTAGACAATAAGCTTCTTATGTGTGAAGTAATAAAAGTGAGAGAGAGAAATGAAATGAAATTAGTAAAGTAATGAAACGTTTTTCAGTATATGCAAGTGATTTTTCTCGTCTTTATTTAGAATTAAATAAGATTAGATTATAATTTATTAACTTTGTAATTGTTGCTTCAGGTATAAAGGAAAGTTGTGTGGTTTGTGCGGGAACTACAATGGTATATCTAGAGATGATATGTTATCAAGAAGAGGAAGATACATGACTGAAGGTGATAGACTCGGTGCCTCTTGGAGAGTGGGAGGTAGAAAAGCTTGTACTCGAGCACCAAGATTAACTTCGTAAGTAAAATTAGATTTTTGCATTCTGTCACACAGTGGTTTAATGTGAACTCTTTAATATTATAGAAAGTCTTTGGAGCTTAATAAACATTAAGCTTATATTAAGAAAAATCTCAGAAAGAAGCATTAATTCATAAGAAGAAAATCTTTAATTTAATAAATTTCCTGTATGCACATTTTGATACAGATTAAAATGTTTAGGTGTCTTGGAAATAATTTATGCTGGAAAAATACATTTTTAAAAGCAAAATTTTTTCAAATTTTGTATACTAGCAGAATTGACTATTTGATATGTCTTAAACTTGAAATACTTTAATATTTACAGATCTGTTTTTTTTTATTTTCAGTAAAACTAAGCAGTGCAATGTGATGCCATTCATGAAGAAAATACAGCATAAGTTATGCAAACCTTTATCTTCGAATATTTTTGCAGCCTGTCATAATAAACTCAATTATTCAATTTATTATAGGTATGGTTCATTTTAAATAATTGTAAATTAGGTTAAAAGAAACTAGATAGTAAAATTGTAGAATACGTTTATGAGTAATAATAATTAAAAAATGGAAAGGAATGTAAATATATTAATAATTCAATATATTTATCTCCTATTGCACCAGCTAGCCGCCTGGCTTGTCTATTACTCTATTTTAATCTATTACAACTAACCTGGCTATAGGCTGTGGAACAATCATAAATATTAGGCATTAACAATGTGATCTTAAAGGATACGATTAAATGAGGCTTTAAGAAAATAGTCCTTGACCCCCTTAAATGCATTTAGGATCACCAGGGGGTTCAAGGACCGTAGATTGGGAACCACTGCCTTAACATCAAAGTTTAAAATTGTAATGATGGTATTCAAGAATATTACCTAAGATTGAGTTGGTCTGACTCCTATTGTAATAAGATAGAAGTATTACTCCTTTTCTCTTTAAAACCTTAAAACAAAATTAGAGCTCCTTAAGTATATATAACTAGGGATTATAAGATATGATTTGTTTTTCTAAAAATCAAATTTTATTGTCATTCAATAGCTGATAAATTCTAGTTATATTAATATACTCCTGAGAGCATTTTGAGAGATCATGCTTCATTTTATCTGGAAATTAATATGAAGCCCCCAGTATGCCACTTATATAAACTAGTAATATGACAACAAACATGTGGCCGTGAAGGAGGCGTAGGGTACCGCAAGGCGGCCCCTAGAGTGCTGACGCCTTGTAGCGGCCAAGAGGCTGACGGCTTGTTGTTTTTTCTTCTGAAGCAGCCAAGGCATAGTAGATATGTTAAGTTATCTAACTGAAATACTTTGTTGCAGATCATGTTTAGTCGACATGTGTGAGTGCCCCACAAGGAAGTGTTACTGTGAGTCATTCACAGCGTACGCACATGAGTGTCGAAGACTTGGAGTCCCTCTACTTAACTGGAAGCAAGAAACTGGATGCATGTCTAACACAAGATATTAACATGACAGTGTTATGCTTACCATGAGACACTTTGAAATATAAAACTAGTCAATCATTTTTATATACTCCTTTTTTTAATGAGTAAGTATTGTTTTATTGACACAAAATAATTTGTCAAAATGTTTTACTAGACTTATTAGTACCAAATAATATGTATTGTTTTCATTCTTATACCGTATGTAAAAATAAAATTAGAAAGCTTAGATTTTTCATTACTTTCACTTAGAAACATAATTCACCACATGATTTGATTCAAATCAATTAATAGAATTTATTTATTATGGATGAATTATTAATTTTTTTATCTGTCCAAATTAAAATAAAACAAAATGAACAAATGATTATAACTGTGAACTGATCGAGAAACGATGGTTTATAGAAAGAGAAACATATGAATAGACATAAATAAAGAAATAAAAAAATAGACATAAATTGCTCTGTTATTATTAGCTATAGAAACATACTTTTTACTCCTTTTTAAGAAAACTTATCCATGATAAATGTATTCTGAAGATTCCAATATGGTGTATACCAAATCTGATGGGATTCTGATGGAAAATGTGACAGTAGTTTTGGAATAAAATAGAATTTTTTTTGTGATAAAAATGGATCTGTGCAATGTATCAAGGTCAATAGGTAAACATTATGAAGTGACGAACTTGGTGACACAAAATTGGTGACACAAGGTCAATTTATAAAATAAATTCCCATTGTAACTGAAAATAGTAATTTTGTGAGGTTCAAAATCAAACTCAAAAAAATCTTTTATTGTTCACAATATCAATAAAAAAAATGAGACATCTATAAATATACAATTTTTAAATAAAATTTGTTAATAATTATTTATTTTTAATAACATAACTAAAATATTATATTTAAAAATAAAATAACAGTAAAAAAATATTAAAAATATGAACAATGCCACAAGTTTAAACTGAGCGTGAGGGTTTATAACAAGGAAATAGAAATGTATTAAATAGAAAGGTTTGCAAGTCAATAAAATTTTGTGAGGGTGATATCACTAATTTTAACTATTTAACTAGTTTGTTTTTCTTCTTAGCTGCAGAACACCTATAACCAAATTCATATCTACAAAACATCTATGTTTTGTTGGTCATAGTATACCTAATGATTGGTAGGCATTAAGATGATTACAAAGATAGTCGAAATGTATTAATACAAAGTAAAGTCTTGGTAATTTCTTTCAGAATTAAATCCTAGTAATAAAAGTGGAATTTCAACATATTACTAGTGTCAATAAGAAAAATTGACAATAGAATTAGCCCTTTTATTATGTTTTACACGAGTAAACAATCTCACCTTATATACCTTGTACCTTATATTGTACCTTTTTATAGGTATTAACAAAAAACTGTTGTTTACTATAAAATTGAGCTGTTAACTATGAATATAAATTGTTAAAAATTATGTAAATTGGGCTGTTTAGTCAAATTTACAAATGATAAAAACATTAAAAGTTCTTCTTCAGCTATAACTCCCCCAAAACTACTAGTTGGTTACTAGGTTATCAATTGAGTAAAGTAGGCTTAGAAGGCAATCATTTATTGAGTTGCACTCGATCTCGTTTATAAAGAATAAGTCTATATATCCAATTTATAGATTGATTCATTCACTGGATTTATGTATTATGTAAAATTAAGTTCAAAAGATTTATAAATATCTAAAAAATAGTACCAAGATTTTTAACCAAGAATGAAAATATATAATTAATTTTGAAATCACAGGTTATTTTATTTCACTGTATATAAATACTGATTAACAACTGAATTTAATTTGTTAAGGCGAAATGTTTTAATTCTAGTTAACATTTTTATTTTCAGATACCCGGTGAATTTATTAAACCAGTGAAAATATTTGATGCTACCCAATGATGGTCCAGAAAAGGTGCAACTGATTGGTGCGACTACTTAATAATATTTCCTGGTGACATTCTCCTCACTTTTGATTCGATTTGTTGATGTCTTTTAACTTAATTTTTATTTATTTATAAACTTAAAATTAGTTGTTTTTTATTATTATTTTTCTTGAGTCTGACAATAAAATGTTAATTAATTGTTTTTATGATTATTTAATTTATTAAAATTAGGTAAGAAAATAACAACTGATACATTGATATTATTTTAACTTATACTCATATTTGATTGAATATAGTCGTATTTTTAAATTAAATTTTTATCTACTATATTTTATTTGCCTATCCTTTAATTTATACATTTTATTCTATTATATACTCACCACATATTCTCTGTTTAAAAAATCTGATATGTTTTTAATAAAAATTACTGTCCATGATTTATTTTATTGTAAATAAAACAAATAATTTTATTTTGTAATTATTTTGATTGTTGGTATTAATTTTATTTATTTAGTTTTTTATTGCATCTCTCAATGTACTATTTAGGCTTCATGATTATTTGACATGACTGTATAAAATAGCTGACTAACAATTTAATTACACTAGAGATGTACTTCATTTATTAAATTACATGTATCAGTTGTTTAGATGTTACCTCAAACTGTGTAAATATAATTTTTAAAACTAAAAACACAACAATTTTTAGGAAAATGATGAAGTTACTTTTATAAATTTTAAGAAAAACAAGTATTATTGTAATTTTTATATTGATTATAAATTTTAATTAGTATTATTGATTAATGTTTGTTAAGTATGGTTTCTATTTTGCTTAAAACTGAAGTTCTTTTTCTTTATTACTTACTGAAGTGAAAAAGTTTGAAGACGAAACATTTGAAACTAATTTAAACCCTTTCATCAGCCTGAATTCACTATGACAGATATTAGTAAGTCTGTTTTCACAAACATTTATTTATAGTTTGGAAAATGTGTCATTTTGATATAGAAAAAACCTTTGTCTTCGAAAACTTCATAAGAAAAAATTTAAATATAAATTGACTATATTGTGACAAATATTTTTTTTTTCTCATTTGGCCTTTAACATATGAAGAAATTATATTATATATATATATAAATATATATATATATATATAATAATATATATATATATATATATATATAATATATATATATATATATATATAATATATGCTATTAAGGTTATATTATGATGAAGTTAGCTTAATGAATGGTTGTAGTTATAGCAAAGTATTATAAGCTGAAGATATTACTCGCTAACAGTTAGGGTTTTGACAACCTGGTTACAGCACGTGTCTAATATATTTTTATTACTTTTTAGTTAATTTCATTTTTATTTTAACCACTGTTGGGTCATTTGCTTTTGTTTATTATAAACTTACGTTATTGCGTTGTATGTATTTATAATTTTTGTTTTTAGTAAGCTATTAATAAACGATAATATCACAAGTAACAAAGTTTAATTTGTATTTTTAATTCTGTTAAAGATGTTAATTTATGAGTACTTCAAGTACTCAAGGCTTATGTACATAAAGACTAATTTATAAAACCCAAATTAGAGTAAAAAAGGCTCATACATTTTATTTTGTAAAAGGTTTGGAATTATCTTTCTTGGGTTATTACCATGTAACATTTCATTATTATTTTAACCTCTTGTTGAGGCCATTGATTACCAAACAATAATGATTAAAATTACTGATTGCATTGCAAATATTAATTCTACTAATGAATAAATTATAATATTAATTAAATAAAATTACTATTATTTTAATTTTACAGAAAAGAAACTATACTTTTTAACTGTGTAAATTTTTAATAATTTAGAATATGAACTGTATCTATTTAATTTGAATGTCATTTTATATAAAACTGGATACTTTTATTTTTTTTTAACTATGTAAATATATAAAATGTTTTTTTGTTTATATAAAAATCAAAAATACTTTCAAAGAATAAAATTTAAAAACTAATAATAATTATCTGCGAAATAGGCCAAAGAAAATTTACTTATTGCTTTTTACTTTTTTGTTTAAATTCTATTGATCTTTTGTGAAAAATTTAGCTTTAAAATAAAATTTTTATTCAACACTAAATACATCCGACCTTAATATTGTCTAATATGAAATAAATAATAAAATTATAAAAAAAATATACCAAAATCTTATATAATCACTAATCACTGAAAAAATTGTAAAAATAGAATAAGAAATTCTTTGAAATAGAATAGAAGCTCTGAAAACTAGACAAAACTACTAGTAATAACAATGTTTTGAATTGTCCATAAACCTACTACTCAGAAAAAATTTGGTTAACTCACAAGTACATCTGTATATTGCAAAACCACAAAATTATCCCTAAAATACAACTAACACAGCATAAAGTGCAATTAATCACATAAAGCTTTTGTAACTAAAGTACATAATTCACCCATAAAAAAATACTTTTACCTCCAATGGTAGGTTAGGAAATATAAAAAGCGTAAAATAAAAAAAAAAATATAACAATAAAATTTTAGTATTGTATGCAATTTTATGAGAACTGGAATATGATATTCATTGTATTGCATCGATAATTCTCTTTCTCATAAGAAAGGTGCAATTGTTTTAATCCATTATCTCTAAACCAAGCAAATATATTTTGGAAAAGGTGAGATTACAAACCAACAATATTTTTTGGATTAAAAAATGTTAAAATATTTCAATGAAAAATTGAAACATTTCTAAATAATCTTGGCTTTGTAGAAAACATACCCCTGTGACATTTCCTCACCTATAATTGTCATAGAAAACTATAACAATCAATTTAAATAAAAAGTAAATATATTTATTACTAAAAAGTTGTAAATAAATAATTTGAAAATTATTTGTAAATATAATTTATTTCGGTAAAAAATAAGCCAAAATCAGTTTATTTATTTTAAATTTAATTTTAACTTTCTCTCTTTGTATAGGTTTTTTTTGTTAACTCCCTTTCTATAATTGTCACAATTTTTTATTAATTTATTATTTTATTTACTTATTATTATTATTAGTAATTTTTATTTTGTTCAAAATAAAAATGATATCGACTGATTAAAAGATTAAGTTTTATTATAATTTTTTATTAATGTAGAATATTATTTATTTGAAAATGAAAAGATAAATGATAAGTTTTGTATTGTACAAGATCTCATACAAAGTATTTAATTCAATGTTTGGCTTCTGTTTGTTTAGCGAACAAAATTGTCAAAGTATGAAATATGCAATTATAATTAATTATTATTATAAAAATGGATATTATATTTATTACAGTTTTACCTTATTCGTTGCTGAAATTAAAAAGTTGCATCGTTTTTACTATGGTTTTAACATTTATAAGATGATTATAATACGACATATTTGATCAATAAAATAGATTAAGGCACATACTTTGCTCTATGGTTATAATGTTATTACTACAAAGCTAATAGTAAGACTACACTAAATTATTTATCAATAATAATGATCACCATTGAAGTTATTCAGTATGAAGGAAAGAAAGAAAATAGTCTCTCTGCAAAAAGAGAGAAACCCTTTTTTCATCCACCCTTAAGAAAAGAGAAGAAACTCTTCTTCTTATTAAATTATACCTTCAGAGGTGTTATTTTAATGACTCGCTTGTGTTATGTCTTTTTAAGGAGACTGTTTGAATGATTCAAGAGACGATGTTAATAAGAAGTTACCTAGAACTAGAGCACTCCCCTTACAACCTGTAAAGCGAGGTAGAGGTAGAAGGTTCCAATCCAGACTGGGGGAGGTTATCCCTTGTACTGTACTCTCGGAAAGACTTGAATTTAAAGCCAGCCAACCCAGTCTAGGTTTTAAGAGGTTTCCTTTACCTGTTATGCTAATGCAGGGTTAGATTTTGTCTGAGAAAAGTTAGGATCAATGTTTCCTTAGGATCCACCTCTAGTCAAGAAAAAGTTCTGCAGGCTAGTGAAGGGTTGGAAAGATACTGAACTATCGGACCGAGCTCTGTAAAAGTAGAGACTCAAATTTAATGGTGTCTGTTGTCCCACGATTAGGGTAGGAGTTAAGGAATGCTGAGTTCAGTTCCGGAAGATGCCTACAGATCAGCGAAGCTTTGGCTTTCAGGTTAGAGCTATGGGAATGGATTTATGCACACTTACTTCAGGCTTTCTACCAGTGTCTCTCCCTGTCAGGCTGTACCAAACTAAACATTGCAATGAGTAACAAATATCTAGTGACAAGAGGAACTGGTGAGTTTAGTAAAAATAAGTAGCTGGTGGGCTAGATGATACTATTTAATCCACGACTAGTAACTTGTGGGACTCATGAAAAATATACGAGAGAAACTGTGAACTTATACAGAGGAGCAGTTCCATATAGAGGTACTTGAGGGAGAGAGGGGTAGAAGTACTAAGGTACCTAGTTGCAGCGTGTGTATAAACTCTAGGGCTTATCAGTAAAGTGGTATTCAAGATAGCAGAAACGCTAAATAAGAGCCTATAGGTTCAAGTCATAAAAAAAATAATGAAAAATAAGAAATCCTTAATAATAAAGAGAAGGGGAGGTAGATTTTTCGGAAGGAGAGTCTCTCCAATCAAAAATACATATATATAT
This sequence comes from Microvelia longipes, assembly GCA_018340805.1. Lineage (NCBI taxonomy): Eukaryota > Metazoa > Arthropoda > Insecta > Hemiptera > Veliidae > Microvelia > Microvelia longipes. The sequence continues at coordinate 47,083,762 of JACMZG010001911.1, read as the reverse complement.
ATATATATATATATATATATATATATATATATTTACCACATAGTAAAATAATGATATTTATAATAATTATCGACATATTTTGTCCATCTTTGCTGAAAATGTTCATCCATCTTCTTTTATTTTGCAGTACACATACGGTTTGCGGGGTTAGTATGTATGGATAAAGCAAGGCGTCATCTAAGATAAATTTTAACTATTTGTCTCTTCATCTATTTTTACATTTCCTCATTTAATAATAATAGTTGTTAATAGTATGTATATTGTAAAAAATGTGCTTGCGAAAAATCCGAAACCGGGATTTCACTTGAATTCATTGAATTCTTTTCACTTGATTCACTGTATTTTTTTAAGACGTCATTCATTAACGTCATTAAATTACTTCAAATTTACAAAAATTACTTAAAAATCCAAATTCAAATTTACTTAAAATTACTTCATTAAAAATTTCAAAAATTCATGAAACGCGGGAAAATGTTTATATTCATTTGAAACTAGACACGCATGTAGTCACATATAGGACGACATATTTATCAAGTTTCATCTCATTGTCAGCATTATTTCAATTTTATCAAATATGACTTGTGTACGTTTTTTAAAAAAATCGAAAAATAATCCACTTGAGTTGAAATTTGGTACAAGTTTATCTCTTAGCCGCTAGTGTATCAGGCCTAATAGCCGCTCCGCGACATCGGCGCTTCGCACCTCGGCCGCTATGCGGCCACATGGTTGTTGTAATTTATCAGTTCGTCATATTACGAGTACTTTATATAAAATAATATGATATAATGTTTATATAAGTTTATATCAGTAAAAAAAAACGTGATTTGTTTACATTATGTCAATCAATGGCATGTTTTATTTGACATATATATGTCACTCAACAAAACCAGAACTAATGCTGATGACACAATGAAACTTCTCATGTTTGAGCACCATACATAGTAGCATATGTGTAAAACATTTCAGCCCAACCTAATCATGTAAACGTTTTTGTTCTCCTACACCCCTATATATATATATATATATAATATATATATATATATATATATATATATATATATATATATATATATATATATATATATATATATATATATATATATATATATAATATATATATATATATATATATATGTATAAAACAGACATATATATAATATTTATTGGTTTTTTTGGGTGAGATAAAGAACCAGCTAGGAAAGATACTTCGCCCGAACCCAAAAAATGTTAAGAAAATCGTATTAGAGAAATAAATACAAAAATGGTGGTTCCCGTCGGGTACATTAGTCGAAAAAAGAAAAATGATGGCATATCCTTGTAGATCTCTTCAAAGTAGGGTATGTGCCCGTTGAAACGAATTCGCTATCTCGTACCGTTTTCCCGCAATTTAATTTAAAAGTTTGTAAAAATTATCTTCAACTTTGGTTCGAAATAAATGGGTCACCTGAAAATATTTTGTGAAAACATGCATTTAGGGAAAGTTAATATACTTGTTTCTAACAAAATTAACCCCTCTCTCAACTTTCTATGATTAGTTTAACCGAGTTAGCTCAATTGCCTCAAAGGTCAATTTTTATCTTCAGACGCAATTTTGACCCATTGACTCAGCGGGGACGGTAACTTTTTTTTCGTTCAATATTCATTATTTTGACCGTTTTAGGTTACCCGTATTCAAATATTAAAATGACGAATTTCGTAATTTAAAAGTGTAACACTATAATATATTGGCCTGGAAAATGGCGAAAACGGGACATTTGGTCAAATCAAGTACATAGCCAGATAGCCCTATCCGTTACCTTTACGATCATCTTGGTCATATTAATTTGGCCCCCCGATTTCGGCCACAAATTAACAAAATGTCATGCAAGGTAGAGAAAAAAGACGCGTTAGAGGTAAAACCGTCTACTTCCGCCGCCATTGTTGTTGTGAGATGTATAGGCCTGTAGATGTAGTAGGCCTTGATCTGGGTGATCTTTTGAAAGGTCTTACTATGGAATCAGCACTGATGTGGAGTCTTATCATGCTGTGGTCAGACATACTATGATACGAGAAGTTCAAAATCAACCTTGTTAATGTTCCGAACCCTATTGTTTATGCAATATGTGTGACGTCATTAACCCACAAAAATGACCCTACAAACATTTTAAAAAATCAAAAAATCTTCCTATAGTAATTAGGTTGGCTGAAATGTTTACACATATGCTACTATGTATGTGCTCAAACATGAGAATTTCATTGTGTCATCAGCATTAGTTCTGGTTTTGTTGAGTGACATATATATGTCAAATAAAACATGCCATTGATTGACATAATGTAAACAAATCACGTTTTTTTTACTGATATAAACTTATATAAACATTATATCATATTATTTTACATAAAGTACTCGTAATATGACGAACTGATAAATTACAACAACCATGTGGCCGCATAGCGGCCGAGGTGCGAAGCGCCGATGTCGCGGAGCGGCTATTAGGCCTGATACACTAGCGGCTAAGAGATAAACTTGTACCAAATTTCAACTCAAGTGGATTATTTTTCGATTTTTTTAAAAAACGTACACAAGTCATATTTCATACAATTGAAATAATGCTGACAATGAGATGAAACTTGATAAATATGTCGTCCTATATGAGACTACATGCGTGTCTAGTTTCAAATGAATATAAACATTTTCCCGCGTTTCATGAATTTTTGAAATTTTTAATGAAGTAATTTTAAGTAAATTTGGATTTTTAAGTAATTTTTGTAAATTTGAAGTAATTCAATGACGTTAATGAATGACGTCTTAAAAAAATACAGTGAATCAAGTGAAAAGAATTCAATGAATTCAAGTGAAATCCCGGTTTCGGATTTTTCGCAAGCACAATTTTTACTATATACATACTATTAACAACTATTATTATTAAATGAGGAAAAGTAAAAATAGATGAAGAGACAAATAGTTAAAATTTATCTTAGATGACGCCTTGCTTTATCCATACATACTAACCCCGCAAACCGTATGTGTACTGCAAAATAAAAGAAGATGGATGAACATTTTCAGCAAGATGACAAAATATGTCGATAATTAATGAATATCATTTATTTTACAATGTGGTAAATATATAAATATATATATATATATATATATATATATATATATATATATATATATATATATATATGTATTCTTGATCTGGAGACTCTCCTTCCGAAAAATCTACCTCCCCCCTTCTCTTTATTATTAAGGATTTCTTATTTTTCATTATTTTTTTTAAGGCTTGAACCTATAGGCTCTTATTTAGCGTTTCTGCTATCTTGAATACCACTTTACTGATAAGCCCTAGAGTTTATACACACGCTGCAACTAGGTACCTTAGTACTTCTAACCCTCTCTCCCTCAAGTACCTCTATATGGAACTGCTCCTCGTATAAGTTCACAGTGTCTTGTATATTTTTCACGAGTCCCACAAGTTACTAGTTGTGGATTAAATAATATCATCTAGCCCACCAGCTACTTATTTTTACTAAACTCACCAGTTCCTCTTGTCACTAGATATTTGTTACTCATTGCAATGTTTAGTTTGGTACAGCCTGACAGGGAGAGACACTGGTAGAAAGCCTGAAGTAAGTGTGCATAAATCCATTCCCATAGCTCTAACCTGAAAGCCAAAGCTTCGCTGATCTGTAGGCATCTTCCGGAACTGAACTCAGCATTCCTTAACTCCTACCCTAATCGTGGGACAACAGACACCATTAAATTTGAGTCTCTACTTTTACAGAGCTCGGTCCGATAGTTCAGTATCTTTCCAACCCTTCACTAGCCTGCAGAACTTTTTCTTGACTAGAGGTGGATCCTAAGGAAACATTGATCCTAACTTTTCTCAGACAAAATCTAACCCGTTTGACCGTTTTAGGTTACCCGTATTCAAAATATTAAAATGACGAATTTCGTAATTTAAAACTGTAACACTATAATATATTGGCCTGGAAAATGGCGAAAACGGGACATTTGGTCAAATCAAGTACATAGCCAGATAGCCCTATCCGTTACCTTTACGATCATCTTGGTCATATTAATTTGGCTCCCCGATTTCGGCCACAAATTAACAAAATGTCATGCAAGGTAGAGAAAAAAGACGCGTTAGAGGTAAAACCGTCTACTTCCGCCGCCATTGTTGTTGTGAGATGTATAGGCCTGTAGATGTAGTAGGCCTTGATCTGGGTGATCTTTTGAAAGGTCTTACTATGGAATCAGCACTGATGTGGAGTCTTATCATGCTGTGGTCAGACATACTATGATACGAGAAGTTCAAAATCAACCTTGTTAATGTTCCGAACCCTATTGTTTATGCAATATGTGTGACGTCATTAACCCACAAAAATGACCCTACAAACATTTTAAAAAATCAAAAATCTTGCTATAGTGATTAGGTTGGGCTGAAATGTTTTACACATATGCTACTATGTATGGTGCTCAAACATGAGAAGTTTCATTGTGTCATCAGCATTAGTTCTGGTTTTGTTGAGTGACATATATATGTCAAATAAAACATGCCATTGATTGACATAATGTAAACAAATCACGTTTTTTTTACTGATATAAACTTATATAAACATTATATCATATTATTTTACATAAAGTACTCGTAATATGACGAACTGATAAATTACAACAACCATGTGGCCGCATAGCGGCCGAGGTGCGAAGCGCCGATGTCGCAGAGCGGCTATTAGGCCTGATACACTAGAGGCTAATATATATAATATAATATATAATAAATAATATATTATATATTAATATATAATAATATATATAATATAATAACGGGTATTCAAAATATTAAAATGACGAATTTCGTAATTTAAAACTGTAACACTATAATATATTGGCCTGGAAAATGGCGAAAACGGGACATTTGGTCAAATCAAGTACATAGCCAGATAGCCCTATCCGTTACCTTTACGATCATCTTGGTCATATTAATTTGGCTCCCCGATTTCGGCCACAAATTAACAAAATGTCATGCAAGGTAGAGAAAAAAGACGCGTTAGAGGTAAAACCGTCTACTTCCGCCGCCATTGTTGCTTGTGGTGGGGATAATGTATAGGCCTGTAGATATAGTAGGCCTTGCCCAGATCCACTGATTGGGATTTGTATACATCTATTTTACATGACAATCCCTTGTTTAAGAACCCTTTAATCATAAACAATACAGATGATTTAAACAACGCAGCATCTTAAATAACGCAGCAAGCTTCTTTATTACGTCCAATTCCACTGAGAAGAAGTAAGTGTTGGGATACGAATTTAGCTAAACTTTAGCGTGAGGCCAAACGAAAGTGGAGGAAAGCATATAAAACACAGAACGATGACGATAAAATAGCTTTCAAAGATGCTCGGCGTAATTTTAAGAAAACACTAAGAATACATCATAGAAATAACTGGATACATTTTTTCTGCTAATATAGAATCAAACCAAGAATCAGCCAGGATGGTCAGAGTTCTCAGTCAAGAAGATAAATATGTTAAACTTGGACCTTTTAAATCTGATGATGGAAATTATAGCACAAGCACAAGTATTCAAGCCTCTTTAGAACTGTTGCTCAAGTCGCACATTCCTCAGAATGTGACACAAATTATACCTGTGAGTTCGATCGTGAACTAGGTCAGAGGATTGTCACAGTAGAAGGACTCCTTTGGGCGGCAGGTTCATTGAGTCCTTCTTATAAAGCTGCTGGTTTAGATGTGATCTTTCCAGCTCTTATTCAGAAGGCGCTTGACATAATTTCAGCATCATTATTTATTATCATTATTATTTTTCCAGCATTGCTTTAGGACGGGTGCCTGACTCATGGAAGTCAGTACGAGTGATATTCATTCCAAAACCTGAAAGATAGGACTACACTGATCCTAAATCTATACTATCTAGACCTATCTACACTAGACCCATAAGTCTTACACCATATTTACTAAAGATGCTGGAGAAATTGGCCGATAGTGGGATTACGGTTTCACACAAAGAGTGCAACTTGATTGAGTTTATTTCAGTCGGTTGACCCCAGGGAGGATGTCTGAGCCCAAAGCTCTGGTGTCTTGTAATGGACGCGTTGTTGTCTGAGCTTTCAAAAGCAGGTTTCTATTGTCAAGCATACGCTGATGATGTCTGGTGCTTATAGTTGGAAAATTTCTTAGCATGCTGTATGAACTAATGCAAGTTGTATGCAATGTCAATAGAAAGTTGGTGCAGGACAGTAGGACTGTCTGTAAACCCAGGAAAGACAAATTTCACTTTTTAAACTCGATAAAAACTTGACTTTAAGCTCCTCAGCTATTTGGTGAAAGAATTGTTCTTTCCAGTAGTATCTAATACATAGGAGTCATTTTAGATAACAGACTGAATTGGAATGAGCATATAGATAAAGTTGTAGCGAAAGCTATACCAACCTTATGGCAACTTTGTTACGCAGTTACGAAGTTGTAACTGTTGAAATTAAAGACTGTAGTTCTATTGAAATAATCGACCTTATGGAAACTTCGTGACATGGGGACTCAAACCAAAAGTAATTAAGTGGATTTACACAGCTATTGTCAGACCAAGGATCCAATATGGTTCTTTGGTCTGGTGGCCTGCTGAAAACAAAACCACAACTGATCGCAAGCTTACAAACGTTTAAAGATTAGCTAGTCTTGTTATAATAAAATCCATGAAAACTACTCCAACAGTTGTTATAGAAGTTCTTCTATGTTTACCAAACTTGACTACAGTGATATTAAGAGAAGCAGCAGCCACTTTCATTAGACATCGAGACACTGGTATATGGAATCTATATAATAACAACAAACATCCTGATATTGAAAACATTGTTTTAGAGGAACTACTCATATTAGCGGCAGCCAACCCCAGAGAGCGATAGCGAAGTAGCCATAATCAACAATATTAGCAATGTTATACCTTCTAGAACCTACTGATCTGAACCCACAATAAAAGAAGCTGAGCACGAACTAACTTGTTTCAAAAATGGCTCTAATAAAGGCAGAGAACTGGTTCAGGGGTCTATATTCCTAAATATTCTGTAGAGCTTAGTTACTCTCTTGGGCTTCATGCTACTGTGTTCCTGTGCTGTGAGGCCTGTGCTATATTGATGGTTGCGACCCTTCCAGTAGTGCAAGAAGGTAATGGGAATTCCATTATGATAATGGAATTCCATTACCTTCTTGCAACACAGATTATCTGTGTTGAAAGTCAGGCTGGAATTAAAGTCCTTACCTCCAATCCTAGTAGCTCCTCTGCCCTTGTTCAAGAATGTAGAGCTCACTTGTCTCTCGTGGCAGAGAGTAAAAATGCTGAACTTAAGTGGGTACCAGGCCATATGGGTGTCGTAGGTAGTAAGGAAGCTGATAAACATGCTCTACTGGGAGCAGAACCTGTCCTTCCCCTCTCAGGAACACATGCTAAAACACTCTTGGATACCTGGTTAATGAATACCCTAAACCTTAACTGGCATGACTTTGCTGGTTGCAGACAAGAAAAAATGTTCATTACAGGGCCAATTGCAAAAAAAATCAAATTTTCTAATTAACCTCAGCAAGCCTTGCCTCATGAACCTAGTTAGTGTTTTGACCAGTCACTGTAGATTAAGTAAACATCTTAATACTTTAGACATAATCTCTGAGGCTAACTGCCCCATGTGTGGGCATTATGAGGAGACAGCCTTCCACCAGCTTTTAGAGTGTGAGTCAGGCAGAGAACCCCCCCCCCTTCTCTTCGTACCCGCATATTTAGCGTTAGCCTTTTGTATGATGAGGAACTTTGTTCTCTTTGTCTCTTAGTTTCTTAGTTGGAGAGATATCCTACAACCTTTCCAAGAGATTCTTGGTGGAGTTGGTGCAGGCTAAGGAATCGGGGCTAGCAAGAAGAGCCCAACAACGTGGCCTATTTGCCTGGCTTTGCCTCCCAACCCTATTACTACTACTATATGTAAATAACATATATACACATATATATATATATATATATATATATATATATATATATAATATATATATATATATATAATAAATGTATATATATATATATATTTTAGTATTATTCAAATGTAAGGCACACTAAGACTGCTCATCGAAAATAATTTAACGCATTCAGTACAAATGTTTAGGAGTGTACTTGTTCTATGATAACAGAGAACATGTGTTTCTTACATAGATTTTTGTATTCATTTATATTATTGGATGATATTCATCAGATTTAATAAGTAATCTTATAATTTAAAATTTTTAAATAAAAAATGCATAAACATTTTTACCATTAAAGGAGTAACAAAATAGATTGATTTCATCATTTTAATTAATATGATATTTTCGTTTTAATTTACTTATTCGATCGAACCATCAGGTTTAATTAGTAATAAGTAGGTTCAAATCCCAACGGTGCGCACCACCGAAATCATAGAAAGCAGTTCAGAGTGGCTTAACAATGATGTTTAGAAATTTAATATTCACGATGCGTGTTGCGGCTACGCACTTTTGTTACTTAGATGCCGTCATGTCTAAGTTGTGGTTAAATGTTTTGCGGTTTAATACAAAAGCCATCACAGAGAATAATAGGGGACAAGCATCGCTTTCCAAAATAAAAACTGCTGCGCTAGGATTCTAGAGTTAAGGCGGAAATCCTAACGCTCGAGTGAAACCCCCTAGCGAGAGCAAGCATATTATGGTCGATATGCTATATATCGCTGAACACTTAACTTATGAGCGACCTTTTATCTATTTCAATTTATTGTAGTTTTTTTATAAGAGGTTATTTAGATATAGCATATTTTTGTAAATGTACTGATGAGATTGTCTTAGTTGAGAGTACATCAAATAAGACAACTGTTAAGTGATGCTGGAAAAAATATAAATAAAATAAATAGGTTTTAAGACATTCAGATTTGAAGACAAATAAAGTTTCTATAATTCTCAGTAAGTAGTTCGTTATCCTGTAGAATATCAGGCATGTTTGATGGATGTGAATTTTTGCTTCCTAATAGGATCTAACTGAGAACAGTTGCATAGGAGATGGAAAACTGATAGAATTTGAACGCACCATGAGCAAATTGGTCTTTCTTCTTTAGATATAAGATATCCATGGATCATCTTAGTATGCCCTATGCACAATCGAGCCAAAATAACTTCCTCCTGTCCTGTCCATTAAGTCTGAAACTTGTATTCTAGAGAGATATCATAGGTTTAACATGCTTTAGTTTGTCATTTGCACTGTTGGACCAATGAGCTTGCCATTTCCTAACCAGAGCAGATTTCATTTCTCTTTCTAGATCTTTCGGCGTGACAAGTGTAGTGGTAGCTACCCCATTTAATACTGCAGATTTTGCGAATAGATTAGCTTTATCATTTCCTGTATAATTCCTACATGGCTTGATACCAAGCAGAAATATATTTTAAGTTTTGCTCTGTAAGCAGAGGTGAGAATCATACTTGCTAATGGATTTTTACTGTAGAGATTATCTAATGTCAGAATTGCACTTTGGGGATCCCCATTAATTTACCCAATGTATTTGACAGTGCTATAGGTCATTATGATCCTGGTTCATTTAGAATTTTTTCTGTTTTTATCAAAGCTATTAATATAGAGTCTCTCCAACTGTTGGTACATTTATATTCAATCCACAAACGGTTAAACAGAGTAAGAATATATCTTTTGAATTTCGGAGGTAATTATTTAAGGATTAGGTTATAAATTTTCTGGGCCTGGTGCAGTTAATTTTAGAGTGTTTCTAGTTTCCAGAGTGTAAATTTGTCATTTGCACTGTTGGACCAATGAGCTTCCCATTTCCTAACCAGAGCAGATTTCATTTCTCTTTCTAGATCTTTCGGCGGGACAAGTGTAGCTACCGCCTAAAGTGTAGAAAATTTTATAATACATTTTATTTACGGCAAACGTCAGTTTTGTATAAGTGAAAACGGAATTTAGGTAGTAATTATGGTAAAATATATTGGAGAAAATTATATAATACATTTTACCGAGTAATTATTTCCGAATTTACCCGAACGTTTACGATTTTTAATCACCTTTACATATCTCTATTTCATGTAATTTTTTATTACTTTGAGATTCAGATTTAAATTGCAGATCAATAAATTATTTATTTAACATTTATTATTTTAAAAATAAAGTTTTAATAAATAAAGATGAAAACTAATAATTATTGTTTGTGTTACAGACAGGAATCAATGCATAAAAGCATTTTAATAAGAAGGCTTCAAAACGCTTTTATCGTTAAAATAAGAACATGTGCTAAAATACCCTGTATAAAATTATGACTGGCACTTTTATACACAATCTTAAAGGAATTTGTTTTGCTAAAGTTATCATCCAGAAAAATTTATTATGTATATAATTTCTCTAATATACCTATGCTCCCTAATTTAAATTCCTTCTTTAACAAAAGAAGTAATTTAAAAAATAAAGAATTGTTTAAAGAACATCAAATCGTTTCGCTCGACCCTATAAAGGGTGGAACGTTTTAGATTCACTAATATTTTATCCCTTAAAAATGAGGAAAATATAGTCCTAGACTTTCGAATACGATCTCTATCCCTAGTAAGTTGCCTCGTGCCAGTAAGTTCTTTCTACAAGAAGCTCACATACCTTCTCAACATACGATGGAAATAAAAACAACGAATCCTACAAAAAAGACCCAGAGCCGCTTGATGCTGTAAAACAAGCTATATCGAAGAATGACCCGCGAACAAACACCCACTAGTTCCGTGGTGGGACAAATCATGCCGTATTGCCTTAAAAGAAAGGAGAAGAACTTTAAAACACTTTAAAGTCACTTCAACTCGGGAAATCTTAGTAACTTACAAAACGGCTAAATCAAACTGCAGATGCATTTGTAAGGAGACTAAAGCGCAGTCATGGTGTAAATACATTTAATTTATTACCCCAAACACTCCAGCGGCAGAAATCCAGAATAAAATGAAGTCTATATCAGGTAAGATTTTCTCCACACCAATGTCATCTTTAAAAAAATTACAACACAGCACCTAAAGACGTTGCAGAAATTCTTGCAAACCACTTTGCTGACTTTAGCTCAGATAAATCATAAAAGACATTCAGTCCAATTCCCCTAAATTCAATCCAAATAAATTTTAAAAGAAAACAATTACATTTCCTACAACTCGACAACCTTAACCGAAAACTACAATTCGCAATTTACACTCTGGAAACTAGAAACACTCTAAAATTAACTGCACCAGGCCCAGAAAATTTATAACCTAATCCTTAAATAATTACCTCCGAAATTCAAAAGATATATTCTTACTCTGTTTAACCGTTTGTGGATTGAATATAAATGTACCAACAGTTGGAGAGACTCTATATTAATAGCTTTGATAAAAACAGGAAAAATTCTAAATGAACCAGGATCATAATGACCTATAGCACTGTCAAATACATTGGGTAAATTAATGGGGATCCCCAAAGTGCAATTCTGACATTAGATAATCTCTACAGTAAAAATCCATTAGCAAGTATGATTCTCACCTCTGCTTACAGAGCAAAACTTAAAATATATTTCTGCTTGGTATCAAGCCATGTAGGAATTATACAGGAAATGATAAAGCTGATCTACTCTCAAAATCTGCAGTATTGAATGGGGTAGCTACCACTACACTTGACGGCGTGTGAAAGATCTAGAAAGAGAAATGAAATCTGCTCTGGTTAGGAAATGGCAAGCTCATAGGTCCAACAGTGCAAATGACAAACTAAAGCATGTTAAACCTACGATATCGTACTAGAATACAAGTTTCAGTCTTAATGGACAGGACAGGAGGAAGTTATTTTGGCTCGATTGTGCATAGGGCATACTAAGATGATCCATGGATATCTTATATCTAAAGAAGAAAGACCAATTTGCTCATGGTGCGTTCAAATTCTATCAGTTTTCTATCTCCTATGCAACTGTTCTCAGTTAGATCCTATTAGGAAGCAAAATTCACAACCATCAAACATGCCTGATATTCTACAGGATAACGAACAACTTACGGAGGAATTATAGAAACTTTATTTGTCTTCAAAATCTGAATGTCTTAAAACCTATTTATTTTATTTATATTTTTCCCAGCATCACTTAACAGTTGTCTTATTTGATGTACTCTCAACTAAGACAATCTCATCAGTACATTTAAAAAAATATACTATTTTTAAAAAACCACTTTAACTTCAATCGATTCTATTATCTAAGAATATTTATATAAATTCAAACTATTTCTGATAACCTATCAAGTCTTCTGTTCTATATTGGAGAAAAATATTAAGTAATCGACCTCCGAAAAAACTTTTATGTAAACTATATTAAATGCCAAAAAAAACGTCAAAAAAACGGCGTTAAGTAACCGGAAGTTTAAAATACGGTAGGATGTCGTTTTTAAAATTGTTTGCGATTTTGAGTCAGGAAGTTTTTTTGTGAAACTAGTTGATCTGAGTTCTCAAAGAACTTAAACTCCGGTTCAGATAAAACTGTTTATATTTTCACTTTATAAGTTTAAAACTAAAAAATAATTCTGACGCAGTGGTCCACGTCCACACGCTGGGCGAATTTTCTGAAGGAATGCTTGCTTTCTTACGTACCAATGCAGATCTTTCTCAGGTTTTCGGTGTATGCTTTATAGTTGAACTCCAGAAATTTTACTTGTCAATTTGCATGGATTTTTTAAAGGAAAAGCGCTAAAACATTTTGTAGATTAGCATGAACGCAGCTTTTTATGACTGTTAAATGTAGTGCAGTATTCATTATGCAGGGTGAACATAGTTTTAAACAAACTATGGAGTAAGTGAGCCCATTTCTTGCAAATTGACTGACAATAAAAAGTGCTACTGCTCCGATTATTAAGCATACACCTAAGCAAGAACTAAATAAGTGCGCAAAAAAGCAACAATTCCAAAGAACATTTCTCCAGCTAACGGGCCTCTATTCATCTAAAGGGAGATAGATGTAATTTTAAAACTTTTCGTCTACTGTTAAATTTTAAATTCAATCAGCTCAATAAAAAAATTATTTAACCATAAATGTTCTTTAGCTTTATTAACTTTAATATAAATTACTAAGTTTATAACGTATATACATTTTTTTTATTATAAAATAAACAATTTATTCAAGAATATATTATTTTAATTACTTCTAAAGATATATGTTGTACATATAGATTGATCACCTACCACACCCTGACTTTGAAAATTTCAATGGAAATTTAAATGGCTGTCTCAGTATTTACTACACCATGTTTACGTTGAATCGCGTAAATACGTCAATTTAAACGTTATAGCTGGAAACAATTCCATTATACGCTTATAAATATAAATTAACTTTACGCAGGAGTTATTAAATAAATAGAGTAAATATACATGGAAGTGTGAAACTACTGGTTTAGAATATGCTGAGTTTGATACACAATAAAAATATTAGTTACACTCATCTGCAGGTACAAAGCGATATTAGAGAAAACTAAGATCAAAACATAGATGAATGTTCGGTCCTAAATGCTTTTAGATCTGAATAGTACTAAAATCAATTTTTTTACTTCAACTTTTTTGATGGGTATTTTTATTCTTAATCTTTAAATTTAAAACTAAAGTAAAAAGTAAAAGTTTAAGTTAAAAAAGTTAAAGTTAAAAAGTAAAAGTTTTAAAGTAAAAAAGTCTCGCTGCGCTCGCTATATTGTGCATATTTATTATAATAGATAGTAAAAAGGGCATGCTTCGCTCGCTAGATTGCGTATGTTTATTAAACATAGTATAGAGGCTCACTTCGCTCGCTAGATTGTAAATATTTATTATAATAAATTATAAAAAGAGCACGCTACACTCGTTAGATTGCGTATATTTACAATTTTATCTGCTAAAAAAGGGCCTGATTCGCTCGTAACATTGCTGTTTAATAACCGCAATATTGCGACTACTAATGTACTATACAGTCAAAAGTACGCATGAAAGTATGATGAAGTTGGCAGAAATGGAAATCTGTCATGAAGCTGGTTTGGCTAGGGAATTTTACCAAAGAATTAAGTTAGAGAAGAAAGGTTTCCAACCTAAAGCCCGTTTTTTGTAAGGACCGAAATAGAAACCTTATCGGTAGCAAGGAAAGAATTCTTGAGAGATGGGCAGAGTTTTAAAGAGCTTTTGAATGGAGATAGAATGTTGGAGAGTGAAGATGTTGGTAAGAGTGAAATGTTACTAGAAGCGGAAAGTATTGTATTAGATCAAGTTGAACTACCAACAAAACAAGAAGTGCTGCGAGCAATTGCTGATTTAAAAAACAATCGAGCACCAGGGGAGGATGGAATTGTGGCTGAAGTACTTAAAACTGGAGGAAAGACACTGCAAGAGAGTCTCTTTTCAATTGCAGGCTGAGGCTCTACGTGAGCTGTAACGCCGAGGATGTATGTATGTAAAAGAGGCTCACTTCGCTCACTAGATTGTAAATATTTATTATAATAAATGATAAAAAGAGCACGCTTCACTCGTTAGATTGCGTATATTTACAATTTTATCTGCTAAAAAAGGGCCTGATTCGCTCGTAACATTGCTGTTTAATAACCGCAATATTGCGACTACTAATGTACTATACAGTCAAAAGTACTGGCTATGTTTTTAAAGTACATTACAATTAATCTTTATCTTGCAAATTCTTATGGAATTAGTAAAAACAAATTATTATAAAAAATTATGGCCGGCATGTTGAATTTTTTGGAATTTGGTATAAAACATGTTTTGTTCTACAAATCAAGAGCTTTCCAACAATATATTACTCGATATATTCCTCTTAACTTAATTTTTTTGAGTTAATTATTTTTGCCGCCATTTGAAAAATCTTGAAAATTTTGACCATGAAACATGTATTTTATTTTTATAATTTTTAAGTTTTTTAAAACAGTATATAACACGATTTTTTCGCCCAATTCTTTTTTTCATCCGGTTCGCCATTTTAAAATATTTTTCGGAATATTACCAAAAACTATACACATAGTTAATTCAACATGTATACAAAACTTTATCAAAATCGGTCCATTTTTACGTACAAAAAATTCAAACATACGCACCGTCCCAATCTTCTGTGATGTTAGAACTCTCTTACGTTCGTTCAATAATCGGGTACGAGGCACCTCGGAACGTTTCCTCATCACATCGAATTCGCTACGCTCATCGATTTCGCTCCCTGGTTTGGACTCGCTAAGCTCATCCTCAGAATATACGATCCGCCAAATTTATACTGCAACATTTCTTCAGACTTGCCTCGCAAGTCCGTAATAATTTACTTTTAGCATGTTGTTGGAATTCGTTCTAATCCTTATCTCGTAAATATAGGTAATATTAGGAACAACTAAGTGGTTGATGTATTTTTTGGATTTAAAATTTTTATGTAAATAGTAGTGACCAATTTTCCCTATTTTAACTCTTCCTTCATAATTTATTTATAAATAAATGTAGGAATTCCTCCTTAATTTATTGGTATAGACAAGTAAGAAAGAATAACAGTCTGTCTAAATTATACTTATACGGAGAAATATAATACAGATATTATATACAAATCTGTAGGCTGGTTGTTCTATAAATGTGTTACTTGCAAGTTTTTTATTAGCATAAAAATCACGTTTGGGGTTCCTATGAACTTATATAGAATTTTAAAAAGGTCCCGTCCATACTGTGGCAAAACTTAGAACTAATCCATGACACCACTTTTGTAAGACCTTTAAAATTGTTTAAACTATTTTATCGCGTAAACCGCTATCGCTATTTTCTAATCCAAATTGTCAAAAATATGCTATTTGGCGTATAAAATTTACAGATATTAACAAAAGGTACCATCGTGTTTTTTGTAGCTAAAACATAATGAAGCTTCCATTATTTAAGCAATTTGTAACATAATCTACGATGAACAAGGGAGGGGCTGCGGCGTCATTCACATTGATTCAATCATTTCAAAAAGTTCACTTTGAAATTATTTTCAAAATTAGCAAACTAAATTTATAATCCAGATGTCACTCATCTAAGCACTGACCTCGCTCGATGCTACTTAACATCTATGATCCAACAAAACCGTAGATATACTTGCCGAATTGAAACGACACTAAGTATAACTATGCATTATGTAAAGGGATAAACTTGTACAAAATGTTAACTAATGTTTCTATTTTTATAAATTAAAAAAATTGTACAAGTCATTTGATAAAATTTGAACCAATGCTGATAATGGTATTAAATTTGGCACATTTTTTGGTCTTTTACAAGCCAACGAGTGTATTAAATTCAAATCAATCCAAACATTTTCCTGCATTTTATGAACTTTCGATTTTTTTTCTAAGTTATTATTAACGGTTAATGAAGTCATAAAAAAATATTTTTCGGATAGCACAACTAGACCTAAAGATTGGTTTTTGTACCAAGTGTAAACTCTCTAGCAAAATAAGCTAGGAGCTACGATGATAGCAGACACGCATTCACTCACATACAGACAGACAACTTTGTGAAAACCACTCAGAAGATCTTAAAACACCTGAAACGAATAAATCAGGTGAAGAATTGGTTTCAAGGATTTCGTAAATACAATACTTTTCCTATATACCAACAGAATAAATGAGGAGAAGTAATAATTTAAGAGAACAATATTTCATTATAATTATGTATCCGTATGATCAGAGTTAATATAAGTTTCATTTAAAAGGTACGACCAGAGTTAACATAAGTTTCATTGAAAAGGTATGACCAGAGTTTCATGAGTTTCATTTAAAAGGTATGATCAGAGTTAACAAGAGTTTCATTTAAAAGGTATGAGTTTTCATTAAAAGGTATATCAGAGAGAAAAGGGATCAGAGTTAAATTTTCATTTTAAAGGTATGACCAGAGTTATCATGAGTTTCATTTAAAAGGTATGATCAGAGTTAACAAGAGTTTTATTTTAAAAGGTATGATCAGAGTAACAAGAGTTTCATTTAAAAGAGGTATGATCAGAGTTAACAAGAGTTTCATTTAAAAGGTATGACAGAGTTAACAGAGAGGTTTCAGTTTCAAAAGGTATGATCAGTGTTAACAAGTTTCATTTAAAAGGCATGACCAAAGTTATCATGAATTTCATTTAAAATAATAATCTCAGACATATGCAAGTTCCTCATTCTATGATTATAAATAAATACATTTAAATGCATTTTTATGTCCTCAAAAGAATATGCATGTCAGTCAATAATACTCGCAACCAACTTACCACTGAATTCAAAATCAATATCAAATTATAAATAGAAATCTAATAATACTCTTGAGATGTCATACACGCACCATGTCTCATACGTTACAAAATATCCTGACATTTCGAACCAAATATTTTAATTAGATCCAAAAAATATCATTATCAAGTAAAATAATACCTTTCGAACCTGTGATTAACTATTTATCGATTTTGAAGTATAAATATCGAATGATAGAAACCCCATAATTAGAAAAATATAAGCTAAACAGTGAAAAATTTGTAAAAGATGAAAATTAATTTTTTTAGTTGTTTTTTAAAAGTTTATTAAATCTGGATTTAATCAGACATTACGGAAAACATAAGTGGTAACGTTACGGTTTCTTTTACCTACATTTCCACTCTATATTTAAGTTTTGAAATAAGGTTAAAGCTTAGGGGAGCTAAGAAAATGGTTATATAATCATTCTTTTAAAACTTGCTGAGTTATATAACCCAACACAGTTAGAAACGAGGCTTGGACACAGCTTTAAACTGTGATCTTGAATCTTGTTAAAAAGTTTTAAACAACTAGATAGGACCGTTAATCTATAACTTTCTAAAGAATGTATTTTATCAGTCAACAAATAAATTAAAAAAAATATTACAAGGTACCTTGAAAAATATTTATAACTTGAACTCACATAACTCTATATAGCTTAGGTTACTCTAAGCTTAAGGCTACTTTGGTACAGCTACACTCGACTTGAGCGTTTAAAAGAGGCATTACAATTCCTCCTTTGTTGTTAAAGGTACTCCTTTATCAACCCCGGTGAAGAGGTAATTAAGTGGTACTCCTTGCACTAAAATACGGATGTACCCAAATGTTGCTGATTTTATTTCATCTTGCTGCAAATGTAGCAGATATAATTGTTCTAATGTTTACAATGGGACAAACAGACAGCAAACACTCTTGAAGAATGAAGACCATAAAGGCGAGAAAAATGGATGTGGAAATGCCGAGTGGTTTAAGGCTTTTTGTAGAATTCCGGTTAGAACTGTGACAGTTTCAAATGAACATGGAGCGCAAACAGTTTCCTACAACAGTAAGTAACTCAGACACAAAATAAGTTGGCCGCCTGCTAGGGATTGAACTAAGTCTTCAAACTCAGCAGTCAAAAACTCTTAATTCAGCAATCAAGACAAGGAGTATGATGATTCGACATATAATGGGACGTTAGGTATATCGTTGAAGCTTTGTTTTATAGACTATCGTTTATAGGCTTCCTAATTAGCAACCATTAAATCTTATCTCTTCAACTAAGATAATCAGATTACATTTTAACGATCAAATAAAATCTTTTGCATTAAATCGATTTCACATTCAAATAAATAAATAAATTAAATTTTATTCGCTTTTTATAGGTTTTAGAAAGAATATAATACAACCAAAGTACCAAATATCATTTATTTCGTAGTTTTCCTATTTAAATATTATAAAGTTAAAATTTGATACTTGAAAATTATGCTCAAGAATATTCGGTTTTTAAAAAAAAGTAATTTTTCTCTTATAGTCTAAGAGCCGGACCTGAAAAAATGTGACTCATTTTGTACTACTTAAAACTAAATTCTTTTGAAAGTGCACCTTAAATTACGAAGAAAAAACGTAATAATTGTTTATGGAGCCAACTTAAATAAGTGATTCTCTGTGGGTCGTGTGCAAAACATGAATGGAACATTTTTTAAAGATGGTAAAATGTCCTATAAAGCGAGTGTTCAATCATCAAAATCGGATTACAACAACTAAAGTTATGGCTCTTTCAAAAGCACCAAAAAATGATAAAAGTCAGTGAATTTATTTAAAAAAATATTGTCTTATTGTACATTTTTTGGCGACTAAACAAACGACATAACTACTTATTTATCCAATTTTGATAAAAAAAAACACGCCTTTTATAGAATATGATATCAGCTTTAAAAATGTTTTCTTCATGTTTTGCACACGACCTATTGGGAACCACATATTACAAGAAAACTAGAATTTGTGCGATATTCTAATATTTTGAGCAAGCGCATTCATATGAAGGGTTCTACTCTGGATAGAAGAAAGACTATGCTTTTCCTTTATAATTTAAGATATATTTTCTGAAAAATTGGTTTGAAGTAGTGCAAAATGAATCACATGTTTAAGGCCTCTTGGACTATTAGACAACACAAATTTAACAGCACTTCTAAAATACATTTTTACTAACCAAATAATTTAATAATTTACTTCTTCTACAATATATTGGGTTGTAAACAGTCTCATAATTAAATTGTCAATTTTACATATTGCCACCATAGCAATACATTTTTTATAGAAATAATAAAAATCTAAAAAAAGATATTTAATTGTACATATGATCTAAATTAAATCAACCACTAATAATCCTTACTAGAAATTACATTTATCTCCAAACTCTTTAAGGAGTAATAATTAAATATAGGTTCTTCATATAATACTATGTTTATTAGCAGAGCAGTACGAGAGAACATGAGTCAGGTTTTTACCTTTAGTACATACAGTAATGTCGTATTGGGTGCATGTTATGATAGCAAATATATTTTAGCTTAAAAAGCGCTTTATTTAAGTCCATAATGGTTAATCTAAGCGTAAAAAAATGTATTTACCGTCATATACTACATTTGTATTTAATTCAGAACCAGAGGTTTTCTCAGTTATTGCATTTGATCGATCTTTTAAGTGAAAGAGCCTTAAAGAAAAATATGTCATGATACAAGGTTAGACAACTTTCTTTCACTGTCAACTTACATATAGGCCACAGAGCTCTTATATTGTAAACAATTATGTACATCCAATATTAACTTAAAAACTCTACTATATTCAACACTGTCTACGTATCTTAACAGCAGAAATAAAACTAGAATTAAAAAACTAAGTAACGATGAACTTATAGGTATTAATTTACATGGCATGTAAATTGGTATCTACGTTTAGTATCATAGCTATGTAAGAAGAAGAACTCATCATAAATAAATGTCAATATTTATCAATGATACAGTGAAATGTATTAACCCCGAGAAACAATGTTTTGGTGGTTGTAAATCAGTCGACACAGTGACCTAATTTTAGATATGTATAAGAAATATGAGTTACATTTGGTATTAGATAATATCGGTCACGTGGAGTAACCATGTGTGGTAATTTTTATACCTTTATGGTCATGGATTAAGGTCACTATCCTGTTACAATGCAACAAATCTCCACTAGATCGTCACTAGGTTTACATTAGCCTAAAGTCTAATGACTACTTAGTGAAATAGGCGTATCAATTGAGCTGCAGAGCCTACAGTTGCGGCGGATACAATCCATTACTATTTCCCCAAAAATTAGGTGTGTACATAAATTATGCTTTATTATTAATAAAAAGCGTCCTCGGACATCTCCTACAAACAATTCGGGTAAATCTTCGGTATACGGTGCACCCTGTTATCAATACTATATATCGATATATTTTTAGTTACGCGACACGTAAACGAGAACTGAGCACTTAAAAGATAAGCAGCGTCGTTAAATTATTAATTATAATTAAAACATTAAAAAAACCATACAACAAATAAATGAAAACATTAACAACAAAAATATAATAAAAACCCTGAAAATAACAAACACAAAAATACATAAAAAATACGCGTAACATAAAATTAGATGTGGTGTATCATCGATTATTCTTATGAAAACATAGTTAAAACATCATAAAAACATTAAAAAAAAATATGAAAATAGTTATAAACCATTTTACAACAAATAAAAAAAACACAAACAACAAAAAAACATTTAAAAAAATATGTTCATAAACGTAAAAGAAAAGGCATATATCGATTATTCCTACGTCACATATCTAAACTAAAAATATATCGATATATAGTATTGATAACAGGGTGCACCGTATACCGAAGTTCAGCCACAATTCGAGTTAGAAACAAATTCCAAGTATAAAAATTTAAAAAAATCCTTTTTGATCATTAAGATCAAGTCCTTTAAAGGATTCACTGTACCAAAACTTAACACATCATCATTAACCACAATGCATTTGTAAATACTGTTCAAATGGGAGGAAAGGCTTTCTGTATAGTGCAGGTTGTTCTAGTGTTCAGATGCGATGAGTGAAAGTCTGTTTGTCTCTTATTCTTATTCTATCAAGAGGGCAAATAGAGTGACAAGCATTTCTAGAAATCTAGACCAAAGACGCCAAAACTGCTTATAAACCACGTTTATGAGGTAAATTATACAAAAACTCTGGTTTGCAGGCGAATAGCGGGTACTCATTTGCAGGGAGAATATTTTTGAAGGGTCTTGAGAACTAACCCTAGGAATTAAATATGAAAGAAAGTAAAACAGGTAAAGTCCTGATTAAGAAGAGTGTAGAACTGTAAAGGAGACATTTAAACCCAGCTGGAACAAGCTGTTTCGCAGAGAGGATACAAAGCAAAGTGCCTTAGACAGCTCGGATTTTCATGGACTGCTAAAGAAAGGCTCAATCATCTCATGGAAAATAGGTAGCTATGGAGCCGTTTGTTTTGTTCTTATAGGTAAAGATCAGGTAAGACTGTGGTTTGTCGGTGTTTTTATGAGATATATATGTTAATCTATTGTGGAAAGACCTTTCTTTAAATCCTGATTTGAATTATTTGAGTATTTGATATCTAGAAATGATATAAGCTTAAGTTTAGATCACATCAGCTCGCAGTCAATATGAATCTTTCGTTGGGAGTATAGTAAATGGCACAAAACTGCATTGCAAGAAATGCTTCATAAAACCTGACGATTAAAAAATTTTAATTTTAAATTAGTGAAAGCACTCATTAGTTAAAAATATTTCAAAAATCGTACCATACTAAACCTGTTTCATTTCATCACCACCATGAAACAACAAAAAAATATCATCGCCCTTGGTCGCTCTTATTATCTAATCAAGTAATGAAATAATTGATGGCAAAATTTGAAAACAAATTAAATTGCGTAATATGTTTTAGTAAAGGTGTTGAAATTTAATTAGCGTAGTTTAGACTTTTGTTTATTGTAGCTTAAATTAATAAAATGAAGAGTACTTAAATGTTAAAATACGATCCGGGGGAAGTGAAGCAATGCATGAGGTGAGGTGACTTAAAATGAGCACTTATACTTGAAGAAATTATAAATAAAAGAATTAGTGCTTATTTATTGAGTTCTAAGTTAAGATTACCTGACCTAGATGTAATGTACTTTTTAGAGATCTTTGGGGATTGGTCCTGGCGCCCTATTCATATGGTATCTGAGAAAGTACCCATTACTTAAGTCTGTGAAGTCCTGGAGGACTCTGTTATCATTTATTGGTTGAATTTGAGAGGGTTAAGCCCTAGATAGATGAGCCACCCCTACTACCGATCTGAGTGGGCATTGTTCAGTTTTTACTGTAACAAAGGAATTTATAAATGAGGGTACTAAAAAGAAACTTAAACTGAACGTAATATAGTAGTGATGAGTGGGCACAAATGAGACAAGTGAATATTGTTTTTATTGAACTATATTTCGCTCCACACTGAGCATATTCATGTTACACGTCAATACCGTTAGGATAGTCTAACTAAGTTAAAATCAAGATCTGAATAATGTTACAGATCTTGATTTTAACTTAGTTAGACTATCCTAACGGTATTGACGTGTAACATGAATATGCTCAGTGTGGAGCGAAATATAGTTCAATAAAAACAATATTCACTTGTCTCATTTGTGCCCACTCATCACTACTAAACTAATATGGAGACCAATCATGCAAATCATTTCATCAACTGAAAGTAATGTTAAAATGAGGTGACTTAAATGATATCTTATACTGAAAGGAATGTATAAATGAGGTGACTTAAATGATATCTTATACTGAAAGGAATGTATAAATGAGGTGACTTAAATGATATCTTATACTGAAAGGAATGTATAATGAGGTGACTTAAATGATATCTTATACTGAAAGGAATATAAATGAGGTGACTTAAATGAGAACTTATACTGAAAGGAATGTATAAATGAGGTGACTTAAATGAGAACTTATACTGAAAGGAATGTATAAATGAGGTGATTTAAAATGAGCGCTTATTAAACTCTGATAATTATTTAGGGTGTGAAAGTCATTAATAGCACTATTTTTGAATACTCAATTTAGAACTTAAAACGCTAATAAAGTTCATTAAGTTAAAAATATTATTATGTTAAGAAACATCTTTAGTCCCTAAACTATGATAACAAATAAATCTTTAACATTACCTTGAGGTGCCGTAAAGGTCTTGAGTCAAGAGACCTAACAATTATTAATATTTTTTCTTTGTTACGTAACTTCAAATGGTATGATGTAGCTTGAGGAGGCTTAATAAAACACCCTGGGCTTCTAAAACTTGTAGAAGGCCAGCCTCTTAATCTGTGAGAGTAGAGCTAAAATCGTTAAAAATTTGCAAACAAGTGATAAATTGTCTGAAACCTTTTTTGCTGCCATAATAAATTTTAAATCGACTTGTTAGAATTGAAAGAGTTGAAAACTTTTCACTTTTAAAAATCAATTTTAAAATTCTAGTCACAATTGGTATTATTGAAGCACAAATTGAGAAAATGGGGCAGGGACAAATTACCAAAGATTGAATTTAAATTTGTCTAAATATGATTTCTTTTAAATCCAAATCAGAAAAGCGTTATTTTTTTTAAAAAATTTACTAAAAATAAAATGTTATAATCATTTGATTTTTTCTTATGGCCTATGATATTCCAGGTCAATTTAGAAGAAATACTATGAAAAGAAATACGAAATATATTCTTACCAGATTTTGAATTGTGAATCGAAACTTTACACCTAAGGGACGGTAAAATTTTAATATCCTATCAAATATGATTTTAGATATTACTTAAGTCCTTAGTAGCAAATATTCATTCAAAATAAAGCAAATTTTCTTATATAATTATTCATTTTCTTAAACCCAAAATCCATTCTTCAGAATTTATTTTTTACATCAAAACTCAAAAATACATAAAAAGAAAAATCATGGTAATAAATAATAATTTAATACATGAAGAGAACAGTTCTCAGAAATAAAAATTTCCATCATTTCCTGGTATAAAAAGTACGCCCCTTTTTCACTTAATATTATGCTTTACACAAAATAAATTTACAATAAACTGATGAAATATTTAAATTCTTTAAAAAATGATTAAAAACATTAAGACTTTTAAATTAAGGATTAAAGAATTCATATAAATGAATTAAATTAATAAACGAATACAAATACCAACAACTAAGTTGTACTATTTATTGGCATATATCCAAAAAAATAAATAAGATTTAACTAATATAAAAGTGTAATGTAAAGAACACGTGTAGTGTCGCCTTTATATATTTAATAATATATTATAAAGTAAAATTATTATTATAATGTATGTTCAATTATATAATTTAAATTTGAGTCAAAGATAAAATAAAAATAAATTTTAAAATTCAGTGCAGGATACCGCGGATACTTTTTCTGTTCTTATTGGATGCGTTACGCTCATCCTTGCCACATCAGACTCTTTATTCTCTTATTGGATGCGCACGCTCATCCTTGCTACATCAGACTCTTTATTCTCTTATTGGATGCGTACGCTATCCTTGCTACATCAGACCTTTTTCTGTTCTTATTGGATGCGTTACGCTCATCCTTGCCACATCAGTCTCTTTATTCTCCTTATTGGATGCGCTACGCTCATCCTTGCTACATCAGACTCTTTATTCTCCTTATTGGATGCGCTACGCTCATCCTTGCTACATCAGACTCTTTATTCTCCTTATTAGATGCGCTACGCTCATCCTTGCCACATCAGACTCTTTATTCTCCTAATCGGACGCGCATCCTTGCACACACACACACACACACACACACACACACACACACACACACACACACACACACACACACACACACACACATATATATATATATATATATATATATATATATATAATATTATATATATATATATATATATAATATATATATATATATATATATATATATGCGTGTGTGTGTTGTATAAACCTATGTTGATAATAAACCAAAATAAAAATCATACAGGGTTTAATGATTTAGGATCTAAGTAATTTTCATAGATTAACTTAGGTTCTAAGAATTGAGGTTCTAACTATGAATTTTGTCTTATGCACAATCAGTACTTTTTATTTCCTATGTTTTCGTACTTATTTTTATCGCATGCTTAGCTTCTTTATTTTCTAAGCATTAATATTATTATTTATTTTCAATCATGTTTGTTTACAATGCAGCATATCAATGTTCAATGCATTACAGCCTGCGAAATAACTGAGTTTTATAGTTTTATGTCATATAATATATATCTCGTCATGTTGAATGGAAAGTAGTAAAAATTATCCAACTAGTTCGGCTTGGCAAGCGTCGAATACATCAGAGCATTCCAATCTCTTAGTACTAAAGAGGCATACTAGAGTGCTTGTAACAAGTCTAGTTTATACCTGGGTTCACAATGGGGGATAAAATTAAGATAAGAAAACTTCAAAAATAAAAATTAACTTGTGATTAAAATGAGAGGACTGGGAAAAGACACGCAAACGACATCATAAAGTAAAAGAGAGGAAAAATTTTAAATGGAAAAATTTAAAAACTAACTAACGATTAGATGTAAAAATTAAAAAAGTTATTAAAAAAATTACCTGGGATATGGGCCACACGATTCCTCACGTACGGGTTTTAAATTTAGCCAAAAATGTAAGACTTGTATTCAAATCAAAAATTTTATTAATAACTAAAAATATAAAATAATTCGGGTGCTTATAACGTTCTTTTAATTATTTTGTTTTAAATTTATTTCGACTAATTAGTTAATTAATGATTAGGTGACATATATAAGGAATAAAAGCAAGCAGCGGGTTAGGTGCGAGGTGGTACCTTTAGGTTGTCGCACCCCACCACTCCACCGTATTACCATCGCGTCTATATATACGATCTCAGCACCGCTCCGCAGACCAGCCTATTGTCTTATTTCATACGCTGCCCTAGTGCGACTCGAACCGGCATTTTCACGAATTTCTCGTTGAGTTCAATTTGTTGATAATATTGATTAGTTATATTTTTTATTTAAGTATAATTTTAATTGCATTAAGTCGTAATATTAATTTTAATAATCAATCAATTTTCGTAAGTTTTTAGTTGAGCATTGCTGCTTCGATCATAAATAAGGTAAGATATTTTTTTAGTTATATTTACTTTTAACGTTGCATTTTATTTTTTATTATTATAATGTTTTAAAATTTGTTTAACTTTTCTTTACCTGCTAATAAAGCAATAAGTTTGCGAATATACCAACAATATTATTAATTTAATTGTTTATTTTAACCTCATTTTTCACATAAATTCATTTAGACGCATTCATTCATTTATCTTATGTTTACGAAAGGACAGCTTATTGTACCTTTTGATTCCTTTATTCTCGATGTTATGCTAATTAGATCATTATTCCAGAATTAAAATTATGTTATGTACGTATTAGCTAACATAAAAACTACCTTACACTATCATTTTAAATATACCATATTGAGTATTTCTAATACTGAGTACCCAATACCAGTCTAATCTATGTAATCGCTGACACAAATTTTACGTCTCTAGTTGTCCTAATTTATATAATTTGTTTTATTTGTTGTCCTATTTATAATTATGTTTATTTTATTTTCAACTAAATATTAATTAGAATTTATTTTATTTATTTAATTTTTTCGCCAGATATGTTTTATTTCTTTTTCTTATTATTTCTTAAAACACAGAAGTGGAACAATTTGAGAAAACGATTATTTTACGTGAAAATTTTAAAAAGAACTGAACTGCTCTAATTTGAGAATGTTGTGTGGAAATTTTTTATAAAAAAACAAGTTGACTCACAAAAAACAAAATTATTAAATTTAATTGGTAAATTGATTCAATAAATAATCATAAAATAGAAAACCATTAATTTAAAATATATAAAAACAATATTTAATTATTCGATTGGAAGTATAAGACGATTTCTTAGTAAATTAGGTAATTTTGAAGGTAATTAAGAACTAATGTTGGAAATATAGTTTATGTATATATTTGTATCTTAGTCTATCATTGTGAATATTATACAAACTATTTTTTAAGAAAAGCTGTACAGTTATTAACTAACCGTTTTAGATAGAGGCAAATAACATAGATGCACTGTGATAACTTTAAAAAGAATTTATGTTCACATGTTATGGAGCATAATATGTTTTTTTTTTTTTATTTTTTATCTGGCACTAATCCCATATTATGTTAAATGTGTTTGGCTCTTACACTCATTAAATATTTATACACTAACATACGTACAGAAGTTTATCAGCGACACATATATGCATATACACTAAGACACGAGTTTTCATCGTATATTTTCACCATACGTAAGAGAGATTTCCACATGTCATAAGACTTCTTTACACATGTCGAGTAATATTTATTATTTTCATAAACATTTTTTCACTGATAAATATTTCTCTTTTTCATTCAGAACATTTTATAAGGTATTTCATAATCTAGTAACAACATAGTAGAGTTTTACACTCGTAAAAACCTAATAAATAGTTTGTAAAATTTTAGTAGAGATTATTTTTCAAATCGAAGTAAATGCCTGTCTTAATTTAATAGAATCCTTTTTTTGTTCTAGCAAAATCAGTAGAGCTAAGGATTTAAATCTTAATTTAAGTTCTTTGTTTTATTAATCTTAATAAATTCTGATTCATCTTAATTTAATAACTTATAAAATGTTTCTTAGAACAAAACAAACCACAACGGATAAACAAAAATGAGATGTAAAACAACATAATCTGGTGTAAAACATTTGAAAAAAAAAAATAATTCACCTAAATAATTTATTTAGCACACGAAGCTTTAAGTCAAAAGTGTTCATAAAAGAATACTAGTCTTCGTCCGTTTTGGCACATTTATTGATAAAATATAACATTGATTGCTAACATTACGTATACTTTAACATATTTATTCTACCATCAAAATTATGACCAATAATGATTGAATACTATAAACATAAAATTATGAAAAAAATGTTTCTCCACCTAATAGAAATTTTATAACAAATGCGCCATTACATTTATTCTCAAAATACACAAAACAATTCTTCTTTATTTGAATGCCTCTTATACTTTATACGCCCTCTCAATCTCGCATCTAACTATTTTTTTCTCATCTACTACCGAAGGTAAATAGAAAATTACCAAACTTTATCTCAGAGGGACCAATGACAATAATTAACATAAAACAATGTCCTTGTATTTTCTTTTTTTTTCTTTTTAATGTCTTAACTACTTTCTATAATATATGAACTATCTCTCACTCTAATTCTCATACATTGTATTCTTATCTCAAACAGCTCTCATAAAAATTTATGTTTTATCAGCTCAACACTTTAACAGCTCTAAATTTTATTTTTAATATTAAAACAAACATAAAGATAAAGAAAGATAAATAACACGCTCGAATTTGCCAGTATTAATTTTATTGCATATGAGATGCAATATTGCATAATAAAGTTCGGAATCCTGATTAATCAAAATTAAATATAGATATATATAAATAATCTTCGTTGACAACAAAGGAACCCGGTTGCAAGTTTAGGAATCTTGCTCTCATTAGCAACGTAAATGTAAAGTGCTATCTTTGTAAAGCGTCAGTATTTATACCGAACTTTTACTCATACTAGCCTAAAGTTCGCCCCCCCCCCCAAATCGCTCTCTGTTTATATGAGATTATTATAATCTTATATAAAGACTAAGAGAACTATAATAGTACAAAAAAATTATACTTACAGCATAACAGTTGCCAATGCAACTGTCAACAACAATGTCACTACCAAGTGACATTGTTTCCGCAGGGGTATTTTCTAATAATGCCCTTTTATAGCCTTGCGCCTCTAAAAGGCATTAATATTATTAATATTAGTGTTAAAGCATTCTATATACAATAATATTTCTGTTTATAAGATTAAGATAGTTATATTAAGTTAGTATTTTAGTTATATTAAGATATATATTAACTAGTTATGTTATTTAAGCTAATGCGTTTTAATTTAACAAACAACGTGCTTATTGCTTTTAAGTTTTTTAAGTAAAATTTAAGTTTTTACTGTTAATTTTTGTACTTTTTTGATTAAAAAATTAATGTGACAAAAGTAGTGTAAAAAGAGGTAATTTTGACCCTGCGATATTCATGAAATATATTTGTTCCTATAGTGCAAGCAATAATTACTATTTAACAACGCATGCATAATATTCTATCAATTATAACAATGAATTACGCTTTAGTAGCCTTAACGTTTAATAAATTAGTGTTACATAAAATATAAAAACAAATTAAGTAATATTAATATAAGTAACAACACACAATATGTATATATATATATATATATATTAATTATATATATATATATATATATATATATATATATATAATATATATATATATATAATATATATATATATATATATATATAATATATATAATATATATATATATATATATTATATATATTATATATATATTTATATATATATATATATATATATATATATATATATATATAATATATATATATATATTATTATATATATATTAGTGCGAATAATACTTAGCATTATTCGCACTAAGCTCAGTTTATGCTAAATTGTAATTAGTTTTAGCGCATTATTTTATAAATTCGATAAAAATTCAGTAACAAGTGGTAAAGCAACTTCTCAAGTTATGAAGCAAGAAATAGATTGTTAAGCATGGAAGCACATATTCCAAAGAAATTCACCTAGCATAAGTACCTCCGCACTGGAATCATTTTATAGTTATAAACTTATATAATGTAAATAAAACGATAAAAATCCAAGATTCGATCCTGGCTGCTTTGGCTTTGAGACTTAAATTCTACTAAAAGCCCCTTAAAATATCGAAAACAACACCCTAATTCAAATATATTTTTACAGACCACATTTTATGATTATAATAATTTACCACCGTTTTTTCGACTTTTTTTAATTAGAGTGGGCTAATGACTTCGAATTGGTTTATTTAATTTAGCACCCCAAAAATTAGAAAGTAAAGTGTTTTTGCCAACAAAATTAAAACCTCCAATTTACTTATTTTTAAACTTATAGACGTTACAAAGACCTGGTTTTACATAGGGCTTGAGTCCTCTAATAATACTTAGATTTTTAGTTATCTCCTATAGAAATAATATTTTTATTATGAAAGATCCACTTTCATACAAAACATTTAAATATTATTTAATTAAGTATTTAATGTTAAATAATTTATATAATAATCTTTTAATGGTCCGTTTTATAGTCTTATGAATAATGTTTAATAAAAAAAAGGGCAAGAAATAAATAAAACATAAATATGCAGAGAGATAACTCATGCGATTGTAACAAGAATCACTAGATTACAAATAGACTTTATAAATGAGTAAAATTTTAGTAAATGTTTTTTCATATGTTTTTTTAAATAATTTATCTTATATTAGTAATAACTTATTACGAAAGTGTTTTTTTAGTGTTATATATAATTGCAAATTATGCTAAATGAGCCCTTTACTGTATGTAAATAAATCAATAAATAAAAAATGTATTTAATGAATGCATGTTCATGTAATATGATATTACATAGGAAAATAAATGTGGTTGAATATGAATTGCATGCAAATGAAAGCACTCCGTTATGTGAGAGGAACGAGATTTGTTAACACAACCTGGGTTTCCTGATGCCGTTCTCAAGGTTTATCTATCGCTTCCTAACTACCTATACGTTTTTTTATTAATTTTATTTGGCACATGTATTTGTAAAATAAAAATAAAATAAGAACTTTGCGATCATCAAGAACAACGATCATCATCACTGCTCCAGAATATCTCGCTTGTCCAAAGAATAAGAAAATCACCTAATTAAGTACGTCTTAGACTCGCTTCGCTTGTCGTCATATAGTAATTACATCCTTTTTATTCCTGGCGTTTACCTATCCAGCAACTGATCTCGGTCGAATTAGCCGTATTGAAATGTTACATAAAAGGGAGAACTTTGGCCAATTCATTGGATGATTTTTAACGATTTAACCAAATTTATTCTACGTTTTATGAATTATGAATACCACAAGTAGAACTAAAGTTTTTTTTGAACCATATTCACCTCTTCGCCAATTGGGGGCTACATTGATAACAGACATTTACAAACAATGACTTACATTCACTCATACAGACAAAACAACTAGATAAAAACCTCAAATGATTTTTTAATGCAAACACATTACTTCTCCCTATCTGCCTATGGTATACATGAGGAAAAGCAAAAAAAATATGTCACAGAACTAGAACGAAAATTACTTATTAAGAACAAAAATTAAACTAAAATAATATATAATGACAATTCCGTTTTTCCGATGACGGGATTGTAAAATTTAAAACTACTCTTAATAATGGAAATATACTTTGCACATTCATTTACTTAACCTGGTAGTATTAATGTCCTAAGTTCTGTTCATTTTTCATTAAGAAATAGTACGGTTTCAATCTGCCTTTATGATAAATAAATTAAAAGTATTTACCCAAAACTATAGATGTTTTTCGTCCCCTTACCTAAAATAAATTAAATACATTAATGATTTCATTAATACTGTTATTAATAACATATCTATACTAGAAGAAAAAGTTTTGAGTGTGGAGTCAAAGAAATACTGCTTGCAGTATTGAGTAAACTATGTAAAATAATAGAGTACATTTATTATTATTATTATTACTAATAATAATAATAATACAGTTTAATTATTTTATTATTACTATTACTAACATATTAATTTATACATTTCAAATAGGTCTTTCCAATTTGAGAGATATAAACAAAATGGTGCGAGATACTTCTATTTCGGTAAAATACAATATCAATTCATAAGTGCAAGATTGTATTTTTCTACATTCACCATGCTTTATTTAAGTCATTAGTTCATGAAGATGGAATTCATGAATAAACTTGCATTGAAGGTAGCATTTAATTATCGAATACAGCTTTATATTGGAAAGTATCGATGCTGGGCCAACATTATGTTCAGTAAGACATCAGTTTAGGTTACGTAACCCAACACAGAACTCTTACGTAACGAGCTGAAAATCGCTGAGGAAACCGGTCGGTTTATATAGTCTGGAAACACCAAAAATTCAGGAGATCCGTTTAAATCAAAATTTTAAAATACAATTCTTGTTCCGTTTCTATTTTTATTACCTACGTTACCTACTTAAATATTAAATTTTTATAGCAAAAAATTATATAACTCCATGTTTCGGATAATAATAGGTGACATTTTATCCATTTTGTTGGTCATTTATAGTACAATTACTTTAAATAAAATCCTTTAATAAAAGTACAAAAATGAAGTACAGCATACAACTAAGATCAAATAAAAGTTTTAACTCCTAAAATAATAGTTAAATAAGTCTCAACCAAAGATGCTCTTCAACGCTCAGTTTAAAGTTGTTTAAGATGTTATTGAGATGTTAGAGATCAATATATTTAACAGTAATCAGAAAAGATATTTATAAGATAGCCAGTGAGATACTTTGTAAGTCTGAAAGTGACAGTATTTGAAAGAGGCGATTGATCACCTGGGTAAGTTTCTATAGCTTTTACTAGAATCAACAAGTGACTCTATGCTAGACTAAGCTCTCCTGCTGTCGAAATCATAAGGCAGAAACAAATGTATACTATCTACTATGAGGATTCTACTAATGAGGATTCTACTAATGAGGATCTACTAATGAGGATTCTACTAATGAGGATTCTAAATTGCCCAACCTCATGTACACTTTCAGACATCTAGACATGTTTAATAATGTCTCTAAAGTCTGCACTTTACAACAAAAAAATATTGATTAATCAGTATTTTAAGACAATGTATGTATTAAATGCATCTATTGAAGGACATTGCTTGAGAGTGAGAAAGGCTTTTTTTAAATTCCAGAGGAAATAATTTAAGTTCTCTAATAACTAGAACTTCTAATTAGAAGTTCCTGATTTCTTTTTTAATATTTCTTGTTAGCGATAATGGACATTTGGAAATGTCTGGTTCTAAACAGACATGTCCTGTTTGCTTTTTAGACAAAGCATCTAAACTAGAATACTCATTTGAATAATGCATAAACTAGGATATTCATATGAATATCCATTCATACGAATAGATCAGCAGTTAGGGAGTCATGTAATAACATTTCTTCCAACAGATGCCACTATTGGCTCTTTTAATTTTCGTCTCCCGTACTTACTACCTCTTTTTTTCCTTTCCTTTATTTGTAAGTTCCTGCATAGCTATAATAGCTATAAATCTCACTTTTTTTGATCTTCACCCTTAGACTTACCATAGTTATAAAAATTTAATAAACTATTCCTGATAATGAAAAAAAACTTACATTCAAACACTTTCATTTGTCTAACATCGGTGCCTATGTACCAATTTATCACTCTTTTTAATACAATCAAAATATAAAAGGAAATTTCGATACAATAAGAACAGAAGTTTAAAGCAAGAAGTTAAATTTTTATCTATACATTTTTATCGCACATTATAAAAAGTATTAAGAAGCCACAGCATTTTTAGAACCTTCAAGACGGTCGTTTATAATTTTAATTCCAAATTCGCTTCTTAATACTAAATCAGAAACCCTTTATGACCCAGATTTAAACCGGTTGCTTTTTAAAAAGAAAAACCTTAGTTTCTCAATAAATTCCATAGACGGATGATTTGGACTTTTTTATGTGGCCAATAAAATGAGAGAAATTAAATATTTTAATATAAAGAGAAAGGTAATTTGCGCTAAGGGCTTGTTTAATATTGTGGCTTATTGGACGTTTTAAAATAAATATTACATTAAAACATAGAAACCGATTATGTTGAAACTCATAGCATTTATTTCATAAATATACATTTAATAGAATCAATAAGTCATAGGCATTATTTTATATAAATAAATATATTTCCATAGAAATCGATAAATCATAGGCATTTATTTTATATAAATAAATACATTTACATAGAAATCGATAAATCAGACATTTATTTGTATACTGTAAAAAAGATGTTCGGCCATTAATTAAATTTTATCTATATTTAAAACTGAGATATAAGTGATGGAGAGGTTCAAAGTTTTTTCAATGAAATGAACCTTCTTTATTTACATTCTGGTTTTATACCTTAAACTTGGACTCTGGTCATAATATTTTAATTTTTTAACTTTTTCTTACAAATTAATCTTTTTATCTTCTTTTAACTGTTATGATTTTTTGTTTGAACAATAGATTTATAGAACTATTATATTAATCAAAAGTTTAGTTTCTTTTATGAGCTCATAGTGCACACATCATATAAATCCTTTTAAACATCAAATCTATAAGAACAAGTTTTTTTTTAACATCTAATATTATCTTGACTATTATCAATTATACTATCTTATATTATCGTGATCGCAATGTTAGTGGGTTTTTTCGCGTGTGATCTATCTAGCGCTACCTATGATCAACTCTTGGACTTAATCTAAAATCAAAGTGAACTTTATCTACACCTTAAATAAAGCTAAGTTGCAACTTTTCTTTGAAATTTCATAACATAAATAATTTATTGTTTGATACATCTAAATTCTATCATATTAATTTAACCTTTTTGCGCATTATCTACAAATCTATTAATGTTATAATTTAAAGGCCTATTTTAGTATCGCAGTTATTATATATATTTTTTTTAACTTAATTACTTTTTGAAAACATTAAATTTAAAATTGATTTATCATAAGTACATTGTGGAAAGATTCCTTTCTATTTTTTTTTGAGACAATATCTTATTAATTTCTGATTTTTTCCGAACACTAAATAATTTGTACCTTTGCCCGTTTTTATGGGTAGTAACTTTTATAAAATAAACAGTTGTTCCTGGTTTCACATTATTTGTGTTATTTATATAGTTATTTATGTTTATTAAGATTCCTATTTAGTTTTTTATTATTAAAAGGAAAGGAATATTTCAGTTTATAATTATTTTTATAATAATTAAGATAATTTCTTCATGAAATTGATAATATTGATTTTGAGTAAGCCATCTTCTTTTTTTATTTTTACTGTGTTATGAGGGTGTTCTTTTGTTTTCTTATTACTTTTTTTATTTCTTAAAATTTGTCATTTTGTAACTTACTCCAAGTCAGTATCACCATCTTTATTTTACTTACCTTTATATTTATGTTGGTAACACCTCATTAATTACCTATTATCTTTAAAGTTAAATCAACCTGTTTTATTTTATTTATTTACCTTTTTTTCATTTAGTTTCTGTTCTTTTTTCTCCAATTATTTGGAGTGGTCCTTCTACAATATTAGATCAGCGCCTATCGGGTTCAAATGTCTAGGTGTCTATTACTGCGCCTACTTTGACCCAAACATTTGGTCCTTCGAGCCGAAGCATTAACATTATTTTTTTTAAACCTTTGTTTAGAACAGTTTGATTTAACTTGGTATATTTGATCTAGATCTCATAACTTGTAAT
This sequence comes from Microvelia longipes, assembly GCA_018340805.1. Taxonomy (NCBI): domain Eukaryota; kingdom Metazoa; phylum Arthropoda; class Insecta; order Hemiptera; family Veliidae; genus Microvelia; species Microvelia longipes. The sequence goes on along the minus strand of JACMZG010001911.1, from coordinate 47,047,905 downwards.
TTTTTCTTATTATTTGAACTTATTTTTTTACATTGTATGTTATAAATATTATCGATATGGGTGATGAAACTCCAGCTGTATCCCTGGAGGTTACTCTTGAGGTTACTAAACAAAGATTGAACAGATGTCATGATGACATGCGAGAAATCAGAGATGCAGGTGTTACTGCCAAATCTAGACCTGAAACCATACCTATGTTTAAAGGTATGGTTAGGGGTTCAGATTATATTTTTAATCAATATGCTGACCTATACTATGAACTTTGCACTCGATGTCTAGCACTAGGAAGATCCGAAGAGTTCCCTACAGCTAGTGATCAATCACATTATAAAACATAAAGCGGTATTATTATGAGGCTTGTTCACATCATGAATTTATTCTTAGTAGTCAATCAGCAGCTAATGAGCCTGGGCCATCATCACAGCATAATAATACAACTATTTTAAATACGTCTCAATCTATCAGAGCTAGGCTTCCTAAAATTGACATTCCTTCATTTAAAGGTGATCTACAAGACTGGCCGTTATTTAAGGACACGTACACTCGTCTTATCCATGAAGAGCCTTCGGTTGCTACTATCGAAAAGTTTTATTTTCTTGTGGGAGCTTGAAAGGTCCTGCGCTTAGGTTAATCAAGGGTATACCTGTTACCGAAGAAAGCTATAATCAGGCGTGGAGTGCAGTCACTCAAGAATATGACAGCAAGCGAAGACTTGGCAGCTTCTATCTAAATCAACTATTAAATTTTAAAACCATTACAAGGAAAACCAACTAAAGCTTCCCTTAATTCATTTTTACTTGAAGTTTCTGAAAATGTCAAAGCTTTTGAAAATGTAAAAATTCCAAATGCATTAGAATACATTTTATTTGAGATAGCAATAAAATGCCTCGATTCTGAAACTAGGCACGATTTTGAAGTTGAAAACAGTGCAGTGGAATTTCCCACTATTACATCACTTACAAAAATTTGTTCGCGACCGTTATCAAGCTTTGCAAATTATTGACCTATCTAAAGGTCCATCAAGCTTAACTACACCACCTAGCCATTATTACCAAACAAGATCAAAAAATCGTAAACCTCCTAGTGTGAATCCTGTTCCATCTAATGTCAAGCAAACAGAATTCAGCTACTCTTTTCGTTAAGGCAGGTTCCAAGCCTAGTAATCAAAATTCTGAGTACCATAAAGAAATGTATCCCTTCCGAATTCAGTCTCATTAAGTAATAAGCCGCAAAATCCGCCTAATTGTATTGTTTGTCAACAATCGCACAGACTTACGGATTGTCCTACCTATAAATCTATGTCAGTACCTGATCGCATCAATCAAATTCAGAAATGGGGAGCTTGTAAAAATTGCCTATTTCCAGGACATAAAACACGTGAGTGCACTTCGCCATGGACTTGCAGGACATGTAATCAGCGTCACCATACAACCTTGCATCTAATTAGAGCAGATAATCTGCCATCCGACCTTAATACAGAAGCTTCAAGGCCAGTACCTCCGAATAACTCTCCAGGTAATGTGTGCAATAGCACATCTCAGGCTCACTCTGACGTGCTACTTGGTACTGCAGTTGCTAGAATACGAGACGCTTCGAACAATTATCACTATATCAGACTCATCATAGATAGTGGAAGCCAATTCAGTTTTATTACTGAAGAGTGTGCTAACAAACTAAATCTTCAATGCTTACCATTTTCCCGATCTATCCTGGGTATTAGTCAATCACCTCTTTCATCAACCAAGGGTAAAGTTGCATGTAACATTTTACCTACAAAAACTGATCATCCTGAGCTCCACGCGGAAGCAGTAGTCGTGCCAACTATTACTCCATACCTACCTTCATCTGTCGTTCCGGAATCAATTTGGAAATCTCTCATCAATTATGACTTGGCTGATCCAAATTTCTGGTATCCGGGCAAAATAGATTTCTTACTTGGAGCCAACCTTTTTATGGATATTTTAAACGGATCACCTACAGTTGTCAACTCTAACGAACCTCGACTTCTTAACACGATCTTTGGACAAGTTGTCATCGGGGAATTTCATCTAGATCAACCATCTACCTCCAACGTAGCATCATCATTCTTCATCACTAGTAATAATTCCGACATAAATCAAATTATGAATCGTTTCTGGGAAATTGAGGAAGTCCCAGCTAAGATTAAACCTCTAAAGAAGATGCGTATTGTGAAACTCACTTCCAAGAAACTCATCGGCGCCTGCCTTGTGGAAGATATGTTGTGCGTCTTCCATTTAAAGAAAAGGATGTCAACTTTGGACCTACTAAACCTAAAGCACTATCTCGCCTATACAATCTAGAATCTAAAATGCAGAAGGATATTTACATGCGTGAAGAATATCATTTCTTTATGCAAGAATATGTTGATTTAGGTCATATGAGGGTAACTTCAAATACAGCTGCTTATATCATACCACATCATGGCATCAGAAAAATAGATGGTGACATCACAAAGTTCCGAGTTGTATTTGATGGATCTTCCAAGACTTCGCGGGGCTCATTGAACGATCATTTGCTTACAGGCCCGAAACTACAGGCTGATATCTGTTCAATTATCTTAAACTTTCGCTGTCATAAGTATGTTTTCATCACTGACATTGTTAAGATGTTCAGGCAAGTTCATATACACGAAGATGATCGTAAGTATCAACATATATTGTGGAGGTTTAGTCCAGAGCAAGAAGTGCAAGAGTATGAACTAATCACCATTACTTATGGGCTAGCACCGTCGCCATTTTTGGCCATTAGAACCTTACGACAATTAGTAGAGGATGAAGGTCATAATTTTCCGTTAGCTGCTCCCGTATTGCTAGATAATGTGTACGTTGATGATCTGGCTGTTGGTGCTTCTAATCCCCTTCTCCTTATACAGATCAAAGATCAATTAATTGAACTTCTTAACAGAGGTGGTTTCAGCCTCAGTAAATGGGCAACCAACTGTCCAGAACTTATCAAATCTCTAAATTCCATAGATCAACAGTGTCCCATCTCCTTAGATGAGGATCATGTATCTCAAATAAAATTGCTTGGATTACAATGGGATCCCTATCATGACGTTTTTTCCTTTTCTGTTACATGCCCCAATTGAACTTTACTAAAAGATCTATTCTGTCGATTATTGCCAGTATATTCGATCCGATGGGCTACCTTGCTCCCTTAGTTTTCTATGCCAAGCGCATTATGCAAGAAACTTGGAAATTGAAACTAGGATGGGATGACATCGTTCCGCCTCCTATTCAAAAGGCGTGGTCAGAGTTTGTGAATGATCTTCCTAATCTTCGTTTACTTCAAATACCTCGTTTCCTTCTTCTAGATGTTGAAGGTCGTCATTGCCACATTTATGGATTTTGTGATGCATCACAAGATGGTTATTGTGCGACCATATATGTGGGCGTCACAATAAACAGCAAAACTGAACTCTTCCTCATTAAATCTAAAACTAAGCTGGCACCGCTGAAGCAAATTACTGTTCCCGCCTCGAATTGTGCGGAGCACTTTTATTATCTCAACTACTCTTATCTATAGACTCTTTTATCAATACTACTAAACCTGATCATATCTATTTATTTACCGACTCCCTCATTGTACTTAGCTGGCTGAGAACTCCTCTTTACAAACTAAAAACCTTTGTTGCCAATCGTGTCTCACAGATATTAGAGGTGACTAACTTTCTTCTTGGCATCATATTCGTACCTCCTTTAACCCTGCAGATTGTGGTTCAAGGGGTCTTCTACCTTCTCGTTTGATCAATCATCGACTCTGGTGGTGTGGGCCAGACTGGATTTGTCAACCTGAATCCGAATGGCCTACCTCCTCCTCTCTTCTACCAGAAGATGACCTACCTGAAACTAAACCTCAAACTATAGTACTAACCGCCGCTGTTGTACTTCCTCATGAAATAAAATGGATGGAACACATATCTGATTACCCTAAATTAATCAATGCTTTAGCTTATGCCTTGCGGTTTTTATCCAATGCAAGAAAATCTACTGCATCGAAGAGCGTCGGACCCATAACTGAAGAAGTTCTCTAAATCTAGAATAAAATGCATTCAACTATTACAACATTTCTATTATCCAGAAGCATTTGACAGCAATCATAAACCATCTACTATTTTATCTAGTCTCAATGTTTTTCAAGATCAAGACGGACTGCTCAGGGTGGGCGGAAGATTGAGTAGATCTGACATACCTTTTAGTCAGCGACATCCGATCCTCCTACCTCGGCGTTCGCATTTTAATAATATCCTCATTGATTATTATCATGAGCAACACTTTCACACTGGTTGTTCATCATTGCAAGCAGCAATTCAATTAGAATACTGGATTCCAGCAGCTCGGAGTCTTATACGGCAAAGAAAATCTCAGTGCATTATTTGTCGACGTTTATCTAAACCTGAAAATACACCTTATATGGCAGATCTTCCGAAGAGTCGCGTCTCTCGTGCCGAACCGTTTTATCAATCCGGGGTCGATTTTGCGGACCGTTTGAATGCCGTGACTCGATGCGTCGTAAACCGGTTATTACAAAAGCATACTTATGTCTGTTCGTGTGTTTGACAACCAAGGCCGTCCACTTGGAAACAGTTGGATCGCTCTCAACAGAAGCATTTATTGATGCACTTGACCGATTCATATCCAGAAGAGGAAAGCCTGCTTCAATCACATCTGATTGCGGCACAAACTTTGTTGGAGCTTCTAACTATCTCAAAGAGGTTCAAGATTGGCTTGAATCTCAAGCTACACAAACAGATATTGTTAATCATATCTCACATCAAGGTATTAAATGGATCTTTAATCCCCCCAGTTCTCCCCATTTTGGAGGATTGTGGGAGGCAGCAGTTAAGTCCACCAAGAAACTTTTGTATCGGCACATAGGTTCCCAGGTATTTACAGAACCAGAACTAAACACCTCTTTATCAAGATTGAGGCCATACTTAATAGTAGACCTATCACTCCTTTATCATCTGATCCACAAGACTTGGAACCTTTAACACCTGGGCATTTTTTGGTGGGTCGACCGTTGACCGCCTTACCTGAAGCAGATCTATTGGATGTTCCTCAAAATCGGTTGGATCGGTGGCAGCTTCTTCGTGAACGAGTCCAAAGTTTCTGGCAACGATGGAAGGATGAATATCTTCAGACCTTGCAGCAGCGAGGAAAATGGATCAAGTCTTCTTATAACCTTGCAGAGGGCGACCTTGTCCTAATTAAGGACACTAATACTCCACCTCTTAAATGGCCTATGGGGCGTATCATAGCCACTCATCCAGGATCTGACGGGATAGTTAGAGTAGTTACTGTGCGTACCAACACAGGAACATATAAACGACCTGCAGTGAAAATAATTCCTTTGTTTCCTGAATCATCCTCCAAGAATAGTCAACCATCATTGTCAAGCATTCCATCGATAGAACCACCAAGTGCGCCTTCCGAGTCACCAATTGATGGAATATAACTTTCGGTGATAGATTGACATTTAATCCATTATCTTTTAAGCCTGATAAAATTTAGGTGGGCGGAATGTTCAGGCCATTAATTAAATTTATCTATATTTAAAACTGAGATATAAAGTGATGGAGAGGTTCAAAGTTTTTTCAATGAAATGAACCTTCTTTGTTTACATTCTGGTTTTATACCTTAAACTTGGACTCTGGTCATAATATCTTTAATTTTTTAACTTTTCTTACACAATATTTTATCT
>JACMZG010001911.1:47031204-47041676 GCA_018340805.1 Microvelia longipes | reverse complement strand
TTGAATTATCATAAGTACATTGTGGAAAGATTCCTTTCTATTTTTTTTTGAGACAATATCTTATTAATTTCTGATTTTTTCCGAACACTAAATAATTTGTACCTTTGCCCGTTTTTATGGTAGTAACTTTTATAAAATAAACAGTTGTTCCTGGTTTCACATTATTTGTGTTATTTTATATAGTTATTTATGTTTATTAAGATTCCTATTTAGTTTTTTTATTATTAAAAGGAAAGGAATATTTCAGTTTATAATTATTTTTATAATAATTAAGATAATTTCTTCATGAAATTGATAATATTTGATTTTGAGTAAGCCATCTTCTTTTTTATTTTTACTGTGTTATGAGGGTGTTCTTTTGTTTTCTTATTACTTTTTTTATTTCTTAAAATTTGTCATTTTGTAACTTACTCCAAGTCAGTATCACCATCTTTATTTTACTTACCTTTATATTTATGTTGGTAACACCTCATTATATTACCTATTATCTTTAAAGTTAAATCAACCTGTTTTATTTCATTTATTTACCTTTTTTTTCATTTAGTTTCTGTTCTTTTTTCTCCAATTATTTGGAGTGGTCCTTCTACAATATTAGATCAGCGCCTATTGGGTTCAAATGTCTAGGTGTCTATTACTGCGCCTACTTTGACCCAAACATTTGGTCCTTCGAGCCGGATAGCATTAACATTATTTTTTTAAACCTTTGTTTAGAACAGTTTGATTTAACTTGGTATATTTGATCTAGATCTCATAACTTGTAATTTTTTCTTATTATTTGAACTTATTTTTTTACATTGTATGTTATAAATATTATCGATATGGGTGATGAAACTCCAGCTGTATCCCTGGAGGTTACTCTTGAGGTTACTAAACAAAGATTGAACAGATGTCATGATGACATGCGAGAAATCAGAGATGCAGGTGTTACTGCCAAATCTAGACCTGAAACCATACCTATGTTTAAAGGTATGGTTAGGGGTTCAGATTATATTTTAATCAATATGCTGACCTATACTATGAACTTTGCACTCGATGTCTAGCACTAGGAAGATCCGAAGAGTTCCCTACAGCTAGTGATCAATCACATTATAATAACATAAAGCGGTATTATTATGAAGCTTGTTCACATCATGAATTTATCTCTTAGTAGTCAATCAGCAGCTAATGAGCCTGGGCCATCATCACAGCTTAATAATACAACTATTTTAAATACGTCTCAATCTATCAGAGCTAGGCTTCCTAAAATTGACATTCCTTCATTTAAAGGTGATCTACAAGACTGGCCGTTATTTAAGGACACGTACACTCGTCTTATCCATGAAGAGCCTTCGGTTGCTACTATCGAAAAGTTTTATTTTCTTGTGGGAGCTTTGAAAGGTCCTGCGCTTAGGTTAATCAAGGGTATACCTGTTACCGAAGAAAGCTATAATCAGGCGTGGAGTGCAGTCACTCAAGAATATGACAGCAAGCGAAGACTTGGCAGCTTCTATCTAAATCAACTATTAAATTTTAAACCATTACAAGGAAAACCAACTAAAGCTTCCCTTAATTCATTTTTACTTGAAGTTTCTGAAAATGTCAAAGCTTTTGAAAATTTAAAAATTTCCAAATGCATTAGAATACATTTTATTTGAGATAGCAATAAAATGCCTCGATTCTGAAACTAGGCACGATTTTGAAGTTGAAAACAGTGCAGTGGAATTTCCCACTATTACATCACTTACAAAAATTTCGCGACCGTTCAAGCTTTGCAAATTATTGACCTATCTAAAGGTTCATCAAGCTTAACTACACCACCTAGCCATTATTACCAAACAAGATCAAAAAATCGTAAACCTCCTAGTGTGAATCCTGTTCCATCTAATGTCAAGCAACAGAATTCAGCTACTCTTTTCGTTAAGGCAGGTTCCAAGCCTAGTAATCAAAATTCTGAGTACCATAAAAAGAATGTATCCCTTCCGAATTCAGTCTCATTAAGTAATAAGCCGCAAAATCCGCCTAATTGTATTGTTTGTCAACAATCGCACAGACTTACGGATTGTCCTACCTATAAATCTATGTCAGTACCTGATCGCATCAATCAAATTCAGAAATGGGGAGCTTGTAAAAATTGCCTATTTCCAGGACATAAAACACGTGAGTGCACTTCGCCATGGACTTGCAGGACATGTAATCAGCGTCACCATACAACCTTGCATCTAATTAGAGCAGATAATCTGCCATCCGACCTTAATACAGAAGCTTCAAGGCCAGTACCTCCGAATAACTCTCCAGGTAATGTGTGCAATAGCACATCTCAGGCTCACTCTGACGTGCTACTTGGTACTGCAGTTGCTAGAATACGAGACGCTTCGAACAATTATCACTATATCAGACTCATCATAGATAGTGGAAGCCAATTCAGTTTTTTACTGAAGAGTGTGCTAACAAACTAAATCTTCAATGCTTACCATTTTCCCGATCTATCCTGGGTATTAGTCAATCACCTCTTTCATCAACCAAGGGTAAAGTTGCATGTAACATTTTACCTACAAAAACTGATCATCCTGAGCTCCACGCGGAAGCAGTAGTCGTGCCAACTATTACTCCATACCTACCTTCATCTGTCGTTCCGGAATCAATTTGGAAATCTCTCATCAATTATGACTTGGCTGATCCAAATTTCTGGTATCCGGGCAAAATAGATTTCTTACTTGGAGCCAACCTTTTTATGGATATTTTAAAACGGATCACCTACAGTTGTCAACTCTAACGAACCTCGACTTCTTAACACGATCTTTGGACAAGTTGTCATCGGGGAATTTCATCTAGATCAACCATCTACCTCCAACGTAGCATCATCATTCTTCATCACTAGTAATAATTCCGACATAAATCAAATTATGAATCGTTTCTGGGAAATTGAGGAAGTCCCAGCTAAGATTAAACCTCTAAAGAAGATGCGTATTGTGAAACTCACTTCCAAGAAACTCATCGGCGCCTGCCTTGTGGAAGATATGTTGTGCGTCTTCCATTTAAAGAAAAGGATGTCAACTTTGGACCTACTAAACCTAAAGCACTATCTCGCCTATACAATCTAGAATCTAAAATGCAGAAGGATATTTACATGCGTGAAGAATATCATTCTTTATGCAAGAATATGTTGATTTAGGTCATATGAGGGTAACTTCAAATACAGCTGCTTATATCATACCACATCATGGCATCAGAAAAATAGATGGTGACATCACAAAGTTCCGAGTTGTATTTGATGGATCTTCCAAGACTTCGCGGGGCTCATTGAACGATCATTTGCTTACAGGCCCGAAACTACAGGCTGATATCTGTTCAATTATCTTAAACTTTCGCTGTCATAAGTATGTTTTCATCACTGACATTGTTAAGATGTTCAGGCAAGTTCATATACACGAAGATGATCGTAAGTATCAACATATATTGTGGAGGTTTAGTCCAGAGCAAGAAGTGCAAGAGTATGAACTAATCACCATTACTTATGGGCTAGCACCGTCGCCATTTTTGGCCATTAGAACCTTACGACAATAGAGGATGAAGGTCATAATTTTCCGTTAGCTGCTCCCGTATGCTAGATAATGTGTACGTTGATGATCTGGCTGTTGGTGCTTCTAATCCCCTTCTCCTTATACAGATCAAAGATCAATTAATTGAACTTCTTAACAGAGGTGGTTTCAGCCTCAGTAAATGGGCAACCAACTGTCCAGAACTTATCAAATCTCTAAATTCCATAGATCAACAGTGTCCCATCTCCTTAGATGAGGATCATGTATCTCAAATAAAATTGCTTGGATTACAATGGGATCCCTATCATGACGTTTTTTCCTTTTCTGTTACCATGCCCCAATTGAACTTTACTAAAAGATCTATTCTGTCGATTATTGCCAGTATATTCGATCCGATGGGCTACCTTGCTCCCTTAGTTTTCTATGCCAAGCGCATTATGCAAGAAACTTGGAAATTGAAACTAGGATGGGATGACATCGTTCCGCCTCCTATTCAAAAGGCGTGGTCAGAGTTTGTGAATGATCTTCCTAATCTTCGTTTACTTCAAATACCTCGTTTCCTTCTTTTAGATGTTGAAGGTCGTCATTGCCACATTTATGGATTTTGTGATGCATCACAAGATGGTTATTGTGCGACCATATATGTGGGCGTCACAATAAACAACAAAACTGAACTTTTCCTCATTAAATCTAAAACTAAGCTGGCACCGCTGAAGCAAATTACTGTTCCACGCCTCGAATTGTGCGGAGCACTTTATTATCTCAACTACTCTTATCTATAGACTCTTTTATCAATACTACTAAACCTGATCATATCTATTTATTTACCGACTCCCTCATTGTACTTAGCTGGCTGAGAACTCCTCTTTACAAACTAAAAACCTTTGTTGCCAATCGTGTCTCACAGATATTAGAGGTGACTAACTTTTCTTCTTGGCATCATATTCGTACCTCCTTTAACCCTGCTGATTGTGGTTCAAGGGGTCTTCTACCTTCTCGTTTGATCAATCATCGACTCTGGTGGTGTGGGCCAGACTGGATTTGTCAACCTGAATCCGAATGGCCTACCTCCTCCTCTCTTCTACCAGAAGATGACCTACCTGAAACTAAACCTCAAACTATAGTACTAACCGCCGCTGTTGTACTTCCTCATGAAATAAAATGGATGGAACACATATCTGATTACCCTAAATTAATCAATGCTTTAGCTTATGCCTTGCGGTTTTTATCCAATGCAAGAAAATCTACTGCATCGAAGAGCGTCGGACCCATAACTGAAGAAGAGTTCTCTAAATCTAGAATAAAATGCATTCAACTATTACAACATTTCTATTATCCAGAAGCATTTGACAGCAATCATAAACCATCTACTATTTTATCTAGTCTCAATGTTTTTCAAGATCAAGACGGACTGCTCAGGGTGGGCGGAAGATTGAGTAGATCTGACATACCTTTTAGTCAGCGACATCCGATCCTCCTACCTCGGCGTTCGCATTTTAATAATATCCTCATTGATTATTATCATGAGCAACACTTTCACACTGGTTGTTCATCATTGCAAGCAGCAATTCAATTAGAATACTGGATTCCAGCAGCTCGGAGTCTTATACGGCAAAGAAAATCTCAGTGCATTATTTGTCGACGTTTATCTAAACCTGAAAATACACCTTATATGGCAGATCTTCCGAAGAGTCGCGTCTCTCGTGCCGAACCGTTTTATCAATCCGGGGTCGATTTGCGGGACCGTTTGAATGCCGTGACTCGATGCGTCGTAAACCGGTTATTACAAAAGCATACTTATGTCTGTTCGTGTGTTTGACAACCAAGGCCGTCCACTTGGAAACAGTTGGATCGCTCTCAACAGAAGCATTTATTGATGCACTTGACCGATTCATATCCAGAAGAGGAAAGCCTGCTTCAATCACATCTGATTGCGGCAAACTTTGTTGGAGCTTCTAACTATCTCAAAGAGGTTCAAGATTGGCTTGAATCTCAAGCTACACAAACAGATATTGTTAATCATATCTCACATCAAGGTATTAAATGGATCTTTAATCCCCCCAGTTCTCCCCATTTTGGAGGATTGTGGGAGGCAGCAGTTAAGTCCACCAAGAAACTTTTGTATCGGCACATAGGTTCCCAGGTATTTACAGAACCAGAACTAAACACCATCTTTATCAAGATTGAGGCCATACTTAATAGTAGACCTATCACTCCTTTATCATCTGATCCACAAGACTTGGAACCTTTAACACCTGGGCATTTTTTGGTGGGTCGACCGTTGACCGCCTTACCTGAAGCAGATCTATTGGATGTTCCTCAAAATCGGTTGGATCGGTGGCAGCTTCTTCGTGAACGAGTCCAAAGTTTCTGGCAACGATGGAAGGATGAATATCTTCAGACCTTGCAGCAGCGAGGAAAATGGATCAAGTCTTCTTATAACCTTGCAGAGGGCGACCTTGTCCTAATTAAGGACACTAATACTCCACCTCTTAAATGGCCTATGGGGCGTATCATAGCCACTCATCCAGGATCTGACGGGATAGTTAGAGTAGTTACTGTGCGTACCAACACAGGAACATATAAACGACCTGCAGTGAAAATAATTCCTTTGTTTCCTGAATCATCCTCCAAGAATAGTCAACCATCATTGTCAAGCATTCCATCGATAGAACCACCAAGTGCGCCTTCCGAGTCACCAATTGATGGAATATAACTTTCGGTGATAGATTGACATTTAATCCATTATCTTTTAAGCCTGATAAAATTTAGGTGGGCGGAATGTTCAGGCCATTAATTAAATTTTATCTATATTTTAAAACTGAGATATAAAGTGATGGAGAGGTTCAAAGTTTTTTCAATGAAATGAACCTTCTTTATTTACATTCTGGTTTTATACCTTAAACTTGGACTCTGGTCATAATATCTTTAATTTTTTAACTTTTTCTTACACAATTAATCTTTTTATCTTCTTTTAACTGTTATGATTTTTTGTTTGAACAATAGATTTATAGAACTATTATATTAATCAAAAGTTTAGTTTCTTTTATGAGCTCATAGTGCACACATCATATAAATCCTTTTAAACATCAAATCTATAAGAACAAGTTTTTTTTAACATCTAATATTATCTTGACTATTATCAATTATACCTTATATTATCGTGATCGCAATGTTAGTGGGTTTTTTCGCGTGTGATCTATCTAGCGCTACCTATGATCAACTCTTGGACTTAATCTAAAATCAAAGTGAACTTTATCTACACCTTAAAATAAAGCTAAGTTGCAACTTTTCTTTGAAATTTCATAACATAAATAATTTATTGTTTGATACATCTAAATTCTATCATATTAATATTAACCTTTTTTGCGCATTATCTACAAATCTATTAATGTTATAATTTAAAGGCCTATTTTAGTATCGCAGTTATTATATATATTTTTTTTAACTTAATTACTTTTTGAAACATTAAATTTAAATTGATTTATCATAAGTACATTGTGGAAAGATTCTTCTATTTTTTTTGAGACAATATCTTATTAATTTCTGATTTTTTCCGAACACTAAATAATTTGTACCTTTGCCCGTTTTTATGGGTAGTAACTTTTATAAAATAAACAGTTGTTCCTGGTTTCACATTATTTGTGTTATTTTATATAGTTATTTATGTTTATTAAGATTCCTATTTAGTTTTTTTATTATTAAAAGGAAAGGAATATTTCAGTTTATAATTATTTTTTATAATAATTAAGATAATTTCTTCATGAAATTGATAATATTGATTTTGAGTAAGCCATCTTCTTTTTTTATTTTTACTGTGTTATGAGGGTGTTCTTTTGTTTTTTATTACTTTTTTTATTCTTAAAATTTGTCATTTTGTAACTTACTCCAAGTCAGTATCACCATCTTTATTTTACTTACCTTTATATTTATGTTGGTAACACCTCATTATATTACCTATTATCTTTAAAGTTAAATCAACCTGTTTTATTTCATTTATTTACCTTTTTTTTCATTTAGTTTCTGTTCTTTTTTCTCCAATTATTTGGAGTGGTCCTTCTACAATATTAGATCAGCGCCTATTGGGTTCAAATGTCTAGGTGTCTATTACTGCGCCTACTTTGACCCAAACAACATTATTCAACAAATCACCACTAGCCGCTAGCATAGTGTAATCTAGATGCAACCGTACAGTTCTTTCTAATTTGTGACAAAAATACCACTTAAGGTAGCTCTTGAAGGATAACCCTGTGAGGATGCAAGTTCTTTGTTTTTTATACATAGTTTGTTCTTTATATCACTGGAAAGTTTATAGAACTCCATCACAGGCTTGATCAAGGGGACTTAAGTTCTATAAAAAGTTTTATATAAACTATAAACTTTTTATAGAACTAAAATCCCCTTGATCAAGCCTGAGAGGGTTTTTTATCTTTTCTAAAATTACGAATTACTTCGCTTACTTAAAAGTAAATTTACGAATAGGGAAAGTTGTTTAAAGTTAATATTTTCTATAAAATGCTCAGATTCAATTAAGTTAAACATATCTCTTGTTCAATTTTAATCTCTGAAATCATTAATAGTACTATTTACATTTTTCTTAGCCAATTAAAAAAAAACCCATCCTAAAAATCATAGTATATAAATTCGTTTTAATCACAGCAGTCACCTATCCAGGCACTGACCTTGCTCGATGATATTGAAATGATATTTAGTATATTTCAGATTAGTTTTAGCGATCATAGTTTAAATCCTTACTATACTTATTTATTATGTAAAGTAATACCCTTGTACCAAATTTCAGTTCAATTGCATTATTTAACATTAAAAAACGTATATAAGTCATTCAATAAAAATTAAAGTAATTGATAATGAGATGAAACTTGGCACATATGTTAGTCTGATATATGACTACATCCATGCCAAATCATTCTTCTGAAACATTTTTCCGCATTTTGTGAAACTAATAAATTTTTGCCGAGTCATTATCATGGGTTAATGACGTCGTAATAAATTATTTTCTGGACAGCACAATTAAACTTAAATATTGATTTTTGTATTTATTTTTAACTCTCTTCGATACTATGATGACAGAAAACTTTTTAAGTGTTAATAACACTTAAAATAGATAATTTAGGTAAAATTCCGGTTTTCGATTTTTTTGCAAACAAAATACTTTTTCATATACCTAAGGTAAAATGAGAAAAAGTATAAAAAAGAGATCACTATTTATGTTCTTTCATTGGTTATCTAAAGAAAGATTGTTGCTAATTATTAAAAAGTATACATTTGTATTCATTTATTTCAAGATTTACAAGTAACCCATTTATTTTGACCAAAGCCTTGATAAAAAATAGTTAAGACAAATTAGAAATTAATGTAATAGATTCGATTTAAAAGATGAGGCATAGATAAAGAGTAAACTACTGTTTACTACTGACTGTTCCTAATACTACTGACTACTACAAATACTACAGACTACTCCAAATACTACAGACTACTGCAAATACTTCTGACTGCTACAAATACTACACTACTCCAAATACTTCTGACTACTGCACAACTACGACCTTCTGACTGCTACAAATACTACTGACTACTCCAAATACTTCTGACTACTGCAAATACTTCTGACTGCTACAAATACTACTGACTACTCCAAATACTTCTGACTACTACAAATACTTCTGACTACTACAAATACTTCTGACTACTCCAAATACTTCTGACTACTGCAAATACTTCTGACTGCTACAAATACTACTGACTACTCAAAATACTTCTGACTACTGCAAATACTTCTGACTGCTACAAATACTACAGACTACTACAAATACTACAGACTACTACAAATACTTGTTACTACTACAAATACTACTGATTACTACAATACTTCTGACTACTACAATGCTACTGACGACTACTGTGGATGAGACCATAAAAGGATTTAGGATTATGTGCTTAATATATTGTTCTAAATTGATAAGAAAGTTTTAACTGCTCAAGAAATTGTATATTTTTAATACAGTTTTAAGCTTTATTTCTTAGCTTCGTAATGCTGATAATTAAGTTATAATTGTTCTGAATTTTAAAGAAAGGGTCTTGTAATATTTATGCACAAGGGAGTAAGATGCTATTATTTCCCTGAGCAGTTAGTTGGTTCTTAAGGTGTAAGCCAAGGGAACCAAAGTATTTAATTCCCAAGGCGAAGCTGAATAATGTGTTCAACTCCCGAAGGGAAGCCAAGGAAGGTTGAGAAAGGGGAGAAAATAGCATTTTACTCCCAAGGTTCATAAAAGATTTTATCTCCAGACGTTGAAGTCATTTAATATTTGTTTTATTCTTATACATTTGTATATTTTATTCCAATTTTTTTGGTCCAACCCCCCTTATAAATTTTGGGGTGGTGCCCCCACAAAAATCAACAATTTTTTATTGCTCCAAACAACTTCTTTAGACCTGAAACAGATTTTGAGCCAAACAATTTTTTTTAGTCGGGTCCCCCTTTTACATTTTGGGAGTGCTGCCCTTCCCCCAAAGAATAATTTTTTTTTATTTTAGTCATATTTTTTTTTTTTTTTTTTTGTCGGGTCCCCTTATAAATTTTGGGGGTTCCGCCTTAAAAAAAATTGATAGGTCCTCTGTATAAATTTAAAGATACCGCTCCCCAAAAAATGAATATAATTGGCTCTAATACTCCAATAATAGGAAGCACTCTTTATTCCCAAGGGTGAAAAGTAACTTTTTCTCCTTGGGAGTGAAAATTGCTTCTTTCTTAAAAGTATCAATAAACCTCACATTATACACCGTCTGGAGATAATATTATTTTTACAAATAATTTATTTATTTAAAAAATGTTATAATTAGTTAATATTATTTTTGATTTTATTTATTTATCATTGTTTGTGTTTTTTGGAACCCTTTAATTAGCTAGAGACTTCAGCAAATCATAATTGT
>JACMZG010001911.1:46916148-47030204 GCA_018340805.1 Microvelia longipes | reverse complement strand
AGAGATTTTTAACACAACCTGGGTTTCTGATGCCGTTCTCAAGGTTTATCTATCGCTTCCTAACTACCTATACGTTTTTTTATTAATTTTATTTGGCACATGTATTTGTAAAATAAAAAAAAATAAGAACTTTGCGATCATCAAGAACAACGATCATCCTCACTGCTCCAGAATAGCACGCTTGTCCAAAGAATAAGAAAATCACCTAATTAAGTACGTCTTAGACTCACTTCGCTTGTCGTTATATAGTAATTACATCCTTTTTATTCCTGGCGTTTACCTATCCAGCAACTGATCTCGGTCGAATTAGCCGTATTGAAATGTTACATAAAAGGGAGAACTTTGGCCAATTCATAGGATGATTTTTAGATTTTTAACGATTTAACCAAATTTATTCTACGTTTTATGAATTATGAATACCACAAGTAGAACTAAAGTTTTTTTTAACCATATTCACCTCTTTGCCAATTGGGGGCTACATTGATAACAGACATTTACAAACAATGACTTACATTCACTCATACAGACAAAACAACTAGATAAAAACCTCAAATGATTTTTAATGCGAACACATTACTTTTCCCTATCTGCCTATGGTATACATGAGGAAAAGCAAAAAAAATATGTAACAGAACTAGAACGAAAATTACTTATTAAGAACAAAAATTAAACTAAAATAATCATATAAATGACAATTCCGTTTTTCCGATGACGGGATTATAAAATTTAAACTACTCTTAATAATGGAAATATACTTTGCACATTCATTTACTTAACCTGGTAGTATTAATGTCCTAAGTTCTGTTCATTTTTCATTAAGAAATAGTACGGTTTCAATCTGCCTTTATGATAAAATAAATTAAAAGTATTTACCCAAAACTATAGATGTTTTTCGTCCCCTTACCTAAAAATAAATTAAATACATTAATGATTTTCATTAATAATGTTATTAATAACATATCTATACTAGAAGAAAACGTTTTGAGTGTGGAGTCAAAGAAATACTGCTTGCAGTATTGAGTAAACTATGTAAAATAATAGAGTACATTTAGATTATTATTATTATTACTAATAATAATAACACAGTTTAATTATTTTTATTATTACTATTACTAACATATTAAATTTATACATTTCAAATAGGTCTTTCCAATTTGAGAGATATAAACAAAATGGTGCGAGATACTTCTATTTCGGTAAAATACAATATCAATTCATAAGTGCAAGATTGTATTTTTCTACATTCACCATGCTTTATTTAAGTCATTAGTTCATGAAGATGGAATTCATGAATAAACTTGCATTGAAGGTAGCATTTAATTATCGAATACAGCTTTATATTGGAAAGTATCGATGCTGGGCCAACATTATGTTCAGTAAGACATCACGTGTAGGTTACGTAACCCATCACAGAACTCTTACGTAACGAGCTGAAAATCGCTGAGGAAACCGGTCGGTTTTATATGTCTGGAAACACCAAAAATTCAGGAGATCCGTTTAAATCAAAATTTTAAAACACAATTCTTGTTCCGTTTCTATTTTTATTACCTACGTTACCTACTTAAATATTAAATTTTTATAGCAAAAAATTATATAACTCCATGTTTCGGATAATAATAGGTGACATTTTATCCATTTTGTTGGTCATTTATAGTACAATTACTTTAAATAAAATCCTTTAATAAAAAGTACAAAAATGAAGTACAGCATACAACTAAGATCAAATAAAATGTTTTAACTGCTAAAATAATAGTTTGATAAGTCTCAACCAAATATGCTCTTAAACGCTCAGTTTAAAGTTGTTTAAGACATTATTGAGATGTTAGAGGTCAATATCTTTAACAGTAATCAGAAAAGATACTTATAAGATAGCCAGTAAGACTCTTTGTAAGACTGAAGTGACAGTATTTGTGATTGATCACGACGTACCCTCGGCTATGCTTTTACTAGAATCAACAAGTGACTCTATGCTAGACTAAGCTCTCCTGCTGTCGAAATCATAAGGCAGAAACAAATGATACTAATGAGGATCCTACTAATGAGGATTCTACTAATGAGGATTCTACTAATGAGGATCCTACTAATGAGGATTCTAATATTCTAAATGCCTCAACCTCATGTAACACTTTCAGACATCTTAGACATGTTTAAATAATGTCTCTAAAAGTCTACACTTTATAACAAAAAAATATGTTGATTAATCAGTATTTTAAGACAATGTATGTATTAAATGCATCTATTGAAGGACATTGCTTGAGAGTGAGAAAGGCTTTTTTTAAATTCCGGAGGAAATAATTTAAGTTCCTAAATAACTAGAACTTCTAATAATTAGAAGTTCCTGATTTTCTTTTTTTAATATTTCTTGTTAGCGATAATGGACATTTGGAAATGTCTGGTTCTAAACAGACATGTCCTGTTTGCTTTTTAGACAAAGCATCTAAACTAGAATATTCATTTGAATAATGCATAAACTAGGATATTCATATGAATATCCATTCATACGAATAGATCAGCAGTTAGGGAGTCATGTAATAACATTTCTTCCAACAGATGCCACTATTGGCTCTTTTAATTTTTCGTCCTCCCGTACTTACTACCTCTTTTTTTCCTTTCCTTTATTTGTAAGTTCCTGCATAGCTATAATAGCTATAAATCTCACTTTTTTGATCTTCACCCTTAGACTTACCATAGTTATAAAATTTAATAAACTATTCCTGATAAGAAAAAAACTTACATTCAAACACTTTCATTTGTCTAACATCGGAGTGCCTATGTACCAATTTATCACTCTTTTTAATACAATCAAAATATAAAAGGAAATTTCGATACAATAAGAACAGAAGTTTAAAGCAAGAAGTTAAATTTTTATCTATACATTTTTATCGCACATTATAAAAAGTATTAAGAAGCCACAGCATTTTTAGAACCTTCAAGACGGTCGTTTATAATTTTAATTCCAAATTCGCTTCTTAATACTAAATCAGAAACCCTTTATGACCCAGATTTAAACCGGTTGACTTTTTAAAAGGAAAAAACCTTAGTTTCTCAATAAATTCCATAGACGGATGATTTGGACTTTTTTATGTGGCCAATAAAATGAGAGAAATTAAATATTTTAATATAAAGAGAAAGGTAATTTGCGCTAAGGGCTTGTTTAATATTGTGGCTTATTGGACGTTTTAAAATAAATATTACATTAAAACATAGAAACCGATTATGTTGAAACTTCATAGACATTTATTTTATATAAATAAATACATTTACATAGAAATCAATAAGTCATAGGCATTTATTTTATATAAAAAATATATTTCCATAGAAATCGATAAATCATAGGCATTTATTTTTATAAATAAATACATTTACATAGAATCGATAAATCAGACATTATTTGTATACTGTAAAAAAGATGTTCGGCCATTAATTAAATTTTATCTATATTTAAAACTGAGATATAAAGTGATGGAGAGGTTCAAAGTTTTTTCAATGAAATGAACCTTCTTATTTACATTCTGGTTTTACCTTAAACTTGGACTCTGGTCATAATATCTTTAATTTTTAACTTTTTCTTACACATTAATCTTTTTATCTTCTTTTAACTGTTATGATTTTTTGTTTGAACAATAGATTTATAGAACTATTATATTAATCAAAAGTTTAGTTCTTTTATGAGCTCATAGTGCACACATCATATAAATCCTTTTAAACATCAAATCTATAAGAACAGTTTTTTTTTAACATCTAATATTATCTTGACTATTATCAATTATACTATCTTATATTATCGTGATCGCAATGTTAGTGGGTTTTTTCGCGTGTGATCTATCTAGCGCTACCTATGATCAACTCTTGGACTTAATCTAAAATCAAAGTGAACTTTATCTACACCTTAAAATAAAGCTAAGTTGCAACTTTTCTTTGAAATTTCATAACAAATAATTTATTGTTTGATGCATCTAAATTCTATCATATTAATATTAACCTTTTTGCGCATTATCTACAAATCTATTAATGTTATAATTTAAAGGCCTATTTTAGTATCGCAGTTATTATATATATTTTTTTTAACTTAATTACTTTTTGAAAACATTAAATTTAAAATTGATTTATCATAAGTACATTGTGGAAAGATTCCTTTCTATTTTTTTTTGAGACAATATCTTATTAATTTCTGATTTTTTCCGAACACTAAATAATTTGTACCTTTGCCCGTTTTTATGGGTAGTAACTTTTATAAAATAAACAGTTGTTCCTGGTTTCACATTATTTGTGTTATTTTATATAGTTATTTATGTTTATTAAGATTCCTATTTTAGTTTTTTTTTATTATTAAAAGGAAAGGAATATTTCAGTTTATTATTATTTTTTATAGTAATTAAGATAATTTCTTCATGAAATTGATAACATTGATTTTGAGTAAGCCATCTTCTTTTTTATTTTTACTGTGTTATGAGGGTGTTTTTTTTTTCTTATTACTTTTTTTATTTCTTAAAATTTGTCATTTTGTAACTTACTCCAAGTCAGTATCACCATCTTTATTTTACTTACCTTTATATTTATGTTGGTAACACCTCATTATATTACCTATATCCTTAAAGTTAAATCAACCTGTTTTATTTTATTTATTTACCTTTTTTTCATTTAGTTTCTGTTCTTTTTTCTCCAATTATTTGGAGTGGTCCTTCTACAATATTAGATCAGCGCCTATTGGGTTCAAATGTCTAGGTGTCTATTACTGCGCCTACTTTGACCCAAACATTTGGTCCTTCGAGCCGGATAGCATTAACATTATTTTTTTAAACCTTTGTTTAGAACAGTTTGATTTAACTTGGTATATTTGATCTAGATCTCATAACTTGTAATTTTTTCTTATTATTTGAACTTATTTTTTTACATTGTATGTTATAAATATTATCGATATGGGTGATGAAACTCCAGCTGTATCCCTGGAGGTTACTCTTGAGGTTACTAAACAAAGATTGAACAGATGTCATGATGACATGCGAGAAATCAGAGATGCAGGTGTTACTGCCAAATCTAGACCTGAAACCATACCTATGTTTAAAGGTATGGTTAGGGGTTCAGATTATATTTTTAATCAATATGCTGACCTATACTATGAACTTTGCACTCGATGTCTAGCACTAGGAAGATCCGAAGAGTTCCCTACAGCTAGTGATCAATCACATTATAATAACATAAAGCGGTATTATTATGAAGCTTGTTCACATCATGAATTTATTCTTAGTAGTCAATCAGCAGCTAATGAGCCTGGGCCATCATCACAGCTTAATAATACAACTATTTTAAATACGTCTCAATCTATCAGAGCTAGGCTTCCTAAAATTGACATTCCTTCATTTAAAGGTGATCTACAAGACTGGCCGTTATTTAAGGACACGTACACTCGTCTTATCCATGAAGAGCCTTCGGTTGCTACTATCGAAAAGTTTTATTTTCTTGTGGAGCTTTGAAAGTCCTGCGCTTAGGTTAATCAAGGGTATACCTGTTACCGAAGAAAGCTATAATCAGGCGTGGAGTGCAGTCACTCAAGAATATGACAGCAAGCGAAGACTTGGCAGCTTCTATCTAAATCAACTATTAAATTTTAAACCATTACAAGGAAAACCAACTAAAGCTTCCCTTAATTCATTTTTACTTGAAGTTTCTGAAAATGTCAAAGCTTTTGAAAATTTAAAAATTCCAAATGCATTAGAATACATTTTATTTGAGATAGCAATAAAATGCCTCGATTCTGAAACTAGGCACGATTTTGAAGTTGAAAACAGTGCAGTGGAATTTCCCACTATTACATCACTTACAAAATTTGTTCGCGACCGTTATCAAGCTTTGCAAATTATTGACCTATCTAAAGGTTCATCAAGCTTAACTACACCACCTAGCCATTATTACCAAACAAGATCAAAAAATCGTAAACCTCCTAGTGTGAATCCTGTTCCATCTAATGTCAAGCAACAGAATTCAGCTACTCTTTTCGTTAAGGCAGGTTCCAAGCCTAGTAATCAAAATTCTGAGTACCATAAAAGAAATGTATCCCTTCCGAATTCAGTCTCATTAAGTAATAAGCCGCAAAATCCGCCTAATTGTATTGTTTGTCAACAATCGCACAGACTTACGGATTGTCCTACCTATAAATCTATGTCAGTACCTGATCGCATCAATCAAATTCAGAAATGGGGAGCTTGTAAAAATTGCCTATTTCCAGGACATAAAACACGTGAGTGCACTTCGCCATGGACTTGCAGGACATGTAATCAGCGTCACCATACAACCTTGCATCTAATTAGAGCAGATAATCTGCCATCCGACCTTAATACAGAAGCTTCAAGGCCAGTACCTCCGAATAACTCTCCAGGTAATGTGTGCAATAGCACATCTCAGGCTCACTCTGACGTGCTACTTGGTACTGCAGTTGCTAGAATACGAGACGCTTCGAACAATTATCACTATATCAGACTCATCATAGATAGTGGAAGCCAATTCAGTTTTATTACTGAAGAGTGTGCTAACAAACTAAATCTTCAATGCTTACCATTTTCCCGATCTATCCTGGGTATTAGTCAATCACCTCTTTCATCAACCAAGGGTAAAGTTGCATGTAACATTTTACCTACAAAAACTGATCATCCTGAGCTCCACGCGGAAGCAGTAGTCGTGCCAACTATTACTCCATACCTACCTTCATCTGTCGTTCCGGAATCAATTTGGAAATCTCTCATCAATTATGACTTGGCTGATCCAAATTTCTGGTATCCGGGCAAAATAGATTTCTTACTTGGAGCCAACCTTTTATGGATATTTTAAACGGATCACCTACAGTTGTCAACTCTAACGAACCTCGACTTCTTAACACGATCTTTGGACAAGTTGTCATCGGGGAATTTCATCTAGATCAACCATCTACCTCCAACGTAGCATCATCATTCTTCATCACTAGTAATAATTCCGACATAAATCAAATTATGAATCGTTTCTGGGAAATTGAGGAAGTCCCAGCTAAGATTAAACCCTCTAAAGAAGATGCGTATTGTGAAACTCACTTCCAAGAAACTCATCGGCGCCTGCCTTGTGGAAGATATGTTGTGCGTCTTCCATTTAAAGAAAAGGATGTCAACTTTGGACCTACTAAACCTAAAGCACTATCTCGCCTATACAATCTAGAATCTAAAATGCAGAAGGATATTTACATGCGTGAAGAATATCATTTCTTTATGCAAGAATATGTTGATTTAGGTCATATGAGGGTAACTTCAAATACAGCTGCTTATCATACCACATCATGGCATCAGAAAAATAGATGGTGACATCACAAAGTTCCGAGTTGTATTTGATGGATCTTCCAAGACTTCGCGGGGCTCATTGAACGATCATTTGCTTACAGGCCCGAAACTACAGGCTGATATCTGTTCAATTATCTTAACTTTCGCTGTCATAAGTATGTTTCATCACTGACATTGTTAAGATGTTCAGGCAAGTTCATATACACGAAGATGATCGTAAGTATCAACATATATTGTGGAGGTTTAGTCCAGAGCAAGAAGTGCAAGAGTATGAACTAATCACCATTACTTATGGGCTAGCACCGTCGCCATTTTTGGCCATTAGAACCTTACGACAATTAGTAGAGGATGAAGGTCATAATTTTCCGTTAGCTGCTCCCGTATTGCTAGATAATGTGTACGTTGATGATCTGGCTGTTGGTGCTTCTAATCCCCTTCTCCTTATACAGATCAAAGATCAATTAATTGAACTTCTTAACAGAGGTGGTTTCAGCCTCAGTAAATGGGCAACCAACTGTCCAGAACTTATCAAATCTCTAAATTCCATAGATCAACAGTGTCCCATCTCCTTAGATGAGGATCATGTATCTCAAATAAAATTGCTTGGATTACAATGGGTCCCTATCATGACGTTTTTCCTTTTCTGTTACCATGCCCCAATTGAACTTTACTAAAAGATCTATTCTGTCGATTATTGCCATATATTCGATCCGATGGGCTACCTTGCTCCCTTAGTTTTCTATGCCAAGCGCATTATGCAAGAAACTTGGAAATTGAAACTAGGATGGGATGACATCGTTCCGCCTCCTATTCAAAAGGCGTGGTCAGAGTTTGTGAATGATCTTCCTAATCTTCGTTTACTTCAAATACCTCGTTTCCTTCTTTTAGATGTTGAAGGTCGTCATTGCCACATTTATGGATTTTGTGATGCATCACAAGATGGTTATTGTGCGACCATATATGTGGGCGTCACAATAAACAACAAAACTGAACTTTTCCTCATTAAATCTAAAACTAAGCTGGCACCGCTGAAGCAAATTACTGTTCCACGCCTCGAATTGTGCGGAGCACTTTATTATCTCAACTACTCTTATCTATAGACTCTTTTATCAATACTACTAAACCTGATCATATCTATTTATTTACCGACTCCCTCATTGTACTTAGCTGGCTGAGAACTCCTCTTTACAAACTAAAACCTTTGTTGCCAATCGTGTCTCACAGATATTAGAGGTAAACTTTCTTCTACCTTCTCGTTTGATCAATCATCGACTCTGGTGGTGTGGGCCAGACTGGATTTGTCAACCTGAATCCGAATGGCCTACCTCCTCCTCTCTTCTACCAGAAGATGACCTACCTGAAACTAAACCTCAAACTATAGTACTAACCGCCGCTGTTGTACTTCCTCATGAAATAAAATGGATGGAACACATATCTGATTACCCTAAATTAATCAATGCTTTAGCTTATGCCTTGCGGTTTTTATCCAATGCAAGAAAATCTACTGCATCGAAGAGCGTCGGACCCATAACTGAAGAAGAGTTCTCTAAATCTAGAATAAAATGCATTCAACTATTACAACATTTCTATTATCCAGAAGCATTTGACAGCAATCATAAACCATCTACTATTTTATCTAGTCTCAATGTTTTTCAAGATCAAGACGGACTGCTCAGGGTGGGCGGAAGATTGAGTAGATCTGACATACCTTTTAGTCAGCGACATCCGATCCTCCTACCTCGGCGTTCGCATTTTAATAATATCCTCATTGATTATTATCATGAGCAACACTTTCACACTGGTTGTTCATCATTGCAAGCAGCAATTCAATTAGAATACTGGATTCCAGCAGCTCGGAGTCTTATACGGCAAAGAAAATCTCAGTGCATTATCGACGTTTATCTAAACCTGAAAATACACCTTATATGGCAGATCTTCCGAAGAGTCGCGTCTCTCGTGCCGAACCGTTTTATCAATCCGGGGTCGATTTTGCGGGACCGTTTGAATGCCGTGACTCGATGCGTCGTAAACCGGTTATTACAAAAGCATACTTATGTCTGTTCGTGTTTGACAACCAAGGCCGTCCACTTGGAAACAGTTGGATCGCTCTCAACAGAAGCATTTATTGATGCACTTGACCGATTCATATCCAGAAGAGGAAAGCCTGCTTCAATCACATCTGATTGCGGCACAAACTTTGTTGGAGCTTCTAACTATCTCAAAGAGGTTCAAGATTGGCTTGAATCTCAAGCTACACAAACAGATATTGTTAATCATATCTCACATCAAGGTATTAAATGGATCTTTAATCCCCCCAGTTCTCCCCATTTTGGAGGATTGTGGGAGGCAGCAGTTAAGTCCACCAAGAAACTTTTGTATCGGCACATAGGTTCCCAGGTATTTACAGAACCAGAACTAAACACCATCTTTATCAAGATTGAGGCCATACTTAATAGTAGACCTATCACTCCTTTATCATCTGATCCACAAGACTTGGAACCTTTAACACCTGGGCATTTTTTGGTGGTCGACCGTTGACCGCCTTACCTGAAGCAGATCTATTGGATGTTCCTCAAAATCGGTTGGATCGGTGGCAGCTTCTTCGTGAACGAGTCCAAAGTTTCTGGCAACGATGGAAGGATGAATATCTTCAGACCTTGCAGCAGCGAGGAAAATGGATCAAGTCTTCTTATAACCTTGCAGAGGGCGACCTTGTCCTAATTAAGGACACTAATACTCCACCTCTTAAATGGCCTATGGGGCGTATCATAGCCACTCATCCAGGATCTGACGGGATAGTTAGAGTAGTTACTGTGCGTACCAACACAGGAACATATAAACGACCTGCAGTGAAAATAATTCCTTTGTTTCCTGAATCATCCTCCAAGAATAGTCAACCATCATTGTCAAGCATTCCATCGATAGAACCACCAAGTGCGCCTTCCGAGTCACCAATTGATGGAATATAACTTTCGTGATAGATTGACATTTAATCCATTATCTTTTAAGCCTGATAAAATTTAGGTGGGCGGAATGTTCAGGCCATTAATTAAATTTTATCTATATTTAAAACTGAGATATAAAGTGATGGAGAGGTTCAAAGTTTTTTCAATGAAATGAACCTTCTTTATTTACATTTTGGTTTTATACCTTAAACTTGGACTCTGGTCATAATATCTTTAATTTTTTAACTTTTTCTTACACAATTAATCTTTTTATCTTCTTTTAACGTTATGATTTTTTGTTTGAACAATAGATTTATAGAACTATTATATAAATCAAAAGTTTAGTTTCTTTTATGAGCTCATAGTGCACACATCATATAAATCCTTTTAAACATCAAATCTATAAGAACAAGTTTTTTTTTAACATCTAATATTATCTTGACTATTATCAATTATACTATCTTATATTATCGTGATCGCAATGTTAGTGGGTTTTTTCGCGTGTGATCTATCTAGCGCTACCTATGATCAACTCTTGGACTTAATCTAAATCAAAGTGAACTTATCTACACCTTAAAATAAAGCTAAGTTGCAACTTTTCTTTGAAATTTCATAACATAAATAATTTATTGTTTGATACATCTAAATTCTATCATTAATATTAACCTTTTTTGCGCATTATCTACAAATCTATTAATGTTATAATTTAAAGGCCTATTTAGTATCGCAGTTATTATATATTTTTTTTAACTTAATTACTTTTTGAAAACATTAAATTTAAATTGATTCATCATAAGTACATTGTGGAAAGATTCCTTTCTATTTTTTTTGAGACAATATCTTGTTAATTTCTGATTTATTTCCGAACACTAAATAATTTGTACCTTTGCCCGTTTTTATGGGTAGTAACCTTTATAAAATAAACAGTTGTTCCTGGTTTCACATTATTTGTGTTATTTTATATAGTTATTTTGTTTATTAAGATTCCTATTTAGTTTTTTATTATTAAAAGGAAAGGAATATTCAGTTTAATTATTTTTTATAATAATTAAGATAATTTCTTCATGAAATTGATAATATTGATTTGAGTAAGCCATCTTCTTTTTTATTTTTACTGTGTTATGAGGGTGTTCTTTGTTTTCTTATTACTTTTTTTATTTCTTAAAATTTGTCATTTGTAACTTACTCCAAGTCAGTATCACCATCTTTTTTTACTTACCTTTATTTATGTTGGTAACACCTCATTATTACCTATTATCTTTAAGTTAAATCAACCTGTTTTATTTCATTTATTTACCTTTTTTTTCATTTAGTTCTGTTCTTTTTTCTCCAATTATTTGGAGTGGTCCTTCTTCAATATTATATCAGCGCCTAACGGGTTCAAATGTAGGTGTCTATTACTGCGCCTACTTTGACCAAAAAAAGAAAAGACTTTGATTGTCCTGTAGAGGTTTCAGACGCAGAAGATATTATGCAATATCTTCGGCGAGGAAATTTTAGAAAGCATGAAAAAATATTTAAAAGAATAAACCTATTATTCTAGTATACTATTTTATTTGACAAAGTATAAACGAAATTAGTAGCTAGGTCGTCCCAAAACATTTATGGCAAATATTTCTCGTAACATTTATCGGACGAATCAGTGTTAATGTGTGTCTCCTACAATAATTTCTCATTTTATTTGTCCGAAACAAGACTAGCAAAAATTAGTTAAAAGGGATACTTACTAAATGGGATACTAAAACTTCTATGATCAATTATTTCTCGATAGAATTAATTTGCGTAATGCGGAATGTCCTCCCCAGATATTAGATTGTCCTGATATTAATCAAATTTATTGTTATAAACTTTTTTAATCTCTTAATTAAAATATCGCTTTGTTTTTGTCTATAGATGAATCAAATGGAGTGGAAGCAGTTATCAACATCCAATTTCAGTGCGGATGGTCCATGGATGGCCCAAGGTTCAGGAGAATGGGCCAAGAGATTAGGATACATGTTTTATTTAGCAAGACCTGAAGATACTATGTATAAAAATACACAGGAGGTTCCTCTCTTCTTTAGACAGGTATTTAGTTATTAAAATTGATAACTTTATTTAAATTATTAGCAAACCAATTTAGTAATCACACTGTAAATCTAATAAGCTGACAGAAAGTAGATAATTTTATCAATTCCGACATTAAAGAGAAGTCTCATTAACTAACTAACTACCAACTTAATTTTAATTAAGTAAACTAAATTATCATCAGCATTGACCTCCCTCGTTTAATTAGTAAACTAATTAAACTAAACTTCAATTATTTTAACTAACTAAATTAACCGAGTCTCATTACTTATAACATTAGTATAACCAGATATATAAGTAGTAAACATGTGGCAGGAATGCCACAAAACTAGTAATATGAGAAACTGCTACAGGACAGCAGCCATGTGGCTGCGAACACGTCCACAACGCTGACACCGCAGAGAGGCAATTAGGTCTGAGGCCTTATTTAAGGATGATCCTGTGGAACAATCTCAGGTGGAACAAATCGCTTAAAATAGAATATCAACTATATTTAGTGATAATGGAGATAATCCAATGCTTCCATGCATACGTTATCTAAACTCCTAAGAGTAGTTTGTACTATATTGGTATCACAGTTGAGGGCACAACTCAAATTACGAACCCTGAGCAACCGCGGAGCTAAATAATCGCTTTAGACTGACGTCTCTCGTCTAAGGTTACTTATTTTTACCACCAAGTGGCTTATTGCAGGTGGCTTTTTGTAGAATTTAAAATAAAAACAATTTATAAGAATTGGGAAATAATTCCAATTGAGTCGAAATCGGTACAAGTTTATTCCTAAGTGTATAAGCATACTAAGTTTCGTTTCAATGCGACTAGTACATCAAAGGTTTTTGATAGACCATTAAAGTTAAGCAGTAACGAGGAAGGTCAATGCTGTGATAAAAATGTTGATTTTTAATGTAAAAATTATCATTAACATTATATTTCTAACATAAGTAGCTCACAGGGAAAGAGAGTGCCAACTCTATGAACTTTGGTTTGGTTCTAGAGGAAAAACTCCAATGAACAAAATCTGACAAGATCGGCATCGCTCTTGTCCTAACCATTCTCAGATTCCTAGTTGAAAATATTATCTTATACTCACTAGGTATATAACCATATATATCCAAAAAAAACAATTGCAACATTATTTAGATGTAGATTTGTCAAAGCTTAGAGCTGTAATGTCATTATTTACATTATCTCATAAAATAATGTATACATTTTTAATTTGATGAAATATTGCCTTTAAAATAGATTAAGTATGCTGTGTGTTTTAGCTATCCTTCAAAGAAGTACAAATCCGCTTTATACTGTAAATTTTATAGAAAAAGTCTTGCTTCTTTAATTTTTTTTATTGATTATTGACTACAATTATATTACATTTTCTATACTGGTTAAAGTGCAAGTAAACAGATTTGATAGGAGGAATCATACAGTTTAATCAAATTTAAATTTTTATTAAAGAAATTTCCATATTGTTACTTTTATCCAGCTTTTGTTTATAAAATTCGAAATATCATGAAATAATCGAAAGCTAACCATGCTAAGCTGGACATTATAACAAAATTTCTAGATTAATCCATAACCTTCATATAAAAGTATTCAAAGATTCAATACTAATTGTTAAAAAATACAAATACAGTTATTTAAATAAGTAAGATAATCTTACTAATACAAAGAAACTACAGTGAAAATACTAACACAAATGCAAGTTTACAATAAAAACTATATTGATCATAAACTTAATTAGTTTAAGATGATAAATGAACTCACGTAAGAAAACTTAACAAAATAAAAAAAAAAATCCGTCGTGTAAAAATCATTCAACTCTAAAGTAAAATAATATATTAAATAAAATTTCTGAATAAAAGTAAATTTGATAGTAAAAAAACGTATTAATATTCAATAATGAAATATATAAATATCAGGCAAATATATTATTTGACATATATTGAGTGATATAATCAAGAGTTAGTTACAGAGTGAGAGGGTAAGATGAGACAAGGACAGCCAGGCAAGAGAGAACGAGTTACTCGTGTAATTGTTCAAGATAATAACTGCTTCCTAATGTAACACCTGATTTAAACAACGTACATTTCACGTACTCAATTTTCCAAAAATAGTACTTACTTGAGATAAATGTATTTAAAATTATCAAGTATGAAAGAATTTTCCAATTCGTCTTGGATATCATCTGACATGTATCCGTTAGCAACTTCTCCGAGGAAGTTCCCACAGGAATATTCCTGATACCCCTGTTTTAAACAGGCATTTCCCTTATTTTTGAAAATATTTGAATAAATATTATTATCATATTATATAATAAATTTTATTATCGTATTATATAATAATATTATCATGTTATATTATAATATTATAGGGTTATATCAACTAATGTTTATACCACAAAATTATGACAAAAAATTTTTAAAAATGATTATATTTATTAAGAATTTACCTAAAACCAAAATACACATTTAAATCCTTTGTTTACTTTATGCTAAAAATTCATTTTTTTAACAATGATCATCTCATTTAATTTAATATGCAAATATTTACACTTGTATTTATTACATTTGTATCTGTTAGTATTCTTTACTTTTTTAAATGGTGATAATTTTGTTGTTATATTAATGTAAATTGAGTAAAAACGACAAATTACCTTGTAAGGTAATTAAGTATTTTATTGTTAAAACAAGAATGCTTGTTTTAACAATAAACATTTAGAATAACTACGCGTAAACAATTCCATTCTAATAATAATTCATCTCATGTTCTCATAAATAGAAAGAGAGAAGGACAAGCTTAGAGATATGATTACTAGAAATATTATATAGGTTAAAAAAATAATCTTAACACCTTTGAGTATCAATATATTTAAATAAACACAACAAAAGTACAGTAACTTATACAGTGGAGTGTTTAAAATACAAAACAAAGTACCAACTTTGTTTTTTATGTATAAGTGTAATGTGTAAAAAGCTGACGATAATTGATTTATTATAACTTTAAGTCGCTCATAGAGGAGATTTGTAACCCCTGATTTTAACAACTGGTACATTTATTCAGGGCCTCTGAGAGCACTAAAGAGAAATTTTTCAAGCCCCTTAACGTATTGCGGTATAGTAACCCCTTCTAGTAACATATATCTCTATTGGGACAAGTATATGTATAAAATATTAAATTATTTATACCGAATTTGTGCTTGCTATTGCAATGCTTATGTCCACGATTTCTTTCATTGTTTTTTTCAGACTAGAAACAAATGATTTTTTTTAAAAAATACGAATATCCACAACTAGGGGCTTCTTTCAATGATATTAATAACTATTTGAATAGGAGTACTTGGGAAAGACTATGTATTAAATAGTAACGGATATTTCAAATACAAACAGAGAAACGTTTATTAAAGTTAAGGGTTGTATTAAGTAAAAATATAAGTAGTCATCTAACATGGAATCTGCGTCTTTATTTCACCATTATTTGACACAACAGTTATACATTTTAATAATTTAATCTTGACGTAGGTTAGGATTATAAAAGGAAGTAGATAGTCTGAAATTTTGGTATTATGTTCAGGGTTAAACTAGATTTTTTTGAGTCTGACGTAGATCTGAGTGTTCACAGACAACTTTTTAAGTACTCTTTGTTGGTCAGTTTATTAATATTTTTTGCAAAATATTAAACAAAAATTAATTAATATACGTAATCGAAACCACTCAATAGAAGCATAAACTTAATGTAAATAGCACAATTAAGTCAAGTATTTAATTGACAGACGTAGCGTAGAGAATAAGCCAGAGTATAACTTAACAACTTCTTTGTCAACTATACTTAATTATATCTCTGTTGA
The DNA here is from genome assembly GCA_018340805.1 of Microvelia longipes. Lineage (NCBI taxonomy): Eukaryota > Metazoa > Arthropoda > Insecta > Hemiptera > Veliidae > Microvelia > Microvelia longipes. The sequence continues at coordinate 47,014,050 of JACMZG010001911.1, read as the reverse complement.
TTTAATTATTGTTTATAATAAAATTAGTTTATACGCGTTGATGATACTGCGTATTATGACAGCAACTTAATATATTTGTATTTAGTTATTAATAAAATCAAGTTTCGTAATCTACACTTTCCTTAACATAATCAGTTATTTACTTAGACCGTTTCTTTAATTTTTATTCAGAGGTTAAATAATTGTTATTATTAATGTTTACGTAATTTGATAAATGTGTTTCATTTTTTCCGGTTGTATTTGCAATTTCTGAGAGATACCGTGTACTATTTCAATATTCCCTTTTTTAGTTTTTTCCAGCTTTAATTTTTATCACTTAGTTTGAATATATTTTTGGGTCTATTTTTTTAGCAAGAAAGTAATTACATTAAGAACTCTCAAATGAAATACTCTCAAATAAAATCAAATAAAGTATCAATGTCGCTCGCATTTTGAAAATGATTATGACAGTTTTTCACTTTATAGTGAACCCATAATTATAGTATAGTACTCGGTTATAATCAGTTGACAAGAGTGAGAAATTTGAGGAACCAATAATATTGGCCTGATATGAAATTGTGGGCATTATTTTCCCATGCATAATTAAGTTTGAATAAAATCACATGATCGTTTTTACTGATTTCTTTTATTCTTTATTATCTAAAGTAACCTAGCAGCTTGAGTTATTAACTTTCTAGATAAGTAAATAACACAAGCCTTATTCCTTTTGGTAAGTTTGCTAGTAAAACATAGCACTGTATTTGATTGCTCTCTCACATTTGTTGTAAAAACATTGGATTAACTAATCGCAGAGTTGTTTTTCGTTACTTACTTAGTAAATTTTATTTACTTTGGCCCATGCCAAATTTTTAATTATTGAACCTTTAAAAATCCTTTTGTCTTACCAAATTTAAGTAAAAAAAGCGGCCACAACTCTAGAAAAGTATTCGTAGGAAACCTTTAGGACTATTATTTTTATTCAATGTTATAATGAAGTAAAAATTTACTAAGTAAATATTGGCATTTAAATGTATTTAAAACATTTAAATATATAAATGCATAAATACAGCACAAGCTTCATTACAGTATTAATAGATTTAGACATTTTTTTGTACTGGAAAACTAAAGAAAAACACGTTATGAAGTAAAAGAAAATAATAATTGCATCAGTTATAACAACAATAAACATGTTAACACTACCGGCATAAAATTTAAATATAGAATTAATCAATAAGTAATAAATAAAAAATAATATATTTATGTCTGTATCAAGAAGCAAGTAATATTCATTGTTTGTTTCATCAGACTTATGTAAAATACAGAATTAATTTAAATTCCCGCCCTTTTTTATCAACACAATGGAATAGATGAAAAAACCAAGTTGTCTTTGGACAAATAAAAAAAAATCTAGTATTTGGGAAGTAATGGTTTTTAAAATAAAACCGCAATAAATATATAAAAAGTTGATCTCCTTGAATTTGAACTTTTTTGGTATTTTATTATGTTTTTTATACAATGTTTTACTTCATACAGTATTCTAATACAGTTTAAAGGATGATTCAACATTAGGTAAAAGTCTGCATCAGATTTTAATTTTTTTTTTTGTTCAGACAATTTGGAATATTAATTAAATACTCACGCTGTTATTGAATGATTCCTATTAATATTTGCTTTATCATTGTTTACGTTATATTAACTATAAAGAGCTAGATCAAACCGGTATTTTACGACTTAATTGCTTGCCTCTACTACGATCCCAAAGATCAAAAAATTGCGTTTGTATTTTATTATAAATAAAATATAATTGTTACGTTGTTTATCCATTAGAATTACACAATAGGGTATAAACTATAACTATTACTTTTAAATAATTAAGACTGTCCCACAAACAGTATAACTCCAAGAACAGTACAAAGCCGGCTTTTGACTGATAACAGCCATCATCATATCTTGTCGTTGAAAAGCAAGACAGGAAGGATAATTAAACTATTGCATTGAGATTCCAATCTATGTCTTGAATTAAATAATTTTATGTTTTTCTTCCTTCCTTGTGTTCCAACGGCACTGATGATGGCTGTTAACAGTCGAAAGCCTGCTTTGTTGACATAGTTTACTGTTTGCAGACAGACTGTCGTTTTTATTTAATCATAAATTGCAAGGTTAAAATGTTTAGAAGCGTTACTTTTGACAGCAGTTAAAACTTAAATAAGAATGTATTGGAAGATGTTGATTTGTGAAAAACTTGTGAACTTATGAACATTTTAAGGCATTGTACATAGACTAAAGTTAGAGATTTATTTATCTAAAATTTATTTAAAGATTTATTTATTTATTTATTATCTCATACCCAAGAAGAATATCGTTTTAATCATCACAACGACAATATAGGATGAGGGTTGCGGATCAACCAAGGGTTCAGGAACATGGAGCATTTTCTTTGTTCTTCTAAAGCGGTTCTTTTAATCAACGGGCGAAAAATTATGAGTAAGAACGTTTTAATACTATAACCGTCTTATTATTTTTTCTATCGCATTTAAAATCCTCTGACGTAAATTTTAAGTAGACCTTAATTTTATTTCACTTAATCATTTAAATTAATATTTCTATCCATGTTTAAAATAAGAGTGAATATATTCCAATACGAATATTTTATTAAAAATTCTGTTTTTATACAAAATCAAATTAATCAAAACAATAACAAGTTACATTAAAATATAAAAAAAAATTAAAATTAAGTTTGTTGTGGATAAATAAAAGAAAAAGAGTGCAAAGAAGAATGAGTTCTTCCTCTTCCTATATCTGCATATACTGTATCCCTCCGTTCATTCACTTTGTCTCTAATACATTGTCTTCTATTCTATTATACTCTAACACTATGTGTACCCGTGTCTTAGTTCTAATAATCAATCATAGCACACGTGTTGTTTTATTATTGGTTACTAATAGTTCCTACTTAAAATAGTGACGGTTTCTCTTAAATAAAATCACATTAAATTATTTAACTAAATAAATTTTGAATAATTACATGAATTTACATTAAAAATAATTTTTAAAAAATTTAGACACTTTATAGAACTTAATAACAGTTGTTAAGTCTTATCAAGAGTCTAAATTTTTACTAAATATAAAAAGGTGACAAATATTTAAAATATTTTGAAATATAATAATAAAACAGTATAATGCTATCGAATTTAAATGTGGCTTTACTGTGACATTACCCACTTGGTACCAGTTCGAATTTTGCAACCCAAATAACTGTACCATAATTTTAACTAATTTTCATCAAAATGCTTACGCTTACTTACTAAAGTTAAACATTAAGTTTTAAACACTACATTCCACCCACTAAGTTAATACTATAACTATTAGCACATGGCTCCGATCTCCGCCACTCAGTGTAACACTATTTATCATATCTTAACGGGCCTTAAGGTCCTGAACTAGGTAATTTACTTTAACACAACTTTCTGTATTGTTGTAGGCATGGCCATTCTTCCTGACGTTTATTCTGATAGAAAATTTAGTGTTGTGGCTGGAAAGGAAGCCAACAGCCAGGCTTAATGATTCCATCACATCATTATCTCATGGATTAATGCAGGAACTTGGAAGGTAAATTATGATTCGTTCTGTGTGTTTATTATTTACGCCTGGTAGCAGGACAAACCCACCTAGTCGACCTTTGACACCACAGAGGTCTGGGATTCGCATCCCAGGTTACGTTATCAGTTTATATAAAATTATTGTCAATATAGATTATCGACACCTTTAGAATATACTTGGAGTGTAACGGTTGCCACTACCACTTGAGTTGTTCCCGCAGGGTTAATATTGATGAGCTGTGTGGTTCTAAACGAGCATTATTATTATTATTACAAATGGGAGCAAGTTAAACAGGAAGCAAATATAATTTGTTTTTTAATAAAGAATTTGCTAAAAGATCTTTAATGAAAAAATTATATATATACTAATAGATCTAAAATTTTAAGATTCGTTTAATTTTTTTCTTGCCCAGCCTATATTTTCTCCTTTAACATTTACAAGAACTTCGCTAAATGTAACTTCCGTTGGCGACTCGATACATTCAGAAAATTTAATAAGGAGAAATCGAAACTCTAGAGACAGCTGGACATTGGATATCGGATTACAATAATTGTGACAGAAATGCTACAAAACAAGTTACAATTTGAATCAAAATAAGATTTCTATAAAAATAAATCTATAAAAATCTATTAAAGAAATCTATAAAATTTAGAACTATTAAACCAAACTGTGAAGTAGGAAATGGTTTGTAGTGTTCAAAAATATATTTTAATTATATTAAGTTGTTCTGTCCTTGATTAAAGAAAGTTCGATTGGGATAAGTATATAAGATTATTATATTCGCTTCCACTCTAAATAAAGTTATTACTCTTAGCTATTTTTTAATTAATCCTAGCTCTTAAACATTTAGCGAGTTCTTAAAATAAATTGGATTTAAATAATTGAATAAAAAAAGGGCAGATGTATAAAACAAAGTCTATAGTTACGTGAAAATATATTTTAGACATGCCTATAGCCTGTAAGGGTATTTGTATAACACAAACGCCTGTTTGTGTTAATCATTTACGAGAAAAGAACCAAATTTACAAAACAATTCGCTATAAAAATATACCACCTAATTAACACATAGAAAAATACAAATATTATAATTAAATGTGTAACAAGATTGTTACAGAGATCGTTTTATAGACATTTTTGATTTTTGATTGTGAAAAAAATATGTATGAAACAAAATATAATCAATATAATCACGAATAATATAAAATAATATCCATCATTAATGTTCCGTATTTTCGATAAGAAGCAATATGTCCAAACTTCAAATGTTTAAAACGGCACTATCAAAATTTCTGTCTCAGAGTTTTGACACTACACTAAAAAGGCCCAGTCTTTACCTTATTTTTACCCCCAATAAGGGGGGGGGGGGCTCTCGATACTGTTTATAGATTTTAGCGAAATTCAACGACATTCACGCTAATTTTATATCTGGCATAATACTAACTAGACATAATTTGTTCTATTTAATCCTTTGGCTAAATTTGATTAATGCATTTAATATTAATGATTATTAATAAACAAAATTAATACTTGAAATACCGCATTTTCACTAATTATGTCGTTTTATATATGAAGTAATACCAACTAAACTGCAAATATTTTCCTGATCAAACTAATTTCCGTTGCTAATTAATTAAAAAAGACATTACCCAACATGAGGAACAAAAATTGTTCCGCATCCATTTCTACATTAAAATCGGAAATAATAAAAATATAAAAAATCCCGAGTTGATTTTCTAAGTATCATAATCAGGAACATTATTTTGTTTCTCGTATTAGTGATAGTCTTATGTCCTTCAAATCTCTGCCAACAAACCTCTTGTTCTTTACACTTTGATTCCTCTTAATATACTTTTAATTGCTTTATCGTCTTTTTAAAAGTTATGAACTGTTTTAAACGGTTAGTTAAACTGGCATTAGGTTAATAGGTACAATAGGTTCTTCTACTTCATTCAAAAACTTGCTGTTTAGCTAGATTTTCCAATGACAACGTCGTTTCAGAATTTGTTTTGAGGGTAACACAATGTAAAAGTGGAAAATCAATCAATGCATCTTAAATATAATTATACTTAAACGTTTTTTTCACGCCATCAGGAACTCAAATAATGCTTCCGCAGGGACCACAAAATTTAGATTGTAGGGGAAAAGTTAGTTAAACCATACTGATATACGACTAGAGGCGGCATACCCTATCTCAATACAGTGATAGCCATAATACATCAAGGCATCTTAATGTTTCAAGAATTAATCTTATTGGGTATGTGTATCCTCATTGTAACCTTAACCAAGAGTATGCTAAAGTTAACTAATCAATCGTTGTCGGCTTTGCGCACATTGTTCGTGTTTCTTATTGTATCATAAATATTGATAATACAAGTATAACTGTAATTTTGTGCTCCTCATTTGATTCTATAAAAATCTAATTTATGCAGGTTACTTTTTCCATATTTCAAAATATCTGATAGTGCTTCTTTATTAATAATATCTCTATAGTTGATAGATTTGTTGATTGATAGTTATTGTTGTTGTTGATAGATCTTCTTGTTGTTGATAGATAGTTGATAGATTATTTAGATGATAGACCATTTATACTTATACTTACATTATCCTTACATTTATACTTATTACCATTTATGCTTATACTTACATTATCCTTACATTTATACTTATCTTTTTCTTTACAAATACTACTTTTCCTTATTTACACTGTAGGTATATAGGAAAATTATTGTGTTCGCAAAAAAATCCGAAACCGGGATATCACATGTAGTATCTATTTCAGGTGTTTTAAGGCCTCCCAAGTGGTTATCGCGAAGTTGTCTGTTTATATGTCTGTGTCTTATCATCGTACCTCCCAGTGTATTTATGCTAGAGAGTTAAAACTTTGTACAGAAATCAGTCTATAGGTGTTGTTGTGCTATCTGGAAAATATCTTTTATGGAAACATTAAAAATAAAAATAAAATAATATGCCCGTTTTAGGGCCTATCGGCCTATCAGGGTATTCACCCTGCGGGAACCACCTCAGGTGGGTTGCATCTACTACACTCTAAGAATTAATTAAAGTTGGCGAAATATTTTTTAATACAAATACTATTCATAAAATCTTAGAGCATAGCCCGGGCTGCGAACCCCGGACCTCCGGTGCCGAAATCGAGTGGCATAAGTTAATGTTATGATGACATTAACCCACAATAATGACTCAGCGAAAAAATGTTGTGATCAATTCGGTTGCAGTATAAATTGAACAACTTGTATATTTTGAGGACGAGCGAAGCGAATCCGATGTGGTGAGGAAAATGTTTGAGGTAACCTGTTCCCGGGTCTCTTTTCATATATAAATACCCTTACCTTAGTTCAATGAAATTCTGTGAATCTAATATTTCTATCTAAATGCTATAAATCCCTTCAAGGTAGTGAATATCTAAAATAAAATTCTTTAAGGTGTTTTTTATTATCCTTTGCCCACATTATTTTTTGCCCATTTATCTAAAATGGTCTACTATACACGCAATGTAATTTTATTTTTATGTATTTCTATTTGTCGATCGTTATGTGTTTAGATTGTTATGGAGAGGAGGTGAAAGTGCGTTATATATTTACATATATGAAAATTATAGACTAGGAGATTTAGACTGGAATTCACAAACTACTTGGTACTTAGCGGCTATACTAGTTGATTTTTCATACTACTGGCTTCATAGGGCATGCCATGGTTAGTATAAATATCAAGGATAGTAATAATTTATCATCTTTTAATTTGCTGGAGGAAGGTATGAATGTTTTTTCCTGAAACTTGTTAAATTAATTGTTATCATTACTTTATATTTCAATTCTGAAAGCTCTAAAGTCTATCAATGGAAATCTGAATGGTCACAGGACTATGTAAAAATTCTTATTGACCATCTTCATTCAACTCAATACATAAATTATTATTATTTTTCAATATAACAAGTGCATAGGTATCTTGTTTTGGGTATCAATTAATCCAAATAAATAAGCAAGTTTACACATACTTGATTTATTTAAACTCTTTCGACGGATCAAAATACTATCGCCATTAAGAATATAAATGTATTAACAATGTTTCTCATATGGGTTTTAGAGGTCCATGTTTTGTGGGCGCAACATCAAGTACATCATAGTTCCGAAGATTTTAATTTATCTGTTGGCCTCAGACAATCTATGCTCCAAGGATGGTGCGGATTTGTAAGTATTTATTATTTAGCAAAACTTTTAAATTGTTTAAAATTTAAAATCTCATCTGATAAACTTTAATTATTTATCAACATTTGGGCATTATTGGAACATTTTTATTGAAGTCTAACAAACAAGTAACTCCTAAAAGGCAAAAAGTCTTCTGTATCTTCTTAAAATTAGACGCCGAGAAAACTCGGGCGATTTGCTTGAATTCCTGTCTGCTAAATTAATAGCAATATCTATTCCTAGTCGGATTCGAATCTCGGCTCGAAGTGCTTCTGTTTCACGCATATGTGAATAAATGCTTACAGTGTTCTACTATTGTAAGAGAATGGGGAAGTAACGCCCCAAAAAAAGTGGGATACTTACTAAGAGAACTTGTTGGTTTAAATGGTTCCGCTCTCCCTGCGCAATCCCCATCAAAATAATTACACATCGCTCTTATAATAAAATCCATTAATTCTGATGTAAAATGTTGTTTTATTTTTCAGATATTTTATCTACCATTAGCTCTAATAATTCCTCCAGCTGCATTCCTGACGCATCAACAATTCAATCTTCTGTACCAATTTTGGATTCATACTGAAGCTATAGGTTCACTTGGTCCATTAGAATGGATATTAAATACTCCTAGCCATCATAGAGTTCATCATGGTAAGTTGAATATGATAACATTTTTTTAAATACTTCATAACTTAATAATTTATCAAATATTATAATTTACACTTATTCAAATAATGTAATATGAGATCACTGAACAAATCAAAATAATAGTTGCTTACACAAACAATTATTAGTTATTCCTATTTCAAAATTTCTTCTAATTCTACGTCTTTTTCGTTTACAAGTTTCTAATTATTTTATCTTTTTCAGGAAGTACTTTATACTGCTTAGATAAAAATTACGGCGGAACCCTAATAGTCTGGGATAGAATGTTCGGTACGTTCGCAGAAGAGAGAGAAAAGGAGGAAATCATATACGGTTTAGTAATGAATCAGCCTTCTTTCAATCCGATTTTTCTTCAGGTAAATACAATGATGACGTAAGATAATACAAAGACAAATAGCTGTGCGAGAAACAAGCGTAACAACTTAAAAAAACTTTTAAAAAAGTGTTATAGGGCAGTTTTTAAGAAATACACTTGATGTACAGCCAAACGAAATAAGACTTTGATTCTGCATAAATTATTCTTTTTTCTACAAAACATTTATGAAGAATTAGTCTTATTTTATTTACCTTTACATTATGGAATTCTACTCTAAGAACACTGAAACTTTTAGGAAAAAACTAAATTTACTTGACATTGAATGCTATATTATTAACAAAGGAATTAGTCTTTCTCAATTTTAAGTAATGTTCTTGAATACTACTTCTTATATGTTTGAACATTTACAACATCTCTGCTTTAAATTATACTAGTTCTGTGTATGCATGATTCAACTTAACCATCAATTAATCGATTGATTAGAATAGAATAGAAAGATTTAATCAATAAATCAAACGACTTAAGTATAATTAAAACTGTGCAAATAGATATAACTGTACTTTGAATGTGGCTTTCAAAGTACAGTTATATATATATATATATATATATATATATATATATAATATATTATATATATATATAAATATAATGTACTTTGAAAGCCACAATTATATATATAATGTGTGTGGTGTGTAAAAGTGCAGTTGAATTTATTAGCATACTTTTAAATATAGTTAAGTTAAATCGTTTGATTTCTTGATTAATCAAACGCTCAATCTATCGATTGATTGATGGTTAAGTTATCCTTAAATGGATAACAAAAATTTGTTTGAAATCCTAACAATTTTTACAAGATAAATATCATGTGCATAAATGAATTATTTTGTAAAAATTGTAAACGATTTTAAAAAAGTATTATTATAATTTATTTATCCATTTAAAGGAGAATAAACTGGCTAACATGTTTACCTCTTGTAAAGGTTTTTACCAACTATGCCTAAAGACAGAGATATCCATCCTACCCCCAACCTACTCTTTTAGTTGTAGATACAATAGTTACGTAACTATAAATATACATTAGTAATTGCTGTATATAAGATTCCTTTAAGGGAACGTTAAAGGTTGTTTAAAATTAAGAAAAGGTTAAAGAAATGAGGGACCGTAACAAATGATTTTAAAATTAATAACCAGAAAATTTTATGGAGTTAATAACAACCTCGTCCCTCCTCCAAAGATGGAAGATATCTCGTTTAAGATACGAAACTGTATAAAATATAGACACACATACATTATGAATAAAGTATTGTTTTATTTGAAGTTTTACCTTTAGTAATCACTAATGAGAAATCTAAAATATGGATTCATAGCAAAGACTGATCATTAAAAGGCTAAAAATCGAAGTTATAAATCCTAACAGAGTTTAACACAGCCTTATTTTTATACCATTTCCCTTCCACTCGCGAGGTATATGGGAAAAGTATTGCGTTCACCCTAAAAATCCTGGGATTTCAATAGAAACATTCGTTTTAGACATTTTCAAGATGATCAGAGTGGTGGTCCCCATCCTTTTTGTCTGTGGGTGTTTATGTTAGAGATTTAAAATTTGTTTTATTATACACTAATAATATGATACATTTTGTTTTTACAGATTTTCTATAACAAAAATGTGTACAACAAATGCAAGAATATGGTTGGTTGGCAAGATAAGATATCGGCAGTCATTAAAGGGCCAAGTTGGTTGCCTGGTAAACCATGGACTGGCTGCGATGGAGATAAGATTGACGTAAGTAAATTAATTTATAATTTAATGTAAAGGAAAGGTACGGTAAAGGCATTATATAGGATAGTCACTGGGTGGAGTTGCCTACAAGTGTGAATGACAGAAAACACGGGCCCCTTCCACGGTCCGCATATTTTGAGGGAGACTATCTTGAGAATTGTGCTTACCACAGTTGAGATAGAGGTCTTGTTGGGTTGGACTTATAAAACTTTAAAATACCTCTAAAAATAATGTTTAAAAAATCGGGTACAGGGACCTCAGAACTTTTCCTCATCACGTCGGATTCACTACGCTCATCCTCCCTACTTCGGACACGTTTCACTAGTCGTCGTTAAATGTATACTGTAACACATCTTCGGACTCGCTTTGCTCGTCCTTAGATAGTAAATGCATCCATTTCATTCCCAGCGATCACCTATCCAAACACTGACTAAAATAGGTATAAACGAAACTAGGTGAATTTATTTATTACGTAAAGGTAACTTGCACCGAATTTCAACTCAATTGGATCATTTGCCAATTTTTTACACTTTTTTAAAAAACTGAGACAAATCGTTTGATAAAAATTCAGAGTCAGTATATAGTAACCTCGTAAAAATATATTTACCGGATTGCACAACTACAACTATAGTCTAATTTTTGTACAAAATTTTAACTCTAGCAGAAATACACTGGGATCTACGATGGTAACAGACACTCACACATACTAACAACATTATGAAAACCACTTGGGTGTGGTTAAAAAATACTAAAACATTAACCTTAAAAACACCTAAAACGGATAAAACGTATTTATTTTTAATAAAAGAATTCCCCATTTTAAGATGTCATGTTGGATTTCATATGAGTTGATTTTTGTACCCAAGCTTGGGTTCAGCGTTTGGCCTGTATCGGATTTAGAAAAAGTGCGTATTCAAGCTTAGACGTACAGAAACCAACTTTTCATTCGATTTTCGGAGTATGTAGGTGCTAAAACATTTGATGAAAAAGTAGGTCTCACAATTTTCTCGTTACAATGCTTCCCTATTCTATAATAAGATAGAAGAAAACAAAATATCCGTTTATTATAACGAGTTATTATAATAAAATTGTAATGAGAAAATGTATTTAGAAAACAAATGTTAAAAAAAATTTGTCAATTTAATCATCAATCAATCTAACTTAATTCATTCATCTTTTTGATCTATTAACAAAATTAGCAGTTTTAATAACTGAATCAAAAGTTGTATAACCTATTTTATATTTACAAATGGTCTTTGTTTATGTTTCGCAGGTCAAAAGCAGAAAGAAGTTCGATGTCAAATTACCCGTTTGGTGCAACGCTTACCTATTGCTTCATTTCATTGCAGTCGTCATGACTTTCCATGATCTAGCTCAACAGTACCTTGTAAGTATTATCACTATGACTATAGGAGCTAGCAATGACATATTTACCAAGGTATTCAGTGATCTACCCCCTAAATAATATATAAGTGTGCCGATATATAAAACCTAAAGGATTAATAATATATTGGCCGAGGCACGATATATATAACCTAAATAAACTATACAACCGATATATAAACTACACAGTAAATTAAAACAGAGGCACAAAGCCGAGTCAGACCTGTTCCTAAAAATTGCTAACTGATTTGGCAGATTCCCCATGTACACTATCCATATTTATAGATTATAAAAGTTTTCGTATTTGTGAAATAATTCGATATCGCAATATTTGACTGAAGCAGGCCTCTGAAAATAACTCTTTCAGAGCTTACAGAAATAAAATATAAATTTTATAAAAACAAATTACTATAACCGCAAAATAAGAGTGTGAAACTTACTTGAAAATTCCAATCTGCAACTTCAATCAAACTTTTAGGATTTAGAAAAATTGCTTTTAAAACTCTTTATAAATAACGCACCTTATTTTAAATCTACTAATTAATACTAATTTAAATTCAAACCGAACAATAAAGCTACTTTAGGAATAAACATGAAAACTGAAAAACACCACAATTTTTATCAAAATTTACGTAATCAGGAGTAACTTAGATCTTCTTTATGAAGTTACCAAACTTTACTTAAGATTTATTTTATTAATTTATCATTCAATTTATAACAAAAAAAAATATCACTTTAACTCACGGTCGACATTTATTGTACACTGAACTTCAACTATATGCTGATACACTTAATACCTATAATTTTTTTAAAAAAATCAGTGTGACCAATATTGCAACAGAAAACTTTCCTTAAAATAATGAATTGACTGTTTTAATATTAACAAAACACATTAATTTTAAAAAAGTGCTAACACATAATGGATTGTAGATTATTGTATATAGATACTCATGGGCGTCCGCAGGGGGGGTCAAACGGGTCACTTGACACCCCCCCCCCTCGGGAAAATCAGAAAAGTTAGATTTACCCGTTCTGCAAATTATTAAAAGTTTAATGGTTATTATCCTGCATTATATATGCGTTATTATATATGTGCTAGATTGCTCTAGCGCATGTAGTACTCTATTTTAAGTAAAAACGGCAATCGGCTTATTTGGAGGGTTCTTTAAAATTTTATGGCACTCATTCAGGAGGTTATTCACCTTTTTTAATCAAAGGATTTATTGGCTTTATTTTCACTAAAAAAACTAAGTTACTGGGAATAACCGAACTCAAAAAACTCATATGAAGGACTTCTTATTCCCACTACAGAGGTAACCATATATGTGGAAAACAAACAAGTATTCTTTGTTTCTATATCAGTATTGCACCAGTTTAAATAACAATATGGTTTTATTTGTTTGTTTTAGAGTCTAAGTCCAGTTTCAGTGTTGATAACAGTGAGCCACATACTGCTATCCCTAACTGTCATTGGTCTGATGTTTGAAAATAGACCATATGTTTGTTTCTTGGAGACATTACGTTGCTTCATGTTAACATTCTTATTGCAACGCAAATTCCTCATAGTATCTCTACCATCGATGCACTGGTTCTTCCTGGGATCAACTATTTTCTGGGCCCTTCAATGCTCAAATTTTATTCAGATCAAGGTGAAATCTTGATGCGATTACAATGATAAGCGGTTGCTGAATCGCTCATACCCTCAGAGGAAAAGAAACAAGCACTATAAGCATCAAGCACTCAGGTGTAAAAGAAGTGCTCTCTAATGTGTTATTGTCATCACCATTGTGTAGCAACTAAATAAAATACAGAACTTTGTGATGATCGTCATTTAATAAGTTACTAAGAAGTTTTAAGTTTTGTACTGCTAACTCATCGAGTGGTAATACTTATGATTTAAAGTAACTAACACATATATCTTGAAAGGTGACCTCAAAGTTATGGAACATTTACATAAAAAATTGACAGCCTGATCTATTGGTGAATTCTCCCTTTGTAACATACAAATAATATCAGTTAAACAGTCATGTTATGAGAATATGGAATAGAATTGACCTGTTGATTGGAATAGCTGAATCTTGTTATTTTAGACAGAGTTTGTTCTATTCCACTTATAATAAATTATCTCCTTTTTGAGGTCACGCTTTAGCTACGTATAAGTGTTAAGGAATTAATATTGTACAAAGAGTTATTTGTAAGTAGGATTTATATTGATAGGGTATATAAAGACAAACATATTGTTTGATTCTAAGCATGTAAGAAATAAAATATTATAAGGCTTAGATGATATCAATCCAAAGTAATTCTGATAAAAAGAAACAGTTTGGAACAAAAATACTGTTAATAATGCCTTTATAAAGGTAATTCTAGGGGAGATAAGAATAAAATGATTTCAGTGATAGTATTCCAAGCAATATGTTTTTAGAATTGTTAAGTTATAAGACTGTGCCTTACGTTGTGTTCTTTTTATTATATAGTTATAAATCCTCTTTCTTTTGTTGAATACAAATTTTATAGTAGAACCGACAAAAAAATTAAAAATTATTATTGATTCTACATTGTAATCGTTATGATTACCTTCACTATGATATGATTAAATAGTAAAATTTCTGGTCAGATATTTTAACTTTTTTTGGATTTTTGATATAAATATTATATCAAAAGCACAAATTTAAATTGTATAAATGTTTTAAGGTGCCATACTAAATAAACCCAAGGAATTAGATGTGCCATAATTAGTTAGTCTTCGGCCATTAAAGCTCTTCTGCTAAAAAAAATAATGTCTTTTACTGCTTTTACAATTTATTTATTATTTGAAAAAAATAAAAACTAAATTTTTAGCATACTTGTCTTTGAAAATTACAATAATTAGGACGTCATTTTTTTAGTTAAGCCATTATTATACACACCAAAAGGTTTAAAGCAAAACTGAAAATGTTCAATTTTGTAATTAAACGAGAAATGCATTTTTTTAATTAATTTATTTTATTTAAACAAAAGACAACCACCTTTTAGTGAATTTCTTCCTTTTAGTAGAAGAGTCTTAATATTGTATGGATTTTTTTTACTAAAAATGTAATATAAATACTATTATTATACAATATTGTACTCAAAGTTAAAAAATAAGTTGTTATTTAATATATTTTGAATTAGTTAAGGGACATTGTTTTGTACTTAATAGGAAATCAGTCTATAAATAAAAGTCAGAACCAATTGTATCAGTATTATAGATTTGCCAATTATTTTTAATAAAATGTATTATATAAAATTTGATAGATATTTATTTTTTCTAACCTTGATGAAGTCGCAACCAATAATAATACTGCTATTACTTCAGAAAGCAATAGCTATTTCAGTTCAGAAGCATTCTGTGTTTCATTTCCAAATAATTAACAAGTTCATAAGCAAGAATGTTGAATAAACGGTAAGGTACAAATAATCTTACATTAAAATGCATGCAACTTTTGAAGAAAACAAAACCTGCTAATATTCAATCAGCGGGTTCAATGTGAAAAATAATTGGACCAACCAACCTCAAAATTTTATCAAATTACTCTAAACTAGTAATCTTCTATAAATTACTATAACAAGGGACTATTTAACAATAAAATTACTTGTGAATCAAAATGGTAGGGATTCGTTAACAAATATACTCACCTAAGTATCTTATAGTAATACCACAATGTTGGGTAACCTAAATATTCTAAGGAGAACCAATGAGAGTTCAAGGTCTCAATATACAAGATTTTTAGATACAGCATACAATATTCTAAGGTTGAGTGTTGACATCATACAGGATGAGAAAATTCTTACATTTTGAGGATGAACAAAGTGAATTTAAAATTTTACAAT
The DNA here is from genome assembly GCA_018340805.1 of Microvelia longipes. NCBI lineage: Eukaryota > Metazoa > Arthropoda > Insecta > Hemiptera > Veliidae > Microvelia > Microvelia longipes. Next base: position 46,998,275 of record JACMZG010001911.1, on the reverse strand, counting down.
CCTATTGACCATAAAAATACCAAGACAATGCCTCCTTACTCAGAAAAAGTATCTAAATTTAATAACTATGATTCGCTGATGATATTAAATTTCCAAATTAAAAGAAACACTTGGATATTTAATTATTACTATTTCAGTAAGCCACCAAAATTTAAGTTTGTCATGGTAATGTATAAAAATGAATTAAGTTATTATTGAAGTACCTTTAGTTATTTGATTTCTTAAAAATACTTTTCTTTGAATTCTTTAAAAATTCATGTACAGGACACTGAACAACTTTGTATTGATAGTAATAGTAACTAGGGTGAGGTGATATCAACAAGCAAGTCGGCCTCCTTGTTAGGCCCTTTTTGCTAACTTCATTAGATAGAAGATAGTGTTCTACCTTATGAGTCCTACTACAGAGATTTTGCGTCTAATCAACAGAAGGTACGCTTTCCTGCACTCGAAACCATAAGGAAGAAATATATAAACTACTATTGAAGGAAGTAAATTTTTCCTATACCCAGGTTCATTTAGGTTTAGGGACCTTTTTACAAGAACTTGACCTTGCACAGCCTCGGAACCACCAGCTTAATGTCCCTTTCCATCCCATCTCTCAGATACAAATCCTAGAACCTGGACAGTCTGAGTGGCAGCCGCATGTCCTAACCATAACACCATCAGGACTTCAGCACAACTTTGTAAATTTTAAAAGTAAGACAGAAACATCCAATGGAACAGATATCAATTATTTAAGTGTGTCACACAGACCCCAAAATTTTTATAAGAAAAACATAAAATAGTAGCATAATAGTTATTTTAATTCTTTTTTATCTTTGCCAATTCTTCAATATATAAAATGAAATTTATAAAATCTGTAATAGGTATCCAACTGAGTGCTGCCACACCCATTTAAATGTACCTATAAAAGAGCTTTAAATGTATGGTACTTCCTTCAAAAGGGTGTATTAAATAAAAAGCATGGGTCTTCAGGAATATCATTTTGATTTTACCAAGGTTTGCAAAACATAGTTAGTTAACATAGTTATTTTATAGTTCACACAATAAAATTCTGTGACACCTAGTAATGTAAGAACCAAAATTCTTTGCTACATCTGGAAACTGCTCCTTTAATCGAAATCCGTCATTATTTTGACCTTAAAACCTGAATATTTTTTTAAATAATTAAAACTGAATTTAGTTATGCCATGTCTAGCCTCTAAATAAAGATGATAAAGACCAGATTAGTAGTATAAGCTCAAATTAAAACAAAGGAAAATATTTTTCCCATTTCAATTAAAAAAAGTAGCCCAAAAAAAGTGAACTAGAGGTAAAAAATTAAAAAATGCAATTGTTTAAAGAACATAAAGCTATTTTATCTCTCTCTCTCTTTCTTATAAAATACAAGTACATTAGTTTAAAAATAATAATTAAACTTCAAAATTATTCTTTATAAAAACAGAGATTTTACTTAATGAATAAAAACAGTAAGTTTATATCATTTTAAATAAAGATATTGCAAAAGAAATTGACAAGATATTACTTTGACAAATGAAATTGAGTTTAGGATACATTAAAAAATCAAAGGATAGAACAACATAAAAAAGATAATGAATTAAAATAAAATACAATACTTTCTTTTTCTATGAAGGTGGGAAAGCTTGAATGTAAATTGATTAAAAAATAATTAGAGAAGCAAAGAAATAAAAATAATAACAGGTATTCAGTATCTTGACATATCTGGCAAAAAACAGATAATTATTACCAACAATCTTCAGAATTATTTAGCAGAAAAATCAGAGGTCTTAAAATTTTTATATGATCTTTCTATAAAACAAAATAAAATAATAAATACTTGGATGAGATCATGATAACATCTGAGAGCTATTTTCAGTACATCCATTAATACAATACGTCATTTTCTATATTGATCAACTGTACACATTGTTTTATAATATTTATATTAGATATAAATTTGGGAATGATAAATAAATTCAAATTACAAAAAACATTCAAAGTAATACCAACTTTTACTAACAAGAATAGCATTGAATAACAAATAAATTAATTGATTAAAAATAAATACTAAAACTTACTGTTTTATTTTATCACAAAAAAATAAATAAATAAATGAAAAATAATGAATAAATTCACAAATAAGAAAGAAAAAAAATATTACCAAACTAATAACTAGGATTGGAACAAAAATAAAATATGGATTTACAAAATAAAATAATTAATAAATTAAAATTTTATATGTATTTGGGTTTTTTTCTAAGTAATATTATAGTCATTGCTGTGTAATCAATGTTTAAATATTAATATTGTACAGACAAAGTTATTTAGAAAGTTTTTTAAACTAATTATTGATTAATTAAAAGATTTAATGCCAACACATAAGATAAAAAATTGGTTTTTATTAATAAGATCTAATGCCAAAAATAACCCTAAAAACTTATTGAGAAGAAATGATAAAAAGAAGCAATACTTTCTCTTTAAATTTATTAAAACTGTAATCAAAAAAGGTTAAAATTTAATTAATTATTCAGCATTATTGCTAACCACTCGCAGTTCACTCAATTGTAGAAACATAATAAATAACGAGCAACAAAATTAGCAAAGAGGTACGATATTTCAATGAGGTAATAACTTTTCATTCAACTGTTACGAGACTCAAGTAAACAATTTAAATTCATTCACAAACCCTTTTTTCTTTCAACAGAAGTTTAACTTTTTAAACTGAATCTAAAAATGTACAACTGATTGCAAAATACCACTTTTTGGACAATACAGTGATAAAAGTAAGATCGTTATAAACAAAATGTGAATTTAGATTCCTATTTTTTATATTTATATATTTTTAATAACTAAATAACTATATTTATATAACTAATAACACAGAATATCTGCATGTTATCAGATATTTTTTTCTGAAAGAATGCGATTGACATAAGAATTGAAAACTAGAATAGTTCTGAACTGCATTAACTCATTTATAGTAGATCTTGGTTCCAAAAATTAAAAAGTAAACTCTAAAAGAACAAATTACTATTTCAAAACATCATTTAATATAAATAGCTTAGATAAGTTTTTAGTAGCAAATTTTAAAACATATTAAATCAAAGTTGTACTATTATAATCAGTTATAAGATTAATGTGGGAATTTATTAAGCTAATATATTTATCACGAAATCCCTTTAAAAAATAAAAAATATACAAAGTTAGGATTATGGACTATAATATTTTTATTACAATTGATTCCACACAACTTCTTGTTGGAAAATATTATCTTTATATAGTTAATATATGAAGAAGAACATTACTTAAATTTGAGAATCTCTTATTCCTGTGTTATCAACATAGGAATAAGTCTTACTTAATCCCAAGTAATGTTCCTAAATAACACCAGACATCACCCCTGGTATTTTCTTAGTGAAAAGTGAAATAAAACCATTTATACCGCAAGTTAAGCACAGTTTTAAAAAGTGGCATCATTAAGTCATTGGTATCAACACACTTACTTCTCTCCCATTACATCTTGTATTTATAACAAATTAATAACTGCAGCAGTTAGATCTTTATTTCTTTCTATCTTTAATAAATTTTAAAATCAATAACTAAATTATTTCCAAGCAACACAAACTCTACTAAAATAATTAAAAGAAAAATATATTATTTTTGTTCCTACAAACTACCAACCATAATAAGAACTTTTTTAACATTTTTTCTTGTTAAAAATGAATAATTTTTATCTGTCAAACAACTAATTAATAATGCCTTGTTATTAAAGATAAATAACACGAGAAATACATTTTTTATAAATATTAATATTTTTTTTTAAATTGTAAATTCAATTTTTAAGAAAAGAAATCCTCTCTCAGGCAGATCAGATTGTTTCAAAATATAGTAATTAAATTAAAAATAAAAACATAAGAAAAATTGATAACATTATGTTGAAATTAACATTTTTTACATATTGCCCGTCTGCTCCTTTACAAACAAAAATAAATTTTGGGTAAGTGTAGAAACATGTTTTAAGAATAAAACAAAAAGGAGACATTTTGTTTAAAAATCACTACAATATATTTTTGAATTGTTTGTTTACTAAGACTAAAAAACTTTCAAATTTAAAATTATGAGAAGAAAAAAATATGACCAATACAAAATAAAGAAAAAAATAAGTTTTTAGAAAGAAATAAAATCAAAATAAGTTGCCACTAACAGCAACATCAGGCAGAAGTGCCATTGGGTCTTTCAAAATTAATAATAAAATATATATTTATTCATTAAATACTCATCTACCTTATTTTTTCATTCTTATAATTCTGTATAAGGCACTTCGTAAATATTTCTTTTTTTACTTATTTAAATAGAAATTTGTTTAAACCTAAAAAACAGGATCTTAAAAAAAATAGTAAAAAAATGTTTACTGTCATCATTTATTACTAGTATAGTGTATTTTTGTGATTAGTAATTGTAACAAATAATCCTGAACAAATATTCGTAATTTATTGGATGATAAAGCATTTGAAATTTTGCATGTAACAAAATAAAAACAAAATATTATGGTTTCGAAATCAGAATAAAGAAAATGTTGTTTAAAGAGTTGTAATAAAAATAAATTAATTTTAAGTGATGTTTTATTATATCCTTTAAAACATTGTTATTACCCACTAAAAACAAACTGATATTTTTGAAATGAGTAAAAGGTGTATTTCATTACTATATAGGGAATAAAGGGCAAATTATTACCAAATGTAACAATTTTAGTCCTTATTTTGGCAGTGACATAACTCTACTGTAAGTAAAAAACTTAAAGAGAGAAAAAAGTGACAAAGAGAAATATTTTCCATAATGATCAAATGGATAAAAACGCTTAAGATCCTGAATTAAAAAATAGAAAAAATATCACAAAAAAATAAAGTATATACAAAAAATGAATTTAATAAGAAAAAATCTACTTAGCTTAAAATTAATAGTAAAATAAATAAAAATCAAAATTAGAAAATTGTTTTAATTAAAAGATGATATTTTATATTTAGTACCAAAACTTAATTAATTAAAGTAACACTGTTTTACAAAAAATCACAGTGCAGCCAAAAATATTTCAATATAAAAATGGTCCTAAATGCGGAAACCTTAATATTTAATAACTTACTTATATTATAATATCTTTTAACTCCATCATGATATTATATCATCAAGTCAACCAATAAAATTTAATAATAGTTAATTAAATTTAAGTGGGACCATATCTGGTCTATAAAATATAAAAAAGCTCTAATATCAACTTTAAAGTTCATAACTTTTGTGAAGGACCGACCATTAAAAGATCATAAGAGGACCATAACTTAATAAGCATATCGTAATTATTTCCCACAAAAACAAAATACCATCTCATATTAAACAAAAAATAGTAAAAAGCCTATTAAAAGAAAAGAACTAGAATATCAAGTTTTAAAAAAGCTTAATTTCTATGACAATAAAAATGTTCTTTTTTCATAAATTCTATTCCACCGCCCAAAATGGTAGGAATAAAACCAGGATTTATTAATTAATTTAAAATATAAATGATTTTTCCAAAACTAGGTAAGTAAATTCATAGAACTGTCTAAAACAAACCACACAGCTACCCTTTTTTCTTTATTAAAAGAAAAACATCACTAAGAAAGAAAAATTTACTTCGTACAATAAAAGTAAATTTATCATTTCATTAATGAAATAATAAAACGTTATCTAATTGATTAAAGAAATCAATAATTAACTTAATAAGGCAAATAACTCCGAAGTTACAGCCTCACAGTTAAATTGTTTCTCCATAATATATTATTTACACATAAAGCTTTTTTTAATTCAGTTCAAATATATTTTCCTTATTAATCTTTTTTTTTTGAGTAAATATATTATTAGTTAGAGAACCCATAATTAAGAAAGGGAACCCAAGCAAAAATGGCAAAGGGTATTGCCATATATTTGTGAATATTCCACATAATTTATTTGCAAGGCGGTAGTTATTATTCCTTCGACAAAATAAGGATTAGATTTTTATAGTTAAGTATAATGCTACATTTTCAAAAGATGCTAACATAAAACACCATGAAAAATCAGTTTGCCATGACTTAAGAGTCATAACTATTATGTATACTGCACTGTATGTATACTATACTCTTTTAAAGAAAAAAGTATAGCTTACTTCAAATTTACTTTAAAACGATCCAAATAAGTTAATGATTTAAATGCTGTTTTTTTTTCTATTTTTGAGCCATGACAATAGCAAGACTCAAAAATAAAATATTTTCTAATAATTCAAGGCATGTATGCATTTAATGTACATACATTATACACATTTATTCATGTAAACATCAAATGAGGTTGCAGAAAGGCTTATTTTTTAAATTAAATAATTGAAAAAATAAATAAAAATTAAAAATTTGATTATTTAGTTTTATCATTGATAAGCTGAGAGAGGGTTAGATTAACGTTGAAAAGGTTGAGAGAAAATGTTGGATTCTTGGGCTTCTACAATACAGCTTATCTTAATTCCCCCACCAATCAGAGACGGGCCCTGAGTTGCCAGTGTTGGAAGTATAAGAGCCACCATAATTCCCACCATTGTTGCCATAACAACCTGCAAGAAATGAATAACGCGTTTCTAGTCAATCACAATAAAACACATCAATAATCAAAATCATAACACAAATAAAATACTGATCCAATGTTCAATATCAAACATTAACCTAAATAAATCTGTGTAGTTAGTGTCAACTGAAGTTTAACATTAACCTAATAGTTTAGGTCTAGCCAGGCCTAAAAAATGTGATTCATTTTGTACTACTTCAAACCAAATTTTTTCCGAAAATGTACCCTATATTATGAAAGAAAAGCATAGTCTGCCTATCTAGAGTGGAGCCCTTCATATGAATAATGCGCTTGCTCAAAATATTTGAAAATCACACACTACAAGTCTGATTTTATTTATTTAAAATAAACAGTTTATTACCTCCATATGAATAATTAGAAGATGATGAGGAACGAGGGTTGTTCCTTGGTCCACCTCCCTGCTGCCTGTAATCTCTTGAGCCAAATCCACTGGAAAACCTACCACCACTGAAATACATTATACACCAACATATTGCTATACACACATCTACTCATGCACTACAACTACTAATAACACTACACACTACAAATAGATTGGTTCCAATGCAAACAAAGGAACCAATTTTCAATTCCATTTCATCTGATTAATTTTTTCACTAGAATTTAATTTAAATATATTTCAGCTAAATTCCAGAAATTAGTATTCACAAACTTGGACTAAAGTAATAACAGTAGTGAAACTATGAATAAGAACCTTCAATTGACATGCAACTCGGCCATATTTTAACATTCCGCAGGAAAAATGGGCTCATTCAATAAATATTGAGGACACGCAATTATAAACACACAATGTGGTAGAAACCACTAGGAGGTCTTAAAAACATATTAAACCAATACTTCATGTGATAGCTTGGTTTTGGATTTTTAGCTCAAACACAATACCTTTCCTATATACCTAGAGTATAAATAAGGGTTACCGGATCCGGTTTCGAGAAGCCAAACCCTTTTAGCTTATATTTCAAAACTAGGAGACAAACCCGCTGAGTCTGGGTAAAAATAATTTTTTTTTAAATAAAATGTTTTTTTGCAAAACATAACAGAGATAAGGAATAAACGTGTGGAGAAAGACATGTTTTATAAACGGTTTTTTTAACTTGATAAAAAAAAGATGAATCTTTTTTATCAACTATTCCAAAAATTTATTTTATAATTTCTTAGAATCAAATAGTGGGGCAGCTATAAACTGAAACACTAAGTAATTAGTTATCTAATGACATAGATCTAAATTGCATCTTGCATAATTAATTAAAAATAACACAATATATTGTGTCCGCACCAAGTCCGGTAATTAGGGTTTTCCTAAACCCTAAGCATAAATAAGGATAAGTAATACATACCCTCAGTGCAAGTAAGGAAAACTAAAAATGTTATGTAATAACTGCTTTTGACTCTTCTAAGAAAAATAATTGGTTGCAAAATTTTAAAAGTTAACTACTTTATCCTTTGCCTGCTGATAAGCTGAAAAGTGCACTGTGAGAACAAATGTTTCTCCAAACAAAGATATGTATTCAGCTTGATATATCCTTTAATTTAGCATTTTAAGTTCTACAGTTTTCTTTTTATATATATAAAATGTAATAAGTTTGAATTCTGTCAGTCATTACAATTTATATTATTTTGATTAGTAAGATTTATTATTTATTACGTCATTATTACTTTTGTACTGATTATATCATTTATAGATTATCCATTATTATTAAATAAATAATATATTATATTTTATAATCAAATAAAAACATATTTAACATCAGCAGACAAAAGATAGAAAACTACTTTCACTGAAATTTTAAAACATATGAAAATAAAGGAGTTAGATACTGACCCTTTGCCTCCACCCTGTCTGCGGTTAGAGGGTCTATTGTCCTGAACCATGGTCTCCAACCAAACCGGTAAGTCCTGTTTGGTCTCCCTAATCAGATCCATTAAGTCTCGAGCAAGATTACGATTCTTATCGTTAAAAAATGAAGTTGCAAGTCCTAAAAAACAATAATTAATAGATAAATAACTTGTTAAGGAAGAGCCAGCAGTTTTTTCACCACTTAATTGGGGGATATGTGGATTAAAAAAGTAATTTCCTTATAAAACATATTCTTTTTTAAAACAAGTTCTTATTGGCAAAGTATACAATATTTATTTTGTGTAAAACCGGAGGCCATATTTTATTTATTGATTTAGGGTAATTTGTGCCTCTTTATTTTTATTTTTTATTTATTTGTTATTTTTGTGGTATAAATTTTGATTATTTTTTTGGGGGTGTGAGGGGGTTTTTTGGGTTAAGGATAATTTTATATTTTTTGAGTATTTTATTTTTTATATTATTATTATTTTTATTTTTTTTTTTTTTTTAATATTGTCAAAAGATATTTTGATGGTGTTTTGAATAGGGATATTCTTTTTTAAAAAATCAGTTAATGATTTTTTGCTTAAGAAGAAAATTAGCTAAAAGAGTGTTCAAATAATAGTATGGAGGTTTAAAAGTATGCAGGGGTGTCTATAATCCCCATCTTTGGTTATGATTAATACTACTAATACTATCTATAACTAACAGAGAGTCCTCTCTAGGTATGGTACATGGTACATACATTACAAAGAAAAAATATCAAATACAACTTACCGAGGTTACCCATACGACCTGTACGTCCAATTCTATGAACATACTCCTCGATGTCATTGGGTAAATCAAAATTAATAACATGTTTAACATGAGGTATATCTAGACCTCGAGCAGCCACCTGTAAAATTAACCACATTCGTGAATAGAAAATTCTCAAGTAAGAAAAAAAAGACTAAGGAATAAACCAAGAACATAGTTGTGTGAAATAGTTGAATAAGTTTAACAGAAAAATAAACAAATAACTATAGTACAATCAGATAGTAGCTCAAGATTAAATAAAAAGGTACAGGGTACCTCATAATTTATATGTACCAAAGAGTTTTTTGTACTTATAAGCTTTGTTTACAAAATGCACAAGGTAATGCTATTTTGGCCTCACTACTATAATTTACTCCAACACATTAAATTCATAAATTTTAAGTCCAATAAAAATAAAAAACAATAGATTACATTATTAAGAAACAATTAATAAAGTCCGTTTCAGGTGATTATATAACCTCCTTAGTGGTTTTCACAAAGTTGTCTGTCTGCATGTATGTGTTACGTGTCTGTTATCATTGTATCTCCCAGTGTATTTATGCGAGAGAATTGAAACATGTTACAAAAAATAATCATTAGGTTTAATTGTACTATATGAAAAACTCACAATAACGACAGCAAAAATTTTGAAAGTTATAAAACGCAGAAAAATTTGTCAATTCACTCGAGATTTGGCACACACGTAGCCATATATAAGACCAACATATGTGCCAAGTTTCATCTCATTATTAGCATTATCATTAGTTTTTATTTTTATTAAATGACAAGTTTACATTTATTTAAAAATTGTAAATAATCTAAAAATAATCCAATTAAGTTGAAATTTGGTACAAGTATATCTTTCATGAAATAAATAAGTATACTAAGTTTTGTTTTAATATGACAAATATCTCTATGGTTTATGTTGAAGCATAAAAGTTAAGCTGTATCAAGTGAGGTCAGTGCCAGGATGTCAAACATATGTATTTACTGCGTGAGAGTTAGCTAAACGAGCCCAAAGACTTGCTGCATTACATTACCTCTACCCGATTTTTCTTTTTTATAACAATTGATATTTATCTCGGTGGTGGTATTCAATTGATGGACTCATTTGTCCCGTATTATGAGTTATGGTTTGTGTCAGTTTAATCGATCAGTTTAATTGTGTCGGTGTGGCAATCTCATGTTTTTTCATTCACTTTATAGACAGGATTTTCCTTCTTATAATTTTTAAAGAAAGAACTAATACAACAAATATTTACCGCAGTAGCCACAAGAATAGGAGTCTCTCCAGATCTAAAACGCTTGAGAGCATCTTCTCTTTCTTTTTGTGTTCTGTCACCATGTATAGAGGTAACAGGGTAGTTTTGTCTTAATAAGTAATCTTCTAAACTATCAGCTCCTTTCTTTGTCTCGACAAATACAAGTGTAAGTGAATTATCATCTAGAAATATAAATACAAAAATGTTAGTAATAAAAAATTATTTTTGTGCAAGGGTATCTGTATACAAGTTCAAACAATACAATAAATTACAAAATGTCTAATGAAAATTACCAAAATTAAAATTTAACAAGTAAATAAAAATCATTTTACCTTTTAATATTCTCTCATCATAGAATATATGAAATTTTCTAGTTAATTAAAAACAGATTTTATAAAATAAATTTCTGACCTTTTAATAATGGAAAAAGGAAACTAGATAAGATGAAGTTTTAAAGAAATTGACCCTACTTCATAGTTTACCAACTGAATTAAACAAAGAAGGAAAATTATACACATGAAGAAATCCATGCAATTAGTCAAAATTTATACATAATCGATTTTGGGTTCCAAACCAATCATATTTCATCCTTTTCACTGTAGCCTTCAATTTATTTTTTAGCTAATAATTAGGATTTAATAAGGTTGCATCTAACAGATAAAAATGTAAAAACCAAAATACAAATTGTATAATATACACAGACTTACTTGTAAATCTATCGGTTGAAGCAGCCTCAAGAAGATCCATAAGAAATGTTCTCTTGTCACACTCCTCCACCCAGAGGATTTTCTGAGTTATATTCTCTGACGTGGAGCCAACACGACCAATGGCTAAGAATATATAGTTATCTAGAAAATCTCTAGCTAACACCTAAACAGATAAACAAACAAAACTTAAAATTAGAAAATAATATTACAAGGATGTTTTGACAGGGTACTATCTCCTCTAGAAACATCAAAAGACAATCAATATTGAAAACAAAGTTTGCTGTTTGAAGTGTGGTATAGTCAATGAGTCAATATTCTATGCCTAATAGAAACAGTATTCTGTTCTAGTAAATAGTGAGACCTACATTTTTCTTTACAATCAAATGTTAAAAAAATGGTTGTGTAATAAAAATAAGATTTTATCATTGAGCTTAAAAGATCTCCTCTTAATGAACTATTCGAAACAATTTAAAATAAATGTGATAAAGTAGCATAGGGGATCAGAAAACAACCTTTTCTCAGGCTTTATCTCCACATTCTATTACTACTAACACTGAAAACTGAAATACTTAGGACTAAGGAATACTGTAATATTCACCTGTATTTCCTTGGGAAAGGTAGCTGAGAACATGAGAGTTTGTCTCTCGCCAGTACCAGGCATTGAATCCTGTAGAACAATTCTTCTTATCTGAGCTTCAAAACCCATATCTAACATCCTATCTGCTTCATCAAGCACTAAAAATCTAAAACAAAACAATTAATAAATGAAAAACACAGGTATCACTTGTTACAATCGGATGAAAAATAATTTAATAAAAATAAATTGAAAACATTTGTTATTAAATGTCAAAGATTATGCACGTAGTTAAAATGACCTTGTGGTGCAGATAGATTTATTAAATTATTTACACGAGGATATTGGATGAATCAGGTGCTCTGAATCCCCCAAAAAGGCTAAATTTAATGGGTTTCCACTAACCTGCAATTATCGAGGCAAACTTTTCCTCTCTGAATCATGTCGACAAGTCTACCGGGAGTAGCCACAAGTAGATGACATCCTCTATCTAAATCTCTCATTTGATCTCCAACATTAGAACCACCATAAACAACACAGGGCCTCAGTTTAGAGCGATACGCAAATTTCCTTGCTTCTTCGTAAATCTGAGTGGCAAGCTCTCGAGTAGGAGCTAACACCAAACCAAGGGGATACTGCTTACGCCTTGAAGCATAATTCTGAAATAGCAAAAAACAAATATATTTACCCAAGGAACAACAATTAATAAATAAAAAGTGTAGGCTTCCATAATTAATGACTAGAAGATCATTGATTTGGTAAAGACCACGATGACAAAAATACTGAAGTTTTGACAATAAATTGACTCATAAATAATAATAATTGTTAACTAATCAATAATGACTATACTTGCAGACAAATAAATAAAGCAAAACTTAATCCATAATGAAGTATTTCTACACAAACCACTATAGTCATTACTTTTAATCACACTAAAGTTATTCTTCTTGTTGGTTTCTTAAACTATGAAATGGGTGAATCATTAAATTTGCCAATAAGAGAAATGTAGATTAAACCTGCGCCTAACACTATTCATTACCATGTGTTGAAACTCAGTTTATCAAGTTGATCAGTTCTTATATACTTATATTACACTCAACACGCACCTACAGGCTGAACTACTGAAACCAATTTTCAAACATGGGTACATTTAAATTAGTTGGAGTGTGCCTTGCATGTTTTGAAAATGTTTCAAGTTATTAGATTACATAAATAACTTTTGTTGGTATAGGCTTGGTAAGTAAAATAAAATTTGGGATTCAAAGCGTGTAGAAGCATCACTAATAAAAAATTGATAACGAAAGGGTGATCAATGTTTCATTATATGTACATGGGTTTCTTATTTTTTTCTTATTTTTGATGATTTACCTTTACATTTTTTTAAGTGATTATTTTAATTGATTTTAGGGTGTCTAAAGTCACTCTTTAAAACCAAATACTTAAACTTATACTTTAATGTATACTTACATTCTTCTGTACGAGTAGCTGACTAGCACGTTCATACATTTGATTAATAATAGGTACCAGAAAAGCAGCAGTTTTACCACTGCCTGTCTGAGCACACGCCATTAAATCTCTTCTACTTAATATTATAGGTATAGCATGTTTTTGTACAGGAGTAGGCTTGTCGTAGCGAGCCAACGCTATGTTGTTGGCTATAATTTCTGTCATCTTGATATCCTCAAACTAAACAAAATAACACCAAGTCAGAATAAATCATTTGTAGTCAAACATTTAAATATAATAAAATAAAACCTAAGGACCTAAACATGTATACACATGTAGCACAAAAAACATACACAAGTCATTGACAAAAAATTAAACTAATGCTGATAATTAGATGAAACTTAGCACATACATAAAAATGTGCTGACTCTTTGAATGATAAAACAAGAATGAATTAATTTTATATAAAGAATGACATGACAATTTCAATTTTAAATAAATGAGAAGTATGAAGGATGTGTTAGTTTTCCATGGCTACATGCATCATAAATCTCAACCAGATGATTTTTCAAAATTTTCACAAGGTCATTATTGTGGGTTAATGATATCATAAAAAAAATTATTTTCTGGGTAGCACAACTACAGCTATAGACTGATTTTTGTACAAAGTTTCAACTGTCTAGCATAAATAGACTGGGAACTACAATGATAACTAACAAATACACACAGATAAAGACAAACAATTTTGTGAAAACTACTCAGGAGGTCTTAAAACACATAAACAAATAATCGGTGATATCCCAGTTCAGAAACACAAGACTTTTCCTATATACCTATAGTATAAATGAATAAAAGTAACAAAGAATGACTTATAGAAAACAAGATTATTCAGCAAATTGAAGAGCATATTTATTTAGGTAGTTTGATGGGTATTAAAGAAAAATAAAGAAGAAGAAGAATAGCTATAAAATGGAGTAATTATAACAAGTACAGGAATTTATTTAGATCTAATGCCTATATGAAAGCTAAGAGCCTCAGATCAAATACAATTAAAAAAAAATATTTAAGAAGTTATAGTAAACTATAAAAAATAGTAAATGACTCCATTTTTTTTCAATAAAAGGCTATTATTATTATAGGAGATTTTAAAGGACGTAATACCAATTTTATATTCAAACAAAACAATTATCACCTACAAATAAACAAAATCCAACACTTCTTAAACTGTAACATATTTATTTTGGAATTACCAATTGTGATTATTAATGGTCTTATTAAAGTTTGTAATTGTATGAAAATAATTTGAATTGAATATTGGCGCCAATTTAAGAATTGGAGGGAAACAGTTTGATTTCTTTAGTTGTCTTTCTTTAAGTTCTCCTGAAGTTTAGGTTTTATTTTAATACACTTTCCTTTTTCCTTTTTGTATGCTAGGTTGGCTGCACTGTAGTCAGTACTGAGGGTCAGAGTTCATGACCTCATGTTTAGATGTCAAGTTTGCAAAGTTGTGCTAGTTTAAGCTGCACATTATAGTGGATTTAAAGAGTAGGACATTAGTGGATTAACTTGGGAATAAAATAATCCCAAAGACTTCGCTCTTGGACTAAGCTAGGCTTCAGGATTAGCAATAAAGCTTTGAGATCGCCTATCACGATCTCTTGGCAGATTTTAGGCCTTTTGGTTTTGAGCCACAGTTAATCAATCATTTGTGAGATTACTCACAGATCGAGGTTTGAGATTTCATTCATTCTTTTCCTCCTTTACAACCTGGGTTCGCGATTGGTGAACGTTTTGGGAGTACAAAACCAAGTCCACCACAACCTCATCCTTCCACACCAGTTCTCTTTTTTTTAAGATATATTTTTATTTTTCTCTGTTTTATGTAATTATCCTTTTACCTGTGCCCAATATTAATATTAGGTGGTGGAAGACCACCAATAGAGTTTTGTGATGGGGCCCCAAGGTATACCAAACTCTGTTCAGTTTATCATTTTGTTTTGTAAAATTAATTTAGGTAATTATGATCAGACAGTCATTAGAGTCAATATTTTATTTAATTAAAATAATATTAGTCATTTAATTTTCTTTTAGCTTATTTTGCGACAGTTCTGATAGAAGGCAGCTTTTGTTTATTCCTGGGCAAACAGAGATTTATTACTGTCTTTTAAAGCTTAATACACATGATGTTCCCAGCTTGAAACTAAATCACGTTAGTCATTATTTAAAATACGATTCCTTGATCTATGATCTACATTTATGTTCAGTTCAAATTCATCACCTCCCCAGTCCCAACCCTCTTTCCTTTAAGTCGGTATTCCCTGTTCACCGACTGCCCTCGTCATTCTCTAATCTCGAGTGTGTTGTCTTAAGAACTAAAAATCTACCAAAGATTTACCATTATCACCTCGTCTCGTCCGTTGTTATCTTTATCCTTGTGTATTCCTCTTTTATTTTATAAGAACAGATTCATGAACAGGGTGGCGCTCATTTTGGCTAAGGTCAGTCATCACATTGGTAATCAGTGTTACTAAGTGCAAGCTAGAGACATATTAAGAGCCTAACCCCTTTTGCAAGCTGTCTTGATTGGGCATAAACATTTGTTATAAAACTATGATAAGAAAGGTAAAATTAATTTTTGAAGAAATTCAAAAATTAATTTTACTCCAGATATAAAGCCATAAATAGGTCATAGTTGGCATACATTATGATGCATGTTTATAAGTGTAGGTGAACCATTTACATTCAATAACATGAAATTAAGGATGTACTTATTTTCTTTAAAAAATCACTAGTTTTTAATAAAAGGTATACATTTTAACAAATGCTTGACTTACGGAATTGATATTAGGAGGTACTTGTTCACCAGTAGCTTCAACAGGTATATCCTCATATTTATTAAAATTAATACCAGTATTGGTATTTCCAAACAACTCCTGCTCGAGTCTATCGTCTCTGGGTAATAATGAACACCAGTCATCGTCTCTTTTCTCTTGCCAACGATCATTTGTAGCTCTACCTCCTCCCCTCTCATCTCTACCGCCTCCACGGCCACCCCAGCTTCCTCCACCCTCTCTATCATCCCTTAACACATAACAAAAATACAATCGCCAGTGCACACAACAGATTATTTTTATCTGTGGACCCTCCACAGCCATATTGTATTTACCCTGTATCTGAATGCTGTATTACTAGTTTTAGCAAGAGGCATAATGCCACAATTTCAGTAAAAAATCGTGATTTGTTAATATGTCAAATAACGTGTATGCATGTCAAAATTTAAAATCAGAACGAATGCTGATATTATTATTTAACTTTGTCATCTTATATAGTAGCATTTGTGTATTAAGTTTCAGCTCAATCTCATAAGTTTACAATGTTAATTGAATTTTTGAAATGTTATTAATGTAGTTCAATAGCATCATACATACTTTCTGTATTAGAACTATTTTTGTATCAAGTTTCATCTAAGGGACAGAAAAACTCAATGCTTAAGGACAATAATCATGTGGCCGCTACAAGGCCAAAAGGTCAAAGGCCTTTTCATTTATTTTTATAATAACTTTATTTATAAGAATAACTCAATGGACTTCACTAAATTATAATAAAAGTCATATAAGTACCTGTTTCTGTTGCGCTGATCACGTTCTCCCCAAAAGTCGTCGTTACGTCTATCGGATCTAAAATTCCCTCCTCTGTCGTCCCTCCTGTTACCACGGTCTCTATCCCCGAAACCCCTGTCACGGTCACTAAAACCTCTATCAGAACGTTCGCTGAAGTTACGATCGCCCCGATCAGAACGTTGTTCACTAAAGCGTTGATCCCGTTCACTGTAACGATCGTTTCTTCCTCCAGTAGAATTACCTCTTCCGTAATCCTTGTCTCTTTCACCACTGCTGTAGGACGATGAATCGTTCACCGGCCTACTTTGACTTTCTGTTAACAATATAAAAAATTACCCATCAAAATGCAATTATAAAACTGATATGCAGGCTATATAGTAGGGCTTACAGTAATAAATAATTACTCTAAATCCTGAAGGAATGAGGTCTACTTTTAATGCTTAAAATGT
The DNA here is from genome assembly GCA_018340805.1 of Microvelia longipes. Taxonomy (NCBI): domain Eukaryota; kingdom Metazoa; phylum Arthropoda; class Insecta; order Hemiptera; family Veliidae; genus Microvelia; species Microvelia longipes. Next base: position 46,980,943 of record JACMZG010001911.1, on the reverse strand, counting down.
TTTAAAACATACAAAACCAACAAATTTGGAAAACATATACACTGTCTAGTAGTATACCTCTGGACTCTGATTAGTTTCAACTAATAATGTTTTGTAACAACCCAATAATACTAACCAGGACAAAATCAATAGGTCTAGTTGAGGTAATGTCATAGAGGTATAAACATTATGATGTGTTGCCTTCCACAGATGAGGTTAGGCCTTGGTTTCTGAACTCAAGCAACTAAAAGGTAAAGTAAAACTGTCAATAGTAAAGTATGATGGTGTATAGTACTAGACAGAGTATAGTTGTTTAATAAGAGGACCATATAATTTTTTTTCATTCAAGTAATAAATAAAACATGTTCATCAAATATTTATTGACTTCAATTAGAACATTATTAACCAAAAGTTATTAAAATCATAATAAAATCTTTTTGGATAGCACAGCCAAGACCCAAAGGTTGATTTTTGAAATAAGTTTTAACTCTTTCGCATGATGATAGACACGTGCATACGGACAAGCAACTCTATAAAACCACTCAGGGGGCCTTAAAAACACTTTAAATGAATTATTTAGGTGAAATCTTGGTTTTGGAATTTCAGTGCTAACAAAATACTTTTCCTATAAATCTAGGCATAAATAATAAAAAGTAACAAAAAGGAAGAAATTATAAGATAAATAATACAGACCAGAAGCAGGTGCAGCTTGCTTATTACGAAGATGCGGAGGAATATAACGGGCCACAGGGGCTTGCTGTGAGCTATTGTCGCTCTGCAAGTCCAGACCAGCGATCTACAAAAAAATTCATAGTTATTTTAAAATACAGGGTGGTATATTTCATATACATTACCATGTTTAACTCAGCTTCAAGTGGAACTATCACAATAAAATTGGTATCTACCCCTACTAAGTTGACCAGTGGAAGTTCAAATACCCAATTATTTGTTTACCAAAATGTGTTTTCTATGGTAACTTTAAAAAGTTAAATTGGAGCCTAACTTTATATTACTTATTTCAGAAACTATGTCATATCCTAAACAATTTGATACCAAAATAATTAAATTCCGGAATTCAACGATATTGGTATAAAATTGTCCAGGATATGACAAAGTTTCAGAAATTATATATACAATATGCTCCAATTTAACTTTTTAAAGTTACGATAGAGAAATACATTTTAGTATTCAGATTAATACTAAATTAATTACTAGATTAATACTCTCCATGCATGCCAGAGGATTCCAAAAAAATAATTACGGTTTTAAACTCGCAGAGGTCTACTTAGTGAGGGTAGATAAAAACTTCATCGCTATAGTAATCTGGGTTACAAATATTGAATTATAATTTGATGTTTGGAAAAATTATTTCAAAAGTAATTTATTTAAGACAACAATCAAATCCAACAATACATTCCTCATGGACATTACAATCCTCTATTAGGTAAAGTTATAACATATTCAAACAATAAGGACAGATTTTATACAAGAAGACTAGAATTAAATCCTTACATTTGATAAAAACAGAGTAATAATGTAGACATTATTACTTTTATAAGAACCTTTTCAATATTTAATCCCTATTTTTTACCGAATAACTTTTCAAGTATAATTGTTCTAGTGTAACTCTGTTATTATTCAAAGAAATCACAATTTGGCACTTTTATAGAATAGGGACCCCCTTTTGATAATTACTACATACACACATCGTATTTAACAGGTGATTGTATTCCATACTCATTTAATATCTTGCACCGGATTTGTTAAGTCTATCGAGTCAGATGACATTATAACTGATCCCACCAAAACATTGTGTCTTTTATTGTGAAGGTTCACTTAGGTTATAAGTAAGTTTTAAGAAAAATATATTTAATTAAATTGTGATTTCTTGGCATAATAGTGCAGTTACACTATAACAATAATATTTGAAAAGTTATATGATAAAAAACAGTAAAATAATAGTTTGACAAGAAGGTTATCCGTTAAATAGGATCATCTCTGAAGGTACATACAGCACATCAGAGGATCAATTTAGATTCTATCTCCCTAGTGCTAGCGTATCCATATTTTAGCTATCGTACTTAATACGATCCGTGAATTAAGAATATTGAGTGAACGTACCAAATGTCATTGTGCTAGATCGACTACAAAAATAGGGTACAAGAACCAGAGCATATTAAATGAGAATGGAATATGATTTCCAGTCGTATACTCTGAGAGTATATATAAACAGTAATTCAGTCAGAAATTTGAGAATAGTAGTCACAAAAATATAATAATGAAGAAACAATTAGCAACATTGTTTGTGCTAATGTACACAAAATGTTAGGCGCATGAAAAATTGAATTATATTATAAATTTAAACAGGACGGATGTACTACACTCGGATGTCCTGTGTACTTTTTCATGAGAGAAATAGATAATAATATACCATTTTACTTAATAAATACAGTTTTAAAAGTAATAAATTATTTAAAATACATATAAATATTACTTAGGTGGAAACGATGTAAATTTTACAGTACTATTTAGGGATTAAGAAGTAAATAAAAAGAAAAAAACTCACACGCTGCTCTAGACCTGTTCCATTTTGGTTGGGTGCATTACTCATATTACTACCAAGCAATTCTTTGTTTTTTCAGAGCTTTCCCAAGCGCAAAAAAAGTTTATATATACTTGTCCAAATTTCACTTAAAAATAAATTAAAAAACACAATTTTCAATTTAAAAAATCACTTTTTTAATAACCAATAGGATAAATAAAAATTAAATAAAAGTTATTCACCCCTACACAGTTCACTTCACAAATCACAATGGAGTTTTGACTCGGGTAACCTTAGAGTAAAAGTATAAATAGAGCATCTATTGCAGACAAATATGTAATCTTACAATCAAAAATTTTCAATAAAATATTTAAAAAAACAGTTAGATAATTAATTTGAAACTACCTTATGGATATTGAGTTAAATTAATTTCATTTTATGACACAAAACTGGTGTTTACAATTAAAATTATAGTTAAAATTATTATTTAACAACTTTGCTCTAAATATATTTTCACTTCATGCTAAGAGGAACATATCCGCTGCCTTCTAGTTCGATCCGTATTAAAATAGCTTTCCAAAATTAACTCAGAAAATTTGAAGAATAAAATAATTTTAAGTTTTTTGATATTTTTCTCTTTTGTTAATATAAATTTTGTATTATTTTTGTTATGACGTTTTTTGACTTGGTAACAGAACCCATGTTAAAATATTATCTTTTAAGCAACAACTTACGGATTCATCAATCAGCTTCTGGTTTTCAGCCATCCGCCACCTAGGTTCAGTGGAATCAAATATAAAAAGGAACTAAACAATGAGTTTATTTATGAAGTTACTAAATAAAAACATATTTGTACAAAACCTCTTAAATATAAGTGAGATAACATTGAATCAATAACCCAATATTCCTCTGTTTATAGGCTCTTGGCGAAGGCAATATTAATTGCGTATATATATTATATATATATATATATATATATATATATATATATATATATATATATATATATATATATATATATATATATAATATATACATATATATATATATATATTATATATTATATATATATATATATATATATACATATATATATATTAATATATATACATATATATAAACAACACAAAGATTAATTTACACTAAAACACATACAGGAAAAAAATTATAATTCAATTCAAGCTTTGCGGAGCTATCCCTTCGTCGGGTAGAAGTGGGAAGGAAGTTAAAGTGGGTGGGTGAATATGTTTAATTTATAATATTATTTCATTTATTACTAACTTATTAACTTAAGTAACTTTATTAAAATTTATACAACACCTTAATATGTTTACTTTGATTATTTTATATAAAAGTTGTATGACTTATTTCATTATTATTTTTATCTAATTCATAAATGTGTATGTAGTTTCATTTGTGTATTTTATATTTTTGTTTTCATATTTTATGGCAATAAAGTAGTTTTTTATTTGATTTAGTGCATACTATAACGAAAAATTATGATGACATTGAGAAACATTAAAAAACATAAAATACAAAAAATATATTAGCTTCTCGCAGCATATACTCACTAATACACCGACACACAAATATTCACAATACTAAAAAAATACGCATGTTCTTCATTCAGATACAAACTAGGTTTACACGAACAAGGAGAAATAGATGTAAATTTATGTGTAAACATGGACAATCTATTTCAAACTATTGTCCATGTGTAAACATGGACAATAAGCTGTAACTTAGCATAAAGACTTATTTTTGTAGAAAACTTTTATGTTTTATCAAAAAAGATAATATATATATATATATATAATATATATATATATATATATATATATATATATATATATATAATATATATATATATATATATATATATATTTGACGGTTAAAGATTTCATAACAATTATTTTCCGGAAAGCGTCTATTTCTATGTCTTTACGTAAGACCTAAAGTTTGATGTTTATACAAAGTTTCTAATTTCTGGCATAATATAATAAAGGAAGAGTAAATGAGCATTTCTGATGCTTCTTAATCATTTTTGTGCGTTGATCCTTCATTTAAAATTTTCCAAAAAGGTGCAAGCATCTTATTACTTTTGAGGAAAAATGATTTTTCTCAAGCTTTTCATTTCTATTTTTATCGATTTATTATCGAAAGCTCTCAAAATTTGATTCGACCAATCAAATTGATGCACTTGTCCCGAAACGTCATATGTGAATACGTTGTTGGTACTTTAATGACCACGTGACTTTAAATGTAATATTTGTATAAAATAACTCGAACACCAGAATGTATAACTCGAACACCAGAATGTTGACTCGAACATACATACGAATTTGATGACGTCATTATGCTGTTAGATATTACTCATAATAACTAGTAGAGCAATGCTTTCACAGCCGTGTTTACCCGGCAAGGCAACTAAAAGGTTTCTCTCGAGATGACGGGACGGCAAAATGTTTATTAAATGTATAAATTAATTTAATTTGTATAAAAATTCATTTTAAAAATGTGTAAATAATTAAAAATTAATTCAACTAATCTACTTTAGCTAACTAATTTTGTGTAATAGCTGTCCCGTTAATTTTAAAATAAATTTTAGAGCGTTTGTTTGGAAGAACGTTAGTGTTCCTGATAAGCCTTATTATAATGAAGATTTTAGTAATAATATTTCTGTTCAGTCTAGCGTGTTTATGTTGTGCCAAAAAGAAATCAAAGTCAGTTACAACAGTTATAGATGCTAAATGGGAGGTAACACCATTAACTTTGGAGATGTCAGAGTATCTATGGGACGAGAATCCTATGATATTTTGGAAATTTGTTGATGGCATATCGTCTCTACAGCCTCCTCTTATTGATGGAAGTGAGTATTTAATAGTTTGGATTAGTACAATTTGTATAAGGTGTGCATATCTTTACTTTTCATTATAGAGTGATGAATTAATAAGGACTCTGGTTTAATGAATTGGCTTTGGTCCTAGGTGTACTTTAGTTTACCCAGTTGCTGCTAGTGAGTGCCACAGTCCTACAGTAAACGTTTCAGATGTAACTATTACTTCGCACGTACAGCATTGCAACAGGTGATCGTAACGCATTTAATCTGCTCTGGTTTTTGCACAGTATTAGTTATATCCTTAGAATAATAATATATACAGAAGGACCGTAGGACCGTAAACACAATGTAATTCCACTGATAACACGAAAGCCGGTTGACTGGTGCATTTAAGTTATGCTACCAACCTGACAACAAAACATTATTTTAAATATGTGTCATAAGTAGTTATTGAAGAATTATAGTAAAGAACATATTTAATAACTTAAAACACCTGCTGAGTATTTAATAAAACTGGTCTTAGATGGCAAAAGGGTTACGGAATACAAGAATCTACATTTAGTTGACGAGGACTAATTGTAATATAATTTTAATAGATACGTTAAACCACAATTTAAAATGCTTTGAATATTGTAATGCACTGTTATTTATATTAGTATTTTATGAATAATCAATTATTAATTAATAATAGAACATAATAACTCAGCAATCGGAAGTATTGCCAACTTTTTTTAGAAAATTGTTTATTGTTAGGGTGGCAGCATTACTTAAGTGCACCAGTGAACTGCCTTTCGTGTTATCAGTAGTGCTTCTTCTATAGAGTATTATTCTAAGGTTATATCGATCAAACCCAATGACGCCATTACAAAACCCGCCAATCCCGACTGTTAAATCAAATCAAAGTCACCGATTGTGACTATGACCGACTGTTTAATCAAATGATTGAGGTAGAGACTGAGTCTAATGAAGATGGCCTTTTTAAAATGCTCATTAAATGATAACCAAACTTACTTGTTTTAATATGATAGCTTGTTATTTGTTTTATGTTACTCACAGGGACAGATAAAGAAATGTATGATAGATCTATTGATGTAGCTAGGAGTTTAATATCAAACCATGAGATTAGACTAATGAAATTTGCTGTGGGTTTGCATATATACTCACCTAGAGTAGAGATGTTTTCACAAATAGCCCTAGATAGAGGTATTGTGTGTCCTGTGGCTGCTGATGTGGGTGGTACTATTGTCTGTGATTCTACTGGCTTAGCACAAGCTATAGACCAGGCTAAGGTAATCAAAATTTATAATTCTTTTAAAAAAGTTAGATTTGTTTGTTAAAACAAGCTTAAACTAGCATCTGTTCAACAGAAAAGTAATATTTAAACTACAATTTTTAGGCTACTAAAAACTAATTATAGGTGTTAAGTTTACTAGATAAAGACTTTATTATGTATAAAAGTCATTTTTAGTAACTTTTCAAAGCTTTGAAAGTTAAATGAGCTTATGATGTTGGGTCACGGAGGGGGAAGGAGGTAGATTTTTGGGAAGGGGGGTCTCCCTGATCAAGAATATCTACATATATGTAGATTTTTGGAACTTGCCGAGGCGTTATCACTAAGGCTATGGAGCTGCAAAGAAGCCAAAGACCTCTTTTTATATAAAAAAACATTATATATCATTATGTATAAAGGATACTTTTCCTGTGTAGGAAGACTAATATTATAAACATTTGAGGCTGCACTTGTAATACAATTTTATTTCAAAACTAAAATTTTCAAAATAAGAAAACAATTGGGTTAAAATCATTTTCCTTACTCACCAACTCTCACTCTTTACATTTTCTCTCTTCTATTTTTTGTTTGACTTTTTTGACTGAGCTAATTTTAAGGATTATTGAATGAGGGCTTCCCCTTGCTTTTAAGCATAGTTGGGTTTTAAAATTCATGTATCTTGTGATTTTCAGCTTATAGGGTTTTAATTACTATTAATTTAATTATTGTTCTAATGTATGTATTTTTTTGTTTAGTCGCTCAAAAAGAAATACAATGAAGATGACATACTAAATTTAGATCACAAGTATCCAGGAGGGAGCGAAAATGGTGTTTTAGTTATATTATATGGTGAATTGGGTTCTCCCGAATTTACCACATTTCACAACATATTAAAACAACAGGCAAAGAATGGACACATACAGTATGTTCTTAGACATTGGTTAAAGGTAATGATCGTTTAATATTTTATAAAATGGCATTTAAATTCAGATTATTGATCTGATTTCACTCTAGTAATATTTATTTGTAATAGGAGCGTCGTCAGAAAAAACTGCGTTTGTCTGGTTATGGTGTAGAGTTGCAAATGAAATCTACTGAGTACAAAGTGCAAGATGATACTAAGGTTGAAGACCGACCCAGTGATGATTCTACTGAGGAAGAGGAAGAATTGGAGGGATTCAACTTTTCTAAGCTTAAGTAATTTTATTTCTTTTTTATTCTTACTTCTGTAGTTAGCTTTTCAGTAGATTTTCTATATTATATTGGGTTCAGATCACTTGACAAGCTGCCCACATTCTATAAAGAAAGACATTTTATTAGTTTATCCTAATCCCACTCCATGGATAGAGCAGTGTACACTAAAAGAATTCCTTCCGTCACTACTTTTTGCTTGCCTGTCAACTAATCATAACCAAAACTGTTACAATAGTTTCACAAAAAATAACATTATTATAATTTATAGGTTGCTTTATCCAGATAAGGTGTCCAAGTTAGATAAACTGAGGCAAGAATTGTTGGAGAGCACGAGTGAGCTGGCTCCACTTAAAGTTTGGCAGTTCCAGGAGTTGAGCTTACAAGCTGCTCAAAGAATAATGTCTGCTCCTAGAGAAGAGGCATTAAATGTTATGCTCCATATTGCCCAGAATTTCCCTACTCAGGTATTTACTTTTTCAATTAGATTTTTCCCTATTTTGTTCTTGAGGATAAAAAGGATAGACATAATAAGAAAGTTATTTGTTTACACCTTGATAACTATATTGTAGGTCAACTAAAGGCATGCCTTTGCTGGTTGCAGACAAGCAAAAATGTTCATTACTGGGCCAATTGTAAAAAATACAAATTTTCTAATTAACCTCAGCAAGCCTTGCCTTAGAAACCTAGTTAGTGTTCTGACTGGTCACTGTAGATTAAATAAACATCTTAATACTTTAGGCATAATCTCAGAGGCTAACTGCCCCATGTGTGGGCATTATGAGGAGACAGCCTTTCACCTGCTTGCAGAGTGTGAGGCCTATACTTCTCTTCGTACCTGCATATTTGGCGTAGGCCTCTTGTATGAAGAGGAGCTTTCTTCTCTTAGTTGGAGAGATATCCTACAATATATCAACCTTTCCAAGAGATTCTTGGTAGAGGTGGTGTAGACTAAGGAATCGGGGCTGGCAAGAAGGGCCCAACAACGTGGCCTATTTGCCTGGCTTTGCCTCCCCACCCTATTACTACTACTACTACTACTATATTGTAGGTTGCTTATTCTTCACCTGTAACAAATTATCTCTTATAAATTTTTTAAAATTTATTATGTTAAACATGTTATATTTAAGGGGGCCACGGTGGTATAATGGTTAGCTCGTGTGCCTGCAACCCAGACAGTCAGGATTCCATCCCAGTCTGAGTCTCTAGGGTTTTCATTTGAGGGATGGAAATCCTTTTACGAGCAGACCGTTAAACCTGTGATTCGAAGCCTGTGTGATGTCAGGTACTCATCAAAGAATTGAAACCATAAATGAACCTGAGTTTAGGCATTATTTTGGACCCTTAATAGTCCATAGTCTATTTGATAAATTTATATCAATAGTCTATTTGATATAAAATATAAATTCAAATATGTTTATATTTGAGAGCAGGAAAGCCTAATCTGACAGTGTAGCACATGTTTTTTCTTGTGAAAGCTGTAGAAATTTATTGTAAAGCGGGCAACTTCGTCATTTATTATTGTACAACATACGTTTAAAGTACAACAAAATCAGTTGAAGGCATGGGAAAATAGTTTTGAGGAACCAATAAGATTGGCCTGATTTGAAATTGAGGGTGTGTTTTAACATCCATGAATAACCACATTGGCTCCTTCGCATTATTTTCCCACGCTGTCAACTAATTTTAGCCATGCGTCTTATTATAATTGTGTCCATTATTATGTTGTGATTCATGAATATAAAACAAAGGGATCATCTAATTTAGAGAAGTTCTGTAAAGCTACCACTGTTGTGGATTAGAAGCAAAATGCCTGTACTAGTACTCATAAGGTAGAACACTATCTTCTATCTAAGGGAATTAGCTAAAAGAGCCCAACAACATGACCTAATTACTAGGTGATCTCACCTCTCCCTAATTACTATCACATGTTATATTTTAAAGTGACCTCAATCAATCCATTAGCTCTTATTATTCTAACTTTTGCAGGCTAAATCTTTAGTTAAAACAGTTGTATCCCAGGAGTTAAAAAATGAAATCAAACAGAATCAAGAAGCTTTTGGTACCACCCTTCACCTACAGTCTAGTGACACAGCTCTCTTTGTAAACGGCATGTACTTTGACATGGAAATACAGGATATATTCACAATATTAGATTATCTTAGACAGGAATTGAAAATAATGCAGGGACTTAAAACTATTGGTAATTAATGATTTTCTGTATCCTATGTTTGTTTTAGCAAATTTCAAAGGAAAAATTGTCTAATCAGATTGAATTTGGGTCATGTTTTTTTTAATATTGAACGCCTTGTTTTAATTCCAAAGGGAAAATCAGCTAATAAGATAGGATTTATTATTTATTTACAGTTAACAGCTTACATGCCTTTAAATTACAAGAAAAGTTTAACATGAGACATCTGGTACAATTATATGTACAAACTATGTATTACTTTCATGAATAATGAACTTTCATTTATTTATATCATGCTTTTATTGTAAAAATTAGACACCTTGTTTTTAGTGAAATTCCAATGGAAAAATGAACTATTTTCAACAGTCTTACATTTTGAAATAATATTTATCCATACTTTAAATCATACATTTTATTAGTTGTGATTGATAAAATTGTATTGTTTTCATCATTACTGCATAAAAAATAGGTTCAAACTTATTAATTTACTCTTATTTTTAGGATTTAGTGAGAAGAAAGTATTTAAATCTCTAGTAGGCCTTGATTTAACAAGTCAAGGTGGAGAATATGCATTAGATATCAGAGACTCTGCAATTCTATGGCTGAATGACATAGAAAATGATAAACAGTATAAGCGTTGGTCATCTAGTCTTATGGACTTACTTAGACCTACCTTCCCTGGCATGCTAAGGTCCGTTAGGAAAAATCTATATAATTTGGTAAGTACTCATTGCATTAATCATCTATTAAAGAGTTATGTATAGTGGGTTCCACGGACCCCTGGGAGTCTGCTGAGTACGGGAGCTAATAAACAAAATATTTTAACAAATATGTAAACATTAACTAATTAACTTTAATGCTATTATAATTAATAATTATAAAAACAGTTATCATGGAAAGACCCATTCAAATTTGAGTAAAAAAATAAATTTTGTTTTCCTTACATTTGTTTAAATTGAACAATTATTACTAAGAATTTGAGTAAATAGTTATCATTTTATTAATCTGCACTATATTCTGTAAAGAAATCACTGTACCAAATTAAGTATGTACATATATCAGCTTTCTGTTGGGACTTGTAAATCCGATTTCAGGCGATATAAGGTGTTGTGATGACTTCAACTAGGTATACATGATTTTTTTTTTTTATTAAAGATAGTACACATTACTAAAACAAAGACTATTTGTTTAAATTCCACGTAATAACTTTCATAATTTGAACGAAAAGTATGGTGAACAACAAGCACTTGAAAATTTATCACTAATAGTTTATTATGAACCCATATCATTTTAAAACACAAAAATTACCACTAATATTTTCTTTTATTAATTTAGAATTGCATATATAGAGTTATACAATTATTTATTTTTTGTTAAAATACATCAATAACTAATACATTATTGTTATCACATGTGATAAGAGTTATTTCTCGCCAGAACTTTATTTTACTTAGTCTTTTAGGAGTAAAAATAATTGCAGTTTAGAGTGAGATTATTCTTGCCCGAGATTCGTTACAAAACACAGTGTAGGGCAGTTTGGAGTAGAATTGAGGATGTGCCCAAACATATTTCTTACTTTAAGTTACTCTAGTGTACACTGGAGTAACGTGCCGAACAAACCTTAAGTAAGATATTGGTTGATGTACAAGTAATTGCAATTTATCAGGGAACTATGGAAATTATATAAGTATACTGTAAATTTTTATAGCAGTAACATTAAAAACAGGAGGTTAGCAATGAGTATAATAGTTGAATTTATTAGTTGGGAGGGGGGGGGTTGAATTACCATAATCTAAAATAAGGGTCCATAGGGTTCTAAAGTTTGATTATCCCTGATCTATAAAGAACTTGTAGGGAATTTTGTTTTGTTCTTGTTTGCTTGGTTATTAGATATAAACATAACACTGAATGTTCTGATTTGGCTTATTTGGTAACAAGACAAAATCATAACACTAATTGTTCTGTTTAAAATGTTTATCTTAATCTATATTTATTGCCTTTGCTATGTTCTAGGTACTAATTGGTGACCCATCAAACCCTACTGTGCAGCCATTGATAAAACTAATGCAGTCATTCCTGATTCACAATGCTCCTCTTAGATTAGGTTTAGTTTTCTATATAAAGGATGTCAATAAAGAAAACATTGATCACCCAGGCCTGGCTTTGCTTAAAGCTTATAACTATATAACAGAGATAAAAGATTCTTCGCAGGCTATCAACTTTATTACTGATGTAAGTAAAATATCCTTATTGATTTTATCAGGTAAATATAAATTAATATTGTATAAAATTAAATTCAGTTAATCTTTAATTACTATCTGACATTTATATTTTTATCTACTGTTTATAGTATAAATTTGTTTGTTATATCTAGGTGTATGCTGATGTAGGAGATAAAAACATAACTGTTGAGTCTATGAAGAATTTACTAACAAGAAGTTTCCCAGGTACATCTGCATCTGAAGTGTTGGGTGCTGATTCTGACTATCTCACTGGTTTTGATTTAGCTAATGATTTTGTTGCTAGGTCAGGCTTTAGAAAGATGCCGCAGGTAATCAATTACTGAGTGTTTATTTTACATTACAGGTCATTTTTGTAACATGAGGATTTATTTGGACTGGGATATATTCTGATTTAACCCCCTTGGTATTGACGGTTATGCATTTAGATATTTTTTAGAAAAAAATAATTTCAGTTAATCTGAGTTTACAATATTCTGCATTGTCTGTTAAAGTAGTTGGTTATTATGAATTTCTGCTGGCGTTACAAGAGAAATATCATTAACATGATTAAAAATAGTGTAGAGGGTAGGATTTGATGTGTTTTTCCAAATATTATTAACAAAGTTTGTTGTTTCATCTGATTCTGGGATTTTGTTAAAATTGCTCATTTTATGTAATAAATAAAACACTTTATTTGTTTAAAAAACTTATTTTTATGATACTTAGTCTAGTATCACAATACAAATGCTGTGATAATCCGATAAATTAAGTTTAATTTATTTATACAATGATGATGGGATACTTCTTGAAACAATTCTGATTATAGTATTGTGATACTGGCCAAAGTATATTTTTTTTAATTATAGTGTTTTATTTATTATATAAAATGTGTCAATATTATTAGCCATTTATTTTTGTAGGTTCTTCTAAATGGTGTTGCTCTTGCTGAAAAGAATCTTAATGGAGATGATTTTGAAGAAGCTGTATTAAGTGAAATAATGCATCAAACACCAACACTTCAAAAAGCTGTTTATAATGGAGAATTAACTGATAAGCAAGACATAACTGATTATCTCATGACTAGACCTAATGTTATGCCTAGGTAATGCTCTATCACTTTCACCCCCTTTTTTTATTTTTTTTAGTTGTATATAGACTAATACAACAAGAAGATAATTGATACAAGTAATTAGAGTTGATACAGTATTAGTGACTTGATGAACCATGTAAGAAAAACAATCCAGAGTGCACTCAGGACTTTTGTGTCTATTTACAAACAACCCTCTTTACTAACAAATCTGCTTCATTTATTTATTTGACATTTGGTGTAAGGACACTACCCGGCAGCATAACTCTTGCCAAAGGACCAGCCTGACATATATCCTTTTGTGTGAAGTTTTCAGCTTTTTACGTTTCTCATTTATACCATAGGTATATAGGAAAAGTATTGTGTTAGCAAAAAAATCATTTTCACGCCTTTTAAGGCCTCCTGAGTGGTTTTCGCTAAGTTGTCTGTTGTATGCGTGTGTGTGTCTGTTATCATCTTAGTGCCCAGTGTATTTATGCTAGAGAGTTGAAACTTTGTAAAAAAAATCAGTCTACCGCTGTAGTTGTGCTATTCAAAAAATATTTCTTTTTTATGATGCCATTAACCCACAATAATGACTCAGAAAAATTTTTTCTCAGAACAATTAGTGACTTGATAAGCCATGTAAGAAAAACAATCCAGAGTGCACTCAGGACTTTTGTGTCTATTTACAAACAACCCTCTTTACTAACAAATCTGCTTCATTTATTTATTTGACATTTGGTGTAAGGACACTACCCGGCAGCATAACTCTTGCCAAAGGACCAGCCTGACAATATATCCTTTTGTGTGGAGTTTTCAGCTTTTTACTTTTCCTCATTTATACCATAGGTATATAGGAAAAGTATTGTGTTAGCAAAAAAATCATTTTCACGCCTTTTAAGGCCTCCTGAGTGGTTTTCGCTAAGTTGTCTGTTTGTATGCGTGTGTGTGTCTGTTATCATCTTACTGCCCAGTGTATTTATGCTAGTGAGTTGAAACTTTGTACAAAAAATCAGTATACCGCTGTAGTTGTGCTATTCAAAATGTATTTCTTTTTTATGATGCCATTAACCCGCAATAATGACTCAGAACAATTTTTGAAAAATCATAATTGCGGAAAAATTATGCAAACGAATTGAGATTTGGCTCGTATGTAGCCATGTATAAGAATAACATATGTGACAAGTTTCATCTCATTATCAGCATTAGTTATATTTTACTACTATTACGTAATATTCTATTACGGTATACTATATACCATAGGTATATAGGAAAAGTATTGTGTTCACAAACAAATCCGAAACTGGGATGTCATTAGAATCATCTGTTTCAGGCCTCCTGAGTGGTTTTCTCTGTGTGCATGTGTGTCTGTTATCATTGTAGCTCCCAGTGTATTTATACTATAGAGTCGAAACTTTGTAAAAAAAATCAGTCTATTGCTGTAGTTGTGCTATTTGAAAAATATTTTTTATGATGTCATTAACCTCCAATAATGATAGCAAAAATATTAATAAATCATAAAAAACAGAAAAATGATGCGATCCGATTGAAATTTGGCACCCATGTAGCCATGTAAAGACTAAAATATGTGCTAAGTGTCATCTCATTAAATTCAATTTTTATTGAAACATTTGTATACGTTTTTTTTTAAATTGTAAAAAAACGGAAAATAATCTAATTGAGTTGAAATTTGTTACAAGTGTATCCCTTAACATAATAAATTAGTGTTCTAAGTTTTGTTTAAAAAGTTAAGCAGCATCTAGCGTGTTTAGTGTATTTACTATCTGAGGACTAGCGAAGCGAGTCTGAAGATGTGTTGCAGTATAATTTTTTTATATTCTGAGGACAATCAAAGGGAGTCCAAAGCTGGGAGGATGGGGGTAGCGAACCTGCTGTATTGAGGAAAATTCTGATGTACCCCATACCCGATTTTTTTAATTTTTTTAGTTAACAAATTATCCTCAGAACATTGTGCTTATGAGGTTGTTTGGATGACAGAAACGGAGGGGGTAGTGGGGGATCAATTCTGCTTGTTTCTATGTATTCATCATTTTTAAGTCTGTTCTTAAATGATTTTCTTCTAGACTGAATGAACGAGTTCTATCTACAACAAAGAATGAGTACACAGATTTTGCTGATGCTTCAAATGATATACTATCCAAGATGATCAACAGTCATGTTTTCTATGCTACCTATAAATCTGAAGATCTGAAAAGTAAAAAGATTTCTTACATAACTAATTGGATAGTATGTGACCTGAGTGAGCAGCTTTCTAGAAATCTTCTCTCTAATGCTTTAGCACAGATGGTATGTTCTTTAAATCTATAAATGTATATGGGTAAAATACAGTTTGATTTTGCATTTCTGGGCAAAAAACAGGTTTACCGCGTCTGTCTTTACAATACTACTTAAAATCTATCTATTAGGCTAGGTTGAAGGCTATCCGATGTTTTGAAGATTGAGCTATCAGAGCAGTGTCTAACAAGCCTATCTTTTGCAAACAAATCAAAATCCTGTCCCCATAACACATTCAATATAAAAATTGGATGTGGTTTAACGAGAACATGAAAATGGTATTTGCTGTCGTATCTCTGGTAGAACATCTTGGCAAAGCTTCTAGATTGGCCAAGTTGTTTGTCCCTTTGCCTTTTGTATAATTTTAGATATCGAGTTATATCTGTTCTGACCAGGGTTCAAATCCTGGTCAGGGTTCAAATCCTGGTCAGGGCTGCATCTGTATTTAATTTTTTTTTGGTGGCATTTAGTATGCTGTCGTTCTAGTGTCAACTGTAAGGTTATTAGCCCTCTAATGAGTGAGCTAACTTCTCCCTCTGCAATTTTATTAAACTAGCAGTGTATTTTTTATTTTCTTGCCTGTTATTTAAGTATATATTTACAGCCATTGATTTCTCTTAAGTCATCCGTTTTATTTTTGCTTATTTGGAATATTTAAGCAAAAAAGTTAAAAGTTCTATATCAGAAACGAAAAAAAAAATTAGTTTTTTTTATAAAATTTTAAGCTTTTCTGTTTAAATATTCTTATTAAGATGTAGGAGTTCTATAAAATTATTAGTGCTAGTTAGGTAGTTCTATAAATTATTATTAATTTGTTTTACGGCTATAAAAGCTAAGTTTATGATGACTACCAGTTAGATTGATGAAGTTGATTTAAAAATCTCCCTTCAGGACTCCAAATGTATTATTAAGAAAAATTATATATTGCAATCTCATCTTGATCTTAATTAGTCAAATAAAAGCAATGGTTAACTTGCTTGTTTTATTTTTGTTTATGTCTGCTATTTTTATTTATTTATCTTTTTTTAGGAAAGCAGTGGTAGTGAGAGAGTATCCCTCATAGTGAACTGCAAATCGTCACAAGATTGTCATATCATCAATAAACTTGCTCTTCTAGCACTGAGAGCATTCCCTCCCAATGTAGCGGCCAAAAAGTTGGATCTAGTCATCAATAGTTGGCCTGATATTGAACACAGCCAAGCTACTGATCTCGATGAAACAGTTCTTGGAATAAAGGTAAATTTTCAACTTCCTTTAAGATTTAAAAAAGGTTTATTATAAATATCTATCGCCCCCTTCCCCTTATTTAATTGGGAATGAGGAATGGAAGACATTTTCAAAGAGGATCATGTGTGTGTACTTATCATACCTTAAAGTATATTTTAAATATGTGAATTATTTCTTATGTCCAAAGCACAAAAGTCACTATCTAACTAACAACTATGAAAATTGTTGCATGTCTATCACATAAGGGTGTGTTTTTGCAACTCTCTTATAAAAGGAATTAAGTATAAATTAAAAAAAAATATTAAAGGTACCCCTTCTCTCCATTGTATTGCAGATTTTTTCATGAAGGGTTCCAAATTGCAAGTTTAGTATAACCAAAAAATGTCCTCTTAAAATTTTAATAAAATATGATCAATAACCCTGAATTTGAGCAAAAAAGCTAAGCCCAGAAGCAACCCCAATTTGTTTTATAAAATATATACTATTATGTATATATTTATTATAAATATGGTTTAATAGGATGGGGTGCTGCTCTTCCACTCTCAGGAGACCCATTGAAATATACAAAAATCTATAATCAGAGTAATGCTATATAAAGACAGAGAACAGAGGTCTGGACCTTTATATAAACAATTAAATATATTAAACATTGAATTTATGTGGGAAATGACTTCTCTTTCTCTTTTTTAATAGAAAGAGTGACAGGCATTACTAGCAGCAAAAAAGAAACTCTCGTAGAACCTTCTATGAAAACAACATTAGGACAGAAAACACTGGAAATATACCCAATAATATTCAATAAATTACCTACTTACATAATTTCACTAAATCAAAAATAACGTATAAAAATACAATCAAAAATACTTCATTAATAAACAGTACGAAATTTATTTAAAATCACTTAGCAATAACACAGTAAAAAAAAAAAAATAAATAAATAACATAACATAAACCACATAACACTTAAAAATACACAATAATATAATAAAAATAATAAATAATAAATAATATATAAAGCAATAATTATAAATAAAACAATAAATACATAGGTATTAATAAAATAATGGTAAAATAAATAAATAAAATAGTACAATAAATGAATAATTAGAATAATATAAATACAAATGAGTAACATAACAACGCCTCTTTGTGGCTCAAGACTAAGTCTTATAGCAAAGAGTACGTTTCTAACATTATAATAAACTTCATATAAATAATTATAATAATTAAATACAAAACAAAATAAATAACATACATACATCTATCTTAAACTATCTAGTTATAAGTATTATCTACACTAAATATTATGCGATATATCTTTATATACAGAAATCATTCATTCATTTTTGTTTTTTATTGAAATTTATTTGCTAATAAGTACAATTTTATTTTCTATGTATTATATTAAGAAGTTTTGATATTATATTAATTATATTATTCAATAAAGAAAATATTAAAAAAAAAAAAAAAAAAAATGTCTGCTATATTTAATAAAAAAGAAAAAAAAAGAAATGTGTTAAGAGTTTTTAGATTTGTGTGAGTTATTGTTTAAAGATGCATTATGCAACTCTAAAAATAAAAAAGTATTGGGTCTCCCTTGAAAGAGTAGCAAGACTTACTTGTTATTATAATATTTATATTAAATTAAAAAATCTTTCTAATATTATGTTATTTCTTTGTTGCAGAGTTCTCATTGGTCAGAAATTGATGAAACAATAGATCTACAAAGACAATTTTTAGATGAGATATCTAATTTTAAAGTATCGTCACGTGGTATTATTAGCAATGGTAGAATACTTGGGCCTTTTGATCCATTGGAAGATTTCACAGTAGACGATTTCAATCTTCTTGAGAGGTTCAGCTCATCAGCTTATGTTGAAAAGATACACAAAGCTATTGTCAAAAATAGTGAAGGTAAATAAGTGATTCTTATGATAATTAAAGTATTGTTTCATAAAGAAAAGATATTAAAAATTACCGAGTTTACGTAGAAGATTAATTGAATTATTGAAGGAGTTAATTAAGCTGAATTCTGTTAAGTTTATGTCATATCAAGTTTAAATAAAATAAAAATCAGCTACTGATGGAATAGTTGCTAGGTAGCTTTGTTCTATTTAGAGCATTAGTTAAGTTATTAGTTGTTTTGACAGAGAGTTTGTGGTGTAGACTCATCATGATGTTTAATAAAAAAACACATTAGAATTAAAAACAACTAATTGTTTTTATTCAAGTGTGTTTTTTTATTAAACATCATGATTAGTAAAGTTAACAAGGCAAGGAACCACAGATAGAAGATAAGTAGCAATTTTGAGTATTTTTTGGTAATTTAGTGTCATCAATGGACCATTCTACAGTTTTTCCTTTTAATAGAACATTGAACTCAATTATCTCCCTCGGATGCCTTTGTCTCAGGAGTTAAACTCATAAATCCCTTGGTTTCGCCTTGGGAGTTAAATGCTTTGGTTCCCTCGGCTTTCGCCTTAAGAACTAACTGGTCAGGGAAATTATAGCATTCTTTACTCTCTTGGTACATAAAAGTCCAATATCTTTGAGTCTATCATTACATACTAAAGATGAAATTAACATTGTAAAGCAATGATATGAAGGATACAACATAATCGGTCTAAGTTCATAAATATCAAATTATTAATTTCAGTATTTAAACAATATTTTACTACTTATTGGAAAGAAAAATCTCTGACCAGAACCAAAAACTATTTATTTCTGCCTAGCTTCCCTGACAGGTCTTCCTGAGCTCCTGACTTCCCTTGAATTCACATCTGATGGTTCTTTATTTCACATCTGGTTCTGTTTATCCCTCTTTACTTGTTGTTTTAATATAATGTTGTGTTTAGTTGCTGATTATGTTACGAGTGATATGTTGATGAAAACTGTTTCATTACTCGCTTCGAGACCTGAATCTAAGAGTAGATTTGAAATATCTGCTAATGGAGAACAACACAGGTAAAAATTTAACATTTTTGTTTGAGTTACACTTAGGCTATAGTCTGATGTGAAAGTCTTTGAATTCTTATTATTGTTTGACAATGCTATCAAGGGATAGTGTTATTTTAAGTGATAACGGTAACAAAGGTATTAATGAGATAAGTTTGTTGCTACGAGTGGATGTAATTGATTTAATACTTAACAGATAAAATAATCTGGAATACTTGGAAAATAGTCTGGATACTTGGTTTGGATGGATTGACATGCCTGGCGGAGAAAATATGAAGATTTATAAAGAGTTAAATTTTCAAAATGTATCTAAAACTAACTAAAAACTAACTGTAACTAAACTAGAGAACATTGGAATAAATGATCCTGGTGAAGTTGTTTCAAAATGGGAACATGAAGCAACAGTACTTGATGATGTTCATCATACATTAGTAATAAATAAGGAAGGTAGATACAAAGTTTGACTACCATGGGTTGATAATAAAGTAGAGTTACAAAATTATAAAGAAGTTGCTAATAAAATGTTATTAAGTGCGACTAATAAATTTAAAAAAATCAGATAAATTACAAGATTATAATGAAGAGTTTAGGAATTGGTTAGATCAAAGAATAATATAAATAGTTGAAAAAATAATGAGTATGATAGATATTACTATTTATCATGTAGACTTATTTTTATTGAAAGTAGTATAACTATAAAGATATAGCCTCACTTCATATCTGGGAATAGAATTTTAAAACAATACTCCTCGGGTCTACTGTCATTATGTGATACTACTGCAATTCCTGAACTTACATGAATTGCAGAAGCCTCAGTTTATTTAAACAAATTAACCAAGTTATGTTTTGTTACAGTGTATTGAAATTAACAGCTGCAGATCCAGATCAGCCCTCATTTGATCTGGTAGCTATAGTTGATCCTGTTTCCAGCGGAGCTCATAAATTAGCTTCCATATTGTCTGTTCTACACCATGTTGTTAATGCTGATATTAGAATATTTATGAACTGTGTTGAGAAGAATAGTGATATGCCACTTAAAAGGTATTCCTTCATAGTTAACAATCATAATACTAATGAGCTTCAATGACATTCTTTTTAGAATAAAATTTTGTTTACTTTTAAGAATAATTGAAGCCTCTCCATGTAGATAGAAGACTATTAATGATTCTGTCTCAACATTTGCACTTTTTCATAGCCCTGTACTTATCTAACTCTCCTGCAACAGCCACACCTGAGCATGGGTGTTCCCCTTCCTCTTCCCCTAATGAAATGCTTTTTTCTTAATTGAATGTATGTATAAACTATGTTTATTTTTCCTTCTTCACTGTGGGTATATTGGAAAAGTACTGTGTTTGCTCTAATAGTCCTTATTTCACCTAAATCATCAGTTTCAGATGTTTTTTATTCCTTCTGAGGGCTTTTACAAAGTTGTCTGTCTATAGACTTTGCGAGTCTATTATCATTGTAGATCCCAGTGTGTTTATGCTAGAAAGTTGAAACTTTCAATTTTTATGATGTCATTAACTGCTATTGATGACTCAGCAAAAATTTTCAAAATTCATTAAATGCGGTACAATGTTACCGGCCCAGGCTGGGGGACCCATAAAGAGATTTTAGTAATCCTAAAACTATAAAGTTAATCTACTAAAATTTAAATAATTTTGACGAACCACTTTGTGGCAATTCTAAATTCAAATTGCACTATTAGTGTTAATTTTTACCTCTTAAATAAAGTTAGAAGTTTAAATATTTGAAGCATTACTGGACATTTTAAACCATTTATAGTCTTAGAAGACTCTTAACATTAATTTATAATACAACTTCATTGCATTTAAATCAATAATATTTTTCAATTATTTTAATAGAGAACAACTGTAAACTGTTTAAACAATTCATTAAATAAAGTGGTATAAATGACCTTAAAAGAAGAAGAAACAAGAAACGAGAAAAGGACCTAACAAGAGTCCAGCGAACTTGTGCCAGTATAAAGCGAATTATACATCGCTCAATCATCAACAAAGGAAAAAAAGAAATAAAGTTTAAATTTAGTGGAAAGACGTTGTTTGTGTTGATATTATTAAAGTTAAAGATTGTATTGTTAGCCATACCTTGCTGGTATAGACAATAAAAAAGAGAAATAAAGAAGAAGGTACAATGTTTTTGGCAAACAAGTAGTAACATTTGAAGCCAATAAATTTGCTGTTTCACTCTACAATCATCATTAATTTAATTTTTAAGAAATAACATGTAAATGATTTTAAAAATCAGGTACAGGGTACCTCTTTTCCTCTTCACATCAGATTCACTGTGCTCATTCTCCCTACTTTGGACTTGCTATGCTCATCCTCAAAATATACAATTCATCAAATTTATACTGCAACACGTCTTCAGACTCGCTTTGCTTGCCCTCAGATAAAAAATATATCCATTTCATCCTCAGCGGTCATCTATGCAGCTCATATGTCATAAATTAACTCATATGTTAGTCTTATACATGGCTACATGCGTGCTAAATGTGAAATTGATTCCATCATTTTTCCATGTTTTATGGTTTTTAGGAATTTTTGCTGAGTAATTTTTTGCAGTTTATGATGTCTTAAAAAATATTTTCTGAATAGCAGAACTACACCTACAGACTGATTTTTGTATGAAGTTTCAACTCTTTTTTATAAATTCACTAGTAGATACAGTGATAACACACACACGTACAGACAGACATCAGGAGGTCTTAAAAACACCTGAATTGGATAATTCCGGTGATATCCTGGTTTTGGGTAACTGATACCAGATAACTGGTTCTGACATAAAAAAAAATTATTCTTTAAATTTTAATGCTATTTATTTAAAATCTCTCCTTTGCCGTTTCTAGCTTCTTCTTACTTTCTCATAAACTTCTAAAAATAATTTAATTTCTTAAAGCTCACACTTATTGAAATATTTAAATAAATATTTTACAATTAAGTCAAGCTAATGGTCAAGAATACATTGTCATTCATAGCTAGTAGAAATCTGATTGCTAAATGAAAAGATAACAAACTTAATCGCTCAAAAGAGAGTCTTAAGCGTCTGAATTATTTCATAAGCTTTTACTTTATCTCCTTTTTATTTTTACACTTTTGAGAATTTCTAAAATTAGGTTTATTTATTTAAAAGACGAGCAATTATTTGTACTTTGTGAAATAGTGTACTTACCTCTCTTATATAAGTTTTCACTGTTTTGTCACAGTTTCTACCGGTACGTATTAGAGTCTGAGATAAATTTCACTGAAGAAGGTAGAGAGGAATCAGGTCCTTTAGCACGGTTTTCCAACATGCCTGGAACTCCTCTGCTAACACAGAACATGCTGGTACCAGATAACTGGTTTGTAGAAGTTATTGCTAGCCCTCATGACTTGGATAATATTAGGCTGGATCAAGTTGATTCTACTGTTCACAGGTACATTTTCATTATTAGATTATTATTTATTATTAGATTAGTTATTAAATTTATTTTTATGATTAGAAGTTCTTGTTGTTGATTATAAGCGTAGAGATATAATACTAGAGGCCCTATTGGTTGAATTTTGAAACATTGAAAAAATAACCTGACCACCTTCGACTATCAATAATTAAATGAACTGAACACATTTACTGTGAATAATATAGTAGAACGCTGAAAATATAAATCAAAACACAAACAATGTACAGGAAGCCAAAAAAAATTAATTTCTTATAACCTTAACTTACTCTTAGAAGAGGTTTTATTCAGGTTGCACAGAGCCTCTGAGAGCCCCAAAATAATGTTTCAGGACTCTCAATGTATTGAGATAGGCTATGCCCCCTCTAGTATATATCTCTATGATTATAAGAACGAAGTGTATCGAATCCTACTTCTGGGACTGAATTCAGATAAAAAATCAATGGTAAATATTTGAATGGAGTTGAAAGTGCTTGTTTATACTCTTTAAAATAAAAACCTACAATTTTTTGTATCCTAAAACAATTATTTATGTCCATAAACAGTATTCTATTCTATAAAATGGAAACCTACAATGTTTTGTATCCTAAAACAATTATTTATGTCCATAAACTGTATTCCATTCTATTCTGTGAAACGGAAAGCTACAATTTTGTGTAGGGTTGTATTTTGCAATAGAACCATACGATTTGTAGGGTTACAATTGTTACTTTTTGTTTATTATTAAACTGCGTAGGCTTCTGCGGTTATTGTCATGAAGATTTCTGTTTTCTGGTGGTGACTGCGTCAATGTAGATGAAGAATCCGACGTTTCGCTTCCAACGTGGGAGGCATCTTCAGGGACGTAGGACATAATGAAACGCGATGCTCTACAAAACTGAACCAAGTTTTGTAGAGCATTGTGTTTCTATCCATGATATCCTACATCCCTGAAGATGCCTCCCACAGTGGAAGCAAAACATCTGATTCTTCATCTACATTGACGCGGTCACCACTGGAAGACAGAAATCTTTTTGTTTATTGTTATTTACTTATTTTTATTTAATTGTTAATTATTAGGACAGAGGTATCATTACCATTTGTTTATTTTCATTAATTTTAATTAAATTTAATTTTAATGACAGGCAAATGTTGTCAATAATAGTCATTATTTTCAGCCATTTCAAAGAAAATTATGTAAATAAAAGTATTTGGGGGGATATTCTGATTCCAAATGTATATAATATTATATCCTTGGTTAGATATTGTGTAGTGGCTGTACAGTAAATTGAAATTTACAGAAATTTTCTGCCCAGCTCTTTTAATTTACAGTTACTTTTTGAAACTAATAATTCCATACTATTGTGTAAAAAAATCTGTCTTTTTCAGTCAATTTGAGTTAGAGTATTTAATATTGGATGGTCATTGTTTTGATTTTAACACCGGCTCGCCTCCTCGTGGACTTCAAATCATACTGGGAACGGATTCTAAACCAAATCAATTTGATACTATTGTCATGGCTAATCTTGGCTATTTCCAGCTTAAGGTAAGCACATTTTTATAGAACCCCTAGTTTAGATTCTCTTAGCAACACCTAATTTTTTATACTAATTATTTAATTTTAACAACCAATTAATTAGCCAAGTTTTCCTTAAAAAGTCAGTATATATATATATTATATATATATATATATATATATATTATATATTATATATATATATATATATATATATATATTAATATATATATATGTGTGTGTGTGTGTGTGTGTGTGTGTGTGTGTGTGTGTGTGTGTGTGTGTGTGTGTGTTATTTTTTATTATTTTAGTGTGAAAAAATTATGAGTTTTTGTTTAATACTAAACATATGATAGGCACACTTGAAAATGTTGCATAGTATAATTAATGTACAATGAAATTGAAACTTTTTTTAAATGATTTGCTTTATATTATGGCTTTTTTTAAATTTTCTAGGCTAACCCAGGTGCTTGGATACTAACTTTGCGTGAAGGTAGATCCACAGAACTATATGATATAGTGGGAGCAACGTAAGTAATATTTTTTTTTAAATAATTAAGTATTAAAAAATACAAAATTACTTCTTTTTAGATAAACTTTTTAAGATTTCTGTTTCAACACAAGAAACAAGGAATTTAATATTGAATTTAATTTAAAAAGCTATTTAATAATCTTTCTCTCTATAAGAGGAGAAAAGCTTTGTACTTCTAGGCAATATGACACCCATTTTTTACAAATCTTTTTGATTTGGCTCCTTAAACCCCAAAAATCAGAAGAAAGTTTATGTACACTTATCTTCTTAAGATGTGACAGATTAAATAGTTCAACTAATTAAGATAATTTTTTTTTAGAAAATTAACTCTTAGGTTATCAGAGGAAAACCTTGTAGTTTATTTCATTGAAATTTGACATGTTGTCTTTAATTTTCTTGAAACTAATATTTCTGAAGATAACAATTCTTATTTGAAGAACTTATAACAAGCTGACGCCTTTTTTCCTGATCTTTATTATGTTTTTGTATAAACTTTTGTAATACATGGTTGCTTTGTTGATTTTTTCAGCCACGATGGTTCAGATTTATTCAAGAACGGAAATGAAGTCAAAGTATTGATAAGTTCATTGAAAGCTCACACAGTTAAGTTGAAAGTTAATAAGAAACCTGATAAAGCTGGAGTTGATTTACTTGGGGATGATAATCCGGATGACAGTCAAGGAATTTGGGGCTCGATCACCAGGTTAGCCTTAAAAATAAGTAAATATACTAACTTTGTTAAATGATTAAGAGGGGACACTTGCTCAAATCCTAGTAAGTAGCCCTTCTTTCGTTTATTAGCTCCCTTATGAAAGTCTACTAAAAGCCCAGTTAGGACTGCTTTTATTTTATTTAAGGAAAGTGATAAGCAAAGTAACTGGTGAAAAAGCAGATTTCTATCTAAATATGTTTTAACCTCCTAAAAGTTAGACAGTTGGTTAGTATAATAGACTTGATGGTTTTGGAATAGATCATTCCAACTGTCATTAGATATTAATAGCTCCTAGAAACAGACCCCTCATTTGTCAATAGTATTGATTTTGAAAAACCAATGATTGTATTGATTTGTATGATAAATAATAACCTCTTGAAATTATCATTTGAATAAGGGGAAATACTTTGGTGTTGCAGTACATTTGGTGGAAGTAAAGAGGAGTCCAAGGATAGTCAAGATGATGTTATAAATATTTTCTCTGTAGCGTCTGGTCATTTGTATGAGAGGTTTCTACGTATCATGATGCTTAGTGTACTTAAACAAACTAAATCACCTGTCAAGTTTTGGTTCCTTAAAAACTATCTATCCCCTACATTCAAGGTATGATTGTTTTATTTATATCTTTATTTAAATAATTACATGTAATTTTTAAAAAGATTTTTAGTTTTTAGGTGTTAAATGAATTATTTATACATACTATAAATAAGAAAGAATGTAGACAGAATTATTTATGCTTTTGATTGGGTGCAAAAGTTTTATACCAACTTCACCTTTACATAGTCTTTAGCGTGTGTTTTGATTACTCCCTTTGATAGACGATAGTTCAACCTTATAGTATAACACACGGTTACTATCAGTTGAAAATAGTGGTTGATGAACCGATGAAGTTGTCCTGATATAATATTGTTAGCGTGGTTTAACATCCAGCACTAACCTAATGAGGTTAGTGCTGGATGTTAAACCACGAAAATAATGCAAGAGAGCCAATGGGCTCTCTTGCATTATTTTCGCACGCTGTCAACTGATATTAACTTTGTGTTATACTACAGTCCTAGTGCAGGCATTTTGTATCTAATTCCCAGAATAGCTGTATTCTTACTATCAATTTTTACAATAGCTTTAAGTAGAAACAAGTGTGCCTCACTGCCAGAATAAAGTTTCCTGCTCTTGAAACCATAAGGTCATCGAGCCCCAAAGGTTTAACCCACTAGATTGACTTATTTTGACACCCAGATAATGGATCAGATGGTCTGCCATTAATGTTTGACATGTAATGCTGAAAAGTAGGTAAAAAAATAAATTTTGTAAACATACATATTTTTTTAGCATTACATTTCAAACATTAAATCATCATATATAAGAGATATGCTATTTTCTTTCTCTGGAACATCTCTGCATTACCTCTAGTTTGATAGAATATGCTTGATTTTTAGGTTTGTCTGTATCAAAAACATGATAATACATAAACAAGTAATTTTAAGGTTTCTGTGTGTTTTAAGGCATTAATTAGTGATTTTTGGAGTATTTTCAGCAATATTTGAAAATTTGTATTCCAATTAAAACAATTTCTTTTAAACCCATTTTGATGGTTAAAACATTGATTTGTCACAAAGTTAATAAACTTGTAAAAGAGCGTTTTCATAAGGAAACCAATGGAAAACATGGCTATAGGGCCAAAACTGATTTTGGGGCCATTTTTTTTAATTTTAAAGAGGCTTGGGGGCTAAAATTCCACAATCTGAAATGGCAGATCATTGCTGATCCTTTATTGGGAAGCCTAAAGAAGTTCAAGGTTCAATGATCACATTTTTGTGTCTGGCTCTGTACCACCCCCCTCCCCCTCCAAGTTGGCTCTTGTGAATTATAATTTATCATAAATATTTTGGTAACTATGACTCAACAATATAGTAATTACAATATAGTAATATCACAAACAACAGTAGTAATATTGTTACCACTTTTGGTGAAGTTAAAAATTTACTGATATGGAAATTAAATTAATTTTTAAAGAAATTTGATACCAATATTGGTAATTTTTCTAAGCTATTGCTAGATATAAACAAAAGATTTTTAACAAAAATCTATGATTTAGGTTAAACAATAGCTTAGTGAAAAGTTAGCAAAGTATGGTGTTGGTATCAAATTTATTAAAGTTTATGTAGTATCCTAATTAGTCAAACTTATTTTGTGCTCTAATATAACTTTTTAAAGTTATCAAAAGTGGTTACAAATTTACTGTATTTGGGTAATATTAATCAATTTTGCTTTGGGTAACTCCCAAAGTTTAAAATTAAATTTAGACAGCCTAAAATTAAAATAAAAGTTCTGTTATTTAATATTTGACTCTTAATGTTTTGAGCCAGATTTCAGAGCCAGTTTTTTTTGTTTAATGTTAGGTGGATTGAGAAAAGTACCTTATTCGAATTATTAATTTTTTAGAGCTGTATTATATTTTAATTCATTAACTTAATTTAATTTTACTTTTTGTAAGTCTACTTTTGGTTGTAGGTATTCCTTTGTTTAGTAGCTATTTGTTTAATTTTGTTCTTAATGGGTGGTTTTAGGATTTCTTACCAGTAATGTCAAAGCAGTATGGGTTCCAGTATGAGTTGGTTCAATATAAGTGGCCACGTTGGCTTCACCAGCAAACAGAGAAGCAAAGGATTATATGGGGATATAAAATATTATTCCTCGATGTACTTTTCCCTCTAAATATTAAAAAGATAATATTTGTAGATGCTGATCAGGTTTGTGGACAGTTTTTTAATATATATGTGTGTGTGTGTTGGAGTATGTGTTTTTTTGTCTAATGACCTACCTACCTTCTACCAAAGCGAAAGGATGCATATATTTTTTATTCTTACCACTATTGCACAGCTTTGCAAAAACGAAAAGGAAGAAGTTAAGGAGACAAAATAAATTCCTTCATAAATTGGTTCAGAGGGTGACAAAGAAGTTTAAAAAATTTGAAGAAAATGCAAGCACTTGCCTTGACAAAAATCTTAATTGAGAAATGATGTAAATAAAACAAAAGATCTTAATTTTATAAATCCTCATAAGTGTTACTTTCTGATGAAATTTTATACCATTGTAGAGCACTCATAATTTTTTCTACTATTAGGTTTACTTCTAGATTTTCATTCCAATATTTTAATGGTTTAAACATATAGAATAGAATAGAATAACCATTTATTGCTTTTTTAGAGATTAATACAATACATAAGAATGTAACATAATTATAACATGCAAATCAGTCATGGACTGTGGTTGCCCAGTAGGGCTTTAAGAATTTCATGCACATATTTAACTTATTTACTTTTTTTTTTATAATTAATTAATTTAAATACATGCAATTCTCAATCACAAACAATTATAAACTTATTGTTATTTCCTTTTACTAAATCGGTTTGAACATGTTTTACTGGACATATATGGTTTAAACATATATGTCCAGTAAAACAAAAATAATAATATTTAATTAATATGTGCAGTTTTATTTATTGCTATGTGACATTGTGTTCTAATCCACTATAGTTATAATTAACGTATCATATAATGATTTAAAATAGGCACAGAGGATAGCTTAGTTTTATGATTTGGTAGACTTTGTCTATCTGTTGACCTGCCAATCCTAGAAAAATGGCTAGTGAATATGACTTTTTTTCCTTTCCTCTTTACCGACTATCTTTCTTTTTAAATCTTTGAGTTTAGTGCACTTTTTATTTCCATTTAATGTATTTATTGTTAAATATTGGAGTTGTTTTGCTTTATTTTCAGGTAGTAAGAGCTGATTTGAAGGAGCTGGTAGATTTAGATCTAGGTGGAGCTCCCTATGGATACACTCCATTTTGTGGACAGTAGAAAAGAAATGGATGGATTTAGGTACATATAGCAACCATTTTTTATGTATGAAATATTGCTGATTATTTGCTTCTCTGTCAACCTATAATGAGAAGAAGACTGCATCCTATACTCTAGATATAAAAAATTTCATTTTGTTTTAAATGTTTACCTTATAGGACTTATTTTGTATTCTTTTTTTTGTTTAATTCTGATATCATTGTCAAGTTATAACATATAACTAGATTCTATGAAAATATCCGTACTGAAATAACTCCAGTTTAGAATTAATTAAATGTTAAATTAATGTTTGGTTCAGGTTTTGGAAGAGTGGTTACTGGAGGAACCATCTGCAAGGTAGGAGATATCACATCAGTGCACTGTATGTGGTGGATCTCAAAAGATTCCGTAGAGTGGCAGCTGGGGACAGACTGAGGGGGCAGTATCAGGCTCTCAGTCAAGACCCTAACTCACTCTCCAACTTGGATCAGGTACAACAAACTTTTGTGACTTTTTTAATTAATTTAAATCAGTTAATTGAGAGGGAGAGTGAAGGATAAAAAAAAAAGGTGAATATCTATTCAGAGCCTTACCCAGCCTAAAGTTCTTGGTGGGAGGGGGTAGAGTAATTTTCAGCTTTGTTATTTTCGATTTCTCATGATTAGTATATGATGACTTGCTTCATTATTTGGATTCATTAAAGATTTTTCAATTTATTCTCTACATTCTGACTAACTTAGTTTTATTTTCACAGGATTTGCCTAATAATATGATTCATCAAGTTGGTATCAAATCTTTACCACAGGAGTGGTTGTGGTGTGAGACTTGGTGTGATGATGCTTCCAAAACCAAGGCTAAAACTATTGACTTGGTAATTTGACTTGTTTATATATTTCGTTTTGTTATTTCAATTTTACTCTGAATAGCATGAGGTCTACAGTTTTTAAGAAATAAACTAATATTTTATATCTAGCACTTTAACTCCCACCATCGAAGTGAGCAATTAAATCCTCTCAATAGAAAAATCACAGAGTCTCATCTCGGCACCAATTATAGCACTTCTTTAAAATAATATAAAAGTTTGCTTTTAATTTTTTTAGCAAGTAAGGCATGAGCAAACTGAGGAGTCTAGCTGTAGAATGAGTTTCTATGTTAAAATTGAAGAATTTAATTGGTCTAACCTTATCTACCTTAGTTATCTTTTCTATCTACAGCTAATGATACAATATTTGAAATCTCTGTTGAACTGGCCTAAACCAAACCCAAAACAGTTACTTAAATGTATCAAATAAAACAATATATAATTTATACTTGGTTTATTTGTCCCAGATAATTATTTAATTTTTTTAGATTTTGTTAGACTTTTAACATAATGGTATTGTATTAATTTTGATTGTAGTGTAACAATCCACTCACTAAAGAAGCCAAACTAACTGCAGCTATGAGAATATTACCCGAGTGGAAATCTTACGATGATGAAATCAAACAGCTACAACTCAGACTGGGACAAACTGATCATCATGAAGAGGAGTTGCCTAATACCACACAGACAGGTGTGTTTTTTAGGGTCATACTATGGTTGGGTGACCCTGGAGACATTGTACTTTTACTTTATTCTGTTTGTTATAACTAGACACTTAATCTATATCTATAAATATGAAGTTCTAACTTATAGCAATAAAATAATTTTAAAACAAGGTTATACTTTTGTTGCTCTTAGGGCCTTGAAAACATGTATTAACTTTTAATTAATCTGTTAAGCATATATAGATTTATAATTTGAGGCCCTAAATTATAAAAGACGTAGTATATACTTGTAAAAGTGTTTCTTAGTTTACTATCTTTACATCTAAACTATCAATATAGATTGAAAATTTACTCAAAAATTCTGTATCATTGATATCAATGATTCAAACTTGAGATTATAGAGATTGTCAAACTAGATATAGAAAATATGAATTTACCAATATTATTTGATTTGCTAATTTAAAATAGCCAAAAAAATTAACAATTTTTGGAAATAAATGTTAGTGCCCCTGGTGTTTGGCTCTAGGGACTGCACATTTCAGTAATCCTAATTAAATCAAATTGTTAAGTATTGTAGGTTTTGTTTGTATGTAATTTAATCAGTTCTCTAACCTATACTTATAATTATTTATTTTAAGAAAAAAATCAGGGTTATATACTCATCTGAACAACTGGAATGAATATAATGTTATGGAAACATGGAAAACATCATTGCTCCCACTGTTTTACTTTTTTAAATTTTATTTATTTTGTATCTTGTTAATTTTTCAGGTTCAAGTAAATCTGCTCACAATAAACACACTGAGTTATAAATTATTTGAAGCAAATAAAAGACAAAAGGAATTATCAACTTATGATCTCTTTATTAGGACATCACTCTCTGGCTCCAGTGAATTTCTTTTGTTTCCAGAAATGAGCATTCTTCTTGATGGATTTTTCCCTTGTCATCTTTAAGTCTTGCTATTGATTAGTGTGAAATTTCAATTTAAATGTGACTTATTTACTAAGAATATAATTTAAATCTATTGTTGTTATTTCTCTAACAATATTTTTAATCAAGCCTGAAGCTACTTAATATGTGTTTTAATTACCAATTTTGTGAAAAAAAGGAAAATTGTTCCTACCCTTTTGATTTACTTTTAAATTAAATTTTTCTCTAGGAAGGTAAATAAATCAATTTTAGAGGATTTAAAACAGTAATTACTTGTTTTGGATGGTCGGGCTTTTTTAATTTGTGCTAATCCAATGTAGGTATTTGGTTTTAGGTTTTCACTTGTTTTAAATGTTGCACTTTCATGCCTCTTTCATTATTGTTTGATCACTTGTTTGTCTAATAATGAGAAAAGTTATTATTAATGCCATTGAAGAAAAAATTGTAAACTTTTATATCTTTTAATAAGATTTTGTGTTTTTTACTACAGGCCATCAAAATATTATTATTTAAACTTCTTATTTTCAAAATAAGTTTTATGGTGTTAATGTCTAAAAGTTCATAAAGAATAAGAAATTTAGTTTTTGACTAAACCTAAAATTATATAAAATGCCTATTCAAATTTCAATCATTATGTCCTGGCTTTATCAAAGGCTGAAATTTATTACTAAAGAAATTATTCTATTTATCCAGCATCTTGAAATCAGTCAATTTTCAATGCCAATGGTCCAACACCAATAAAATTATGTCATTGGCTGGATTTTTTATCTTGCGATAGCTAGAAAGCCATGTCTTCATAACCAAATGTAATAGGGTATACGGATGTTTAAAAAAAAATATCGAAGAAGCCATGTATTAAATTATTGAAAATTTTACCATTTATCTAACTGTGAAATTTAAATTAATTAAAAACATTTCTCTCTAAAAATATAATAATTGCTCAAGGGAGTAAACCACCAGCGTATACTTTTAGATTTTTTTAAATTGATTATTTTAGTTAAATTTTAAATTTATTGTTAGTAATTCATTAAATTATATGGTTTGGAAGCCTATGAAAATAATATAGCAAGTAACTTTATACTATTGATTTCTTAAGTTATTATACTTGACTATTACATTATTTTTGAAGCATTTTGCTAAATACTTGAGTACAAATTTAGTTCTACAATTTTGATAAAGAATTGTATGATTTTTCAATATTAGTGTTCAATTATAGTTTGATAGATATATTTTTTTAAACACTTGTTTTCAAAAATTTGAATGTCAAGTATATTAACATATTGCATGAACTGTGAGCTCTTACAGATAATAATGTGTACAATGCGTAAATAAATGCTGGTATAAATCTACATTTGTATTTATAAATATTTGTACATAAGGAATAAGTGTAAATTATTTGTATAAAAGACTTATTAAGAAATAAATTTCTTGGATTTTATTTGTTAACATTGATTTATTTAACTTAATTTTTCTGTCAATGCCTCCATATTATTAACAATTAAAAGGGTTTTAGAGATCAGAAATAAAAAGATATCGTGTTCTAAGGAAAATGTGATTCTGCTTATTTTAAATAGTGTTTCAACCTTATAGGGCCAAAAATACTATAAGGAAATTCAGTCTGAAACTCATATTTGGTTTCAGCACCATCGGAAACAAAATGACCAGCTATAAAATCCCAGGTGTCTGAACTTTTGTCAAAATAATGTATAATAAAAGAAACCTTTATATATTGGTGATGACGTCATAATTACATCATTTGCCAATTGCGCCAGTTAGAATTGTCCGACTGAGCTGTAACCAGTAATTTTAAAATGCTGACAACAAAAAGAGGCCACCCGCTTTATGAACCTGCTAAGTTTGCTGTTTCCGTGGGAGTCGTTTTTGACCTGTCCAGCTGGGACCGTAGGATTTGTTAAGTGAAGTTGGTCAAGTTACTTTTTCGATGTTTCAAATTTAACCTGTTGGGTCCCTCTAGTAATATCTCTATGACTGTTTGAACTGTGTTGATCTCATGAACAATTTACAACTCAAGATCTAAAATCCAGCTAACATAAATCTAATCAGGAAAATCTACATCAAGTTACAATTAAATTGAATCCTTTCAGCGTCAAGAAAACATCACTTTGATAAGTCAAGCTAATTTGATAAATAAACATTATCAAAACTTTAAAACAAGAAACCAAGTCTAAACGCCGATAATCCGTCTGACATATTTAGTTTTGACAATTTTTAAAAAAAAAAGGAGAACAACAACATGTGTTTGTAACCGCCATTCGAGATCTGGGATCTTGGACACCGGCGGACCTCTTCATCAATTTCTTTTTTTTTCAGGTGTGTAAACATTATTAATATTATTATTCTTATCATTTATTTCATAATTTTAGACATTTAAATTGCATTTTGTTGTATTTGCTAAGCAAATTAATAATCCTTTCCCATTAAGTTTGGTAATTGTTTACTATAAATGTAACTTTAGTTTTTCCCGCCAAAATTATTATCTAACAGCGTTCAGTTAATTTTAGGAGTAGCAAAATTTATAGAGATTATCGAATTACAAACAATATTACATTAGTTAGGGAATGTTTACAAATATAATGTATTTTCAATAACATGGGTAGAAAAAAGAATAAAAATGTTGAATCTATAAATGTAGGAGAACAGGGTAATTTTTCACCAATTAGAACCAGGCAATTTGTTGCAAATCAAGCTGACACAAAAAAGAAGGCGATAGAAAACAAAAAGGAAATAACTTCACTTGGCCTGGAGAATAATTTGCAGAATCAGGAATGTGCACAAGATATTAACAGTTAGGACAATTTCTATAAAAAAGCACAAGCAGCAGGTTATTATTTAGATATCCAACCTCCACTAATAGACCAGAATAGAACAATATTGACAATAAGTTCTATCACCAAAAAAAATTTAAATGAATTAAAGCTGGGTATTGATGTAAATAGGATACTAGGAGACGGTTTGATAAGAATAAAGGTAATTAATAGATATAAGGCCCAAATATTTGTCGCAGATGGTAAACAATTGGAAAAACTTTATTGCAATATTTATTTTAATAAAACTATAAAATCATTTCAACAGAAAAGATCGTAAAAGGAATTATAGATATCGATGAAAATATTAAACTAAATGAAATTGCCGCAGATTATGATTGCCCTTACAGGATCTTCGCATGTGGAAAAAAGATTTAAAAAGTAATAAACCTCTACCTATTGATAAAGTCATTATTACAATACAAGCTGATTCTCTTCCTACATACATAACTATTGGGTATATTACATTTGGAATAAGGGAATATCATAATAAGATAAAGATTTGTTACAACTGTCATCGGTTTGGTCATATAAAAAGCTCTTGTAAATCAAAAAAAAGATGCAGAAAATGTGGAGATGAACATGAAACAATAACTTGCAATATAGAAAAAAATATCTGTCTTCATTGCGGCAGCAATTCTCATTTGGCAGGAAATCAATATTGTCCTATCCTTTTACAATCCAAATACAAACTTAAAAATAGAGAACAATTTAAAATAACAAAACATAATAGTGATGTAAATGTACCAGAGGATGAATCGGAAAACATATTCAACGATGCCTATCAAACCTATAAACTTAAATATGATAATAAGTATAATTCTGGCTCTAATCATTTATTAAAAGCCTTCAATACATTTTTTAAGTCTTTGGATGCTGAAGGAAACATTGAAGGAAACAAACACAGGAAAACAAACAAACAAACAAAAAACAGAACAAAACAAAAAATATTTCTGTCTTGAAATTTCTTTATTAATATTTTATATATAAATTTATTTATTTTTTTTTGTTCTAATAAGAATTTCATTACATTCCTCTTTTTTTTTTTTTTTCTAAATTTGCATTTAATTTAAATACAACTATTCAATTTAATTTAATTTTAAAAACATTTATATTGTAAGGAATTTTTTTACATTTTTTTTATAATTTCAGTTTTAATAATTATAAATAATACGATAAATTTAAAGTAATTACCCATTATTAGGAGTTTCTTTGGTTCAATCCTTCATACATGTAACCTAGATTTAATTATTTTACCTTTTTTATATTTAGTTTGATGATTATTTTTATTTAATCATTATTTTTTTTTTTTTAAATAAAACAATTAATTAATAATTTTAATTAACATAAATTACTAACCAAGAGGTTAACTGTTTCAATTCTTTATAAATGTAAACTACTTTTAATTTTTTTTTTTTCAAATTAAAAATAAATATTTGATTTTTCAAATGGTTTAATATTTTTTTTTTCTCTATTTTTCAATCTAGATATATTTTAAGTTAAATACAATGAGTATTATTATTTAGTTAATGTTTAACCTTTACATCATATAGATTGACCTGATTTGTTTAACAGGAAACAAAAAATAATAATCTTTCACTTTTTAATAGGTTTATAAAAATAATAAATGTTGAAGTCAATTTATATCATCTATTGCTTTAACCTTCTTTTAACAGCCTCTCTTATTTTAAACTATCAAATATGATAAATTTATGTCACTGGAACGCTAGAAGCGTTATTAGTAATAAAATTTATTTAGAGCAATTTCTACAAAGTGAAAACATACAAATCGCTGCCATTCAAGAAACTAAACTTGGTCCAGAAGACAATTTTGTATTAAATAATTATAATATTATACGTAAAGATAAACAAAAAGGGATTCGAGGCTTAGCATTTATAATTCAAAAAGATGTGGAAATCAAACTCAGACAAGAAAACATTTGCTTACTTCAAATTTTATAGATTCCCAGGAAATACAAATTAAAGTGAATAACAATTGGATCCTTATTATCAATATATATGCCCCTGAAGGAAATATCGCGATTTCAGAATGGCAGCGTTTGTTCAGCTATATTAATATTAACAAAGGTTTAATTATTGGAGACTTCAATTCTAGAAACATTTTATGGGGTTCTACCAAAACAGACTTCAGAGGAAAGGCCATAGAAGACACTTTAATGAATATGCAAATATAATTTTATTAAATGATGGTTCACCCACTCGAATAGACAGTCGAACGGATAAATCTGCTGTGGATCTTTCATTTGCTAATCTTACTGATATCCCTTTGTGGGGAACTTATAAGGATAACTTAGGAAGTGACCATTTACCCATAATAATTAAGTTTAATGGATCAAATAATAAGGAGGTATTCAATAAAAATAATTTAAAATATAAAATGAAACTGGCAGATTGGGACGTATTTAAAAATACTTTTCATGAGTTAATACCTGATTGGCAAGACTTTAGCCCGGAAGAAGGATCCAGAATCTTCTTAGACACCATGGAGAAAGCAACTAGAAAAGCTATCCCTACAAAAAACAATAATGTAAAACATAATAAATCCGTCCCTGGTGGAATGAAAGATGTAAGAATGCTATCCAGAAGAAAAGAGAAAAACTGAAAGATTATTTTACAGATTCTACTAGAGAAAAATTATTAGAGTATCTCAAAACAGCCAAGGAAACAAAAGAAATTTTGTACAATGAAAAAAGAAAATCTTGGAATGATCTATGCATAAAACTATCAACCACTTCACAACCTAATGTATGGAACATATATAAACTCTAAATAAAAGCAATCAATTTAAACTACCTTCAGATGAATACAAAACTTTTCTAAATAGAACATTAATAAAAGAACCAAAAAATAAACCTGATATTAAAAAATACAAAAACTTGGACTTTCCTGAAATCACAAATAAAGAATTAATTGAAATAATCAAACATTTTGATAATACAACACCAGGAAGGGATGGATTTTCATACATATTCTACAAAAACTTACCAATTAAAGGCATAATTTTTCTTCGAAATTTATATAATCAAATACTTAAAACAAGTACAATTCCAAACTCTTGGCTGGAAATAGAAATTTTACCTATTCCAAAATTCAACAATAAAGGATTTAGACCCATTGCCCTCATGAGTTGTAGTGTTAAAATCCTACATAAGATATTAAAAATAGAATTGAATTATTCTGTCATAAAAATAATATATTACCAGAAATCAAAATGGATTTTGTCCAGGAAAAGGTACGCAAAACAGCCTTTCATACCTTTTTAATTCAGCCGCAGAAATAATTTGTAATCAGGAACAAAACATGCAAATAGTCTTCTTGGATCTAGAAGATGCCTATGGAAGTATTGACACCAACATCCTACAGGATATTTTAATAAAATTAATATTCCACCAGCATATATATCATACTTAATCTCTTATCTATCCAAAAAAGTTTTCTACCTGGGTAAAATCTCATTGACAGTGAATTTTGGAATTTTGCAAGGAGATCCTATCAGTTCTATTCTATTTAATATTTACACATTAGATGTACATCATTGCATCAAAAATAGAGGGTATTTGGGACAATATGCAGATGATTTTTATCTCTCCATTAAGGGTAAAAATATTAAAGAAATCAACAACAATATTCAATCAATGCTCACAGAATTGGTAAATATATTTATCAAAATTAATTTTAAAATTAACTATAATAAAACAGTGTCTTTAATTTATAGTAGATCGTTAGAACAGCATGAAAAAAAAGACTTTTTCCTTACAGTCAACGGAAATATTATAGAAATTGCAAAAATAATCATAAATTTCTGGGAGTTCAATTTGATGACAAACTTGAAATGGATATTGCTTTAGACAATCTAATTTGTAAAAGTCTAAAAGATGCCAATATGTTTAAAGTATTTCGTGGAAGGAAATGGGGACTTCATCCCGACACCTTAGCACATATGTACAAGGCTATTATAAGAGCTAAAATTGAATACTGTGCACCATACTTAATACATAATAAAATATTCAAACACAAAATGGAGATTCTTCAAAATAAAATTCTAAGAATAATTGGTGGTTTCATAAAATCAACGCCAATCAACACTATGCAAGCCATCTCTAATATACCCCCAATATCTATAAGATTAAAAAGAACTATTTCAATTCAATTAGCTAATCTACTCACACATGAAAAAACTGCAGAAATCAATACGAAAAACTTATAGTTACATATAATGATTGTACAAGCAGACAAGTCAAAACTAAATTCAAATTCTATATAAATATATTAATGGAAATTTTCGATGATATTAACATAGTAAGAAATAATTTTAAACAATTATATTTCAGTCCTAAAATGCAAAATGTAATTATAAAAACTCAAATACCTAAATTTAAAAAAGAATATGTAGACATTCATGAAGCCAAAGCTGTGGTATTAAACTATCTGAATAATAATTATCAGTTAGATAATGAAGATGTTATAAGAATCTACACAGATGGTTCTAAATCAGAAATGGGTGTAGGGTGCGCTTTCCTTATGGTGTATGGAAACCAACAAGAATTGATCTCTTGTAGCTACAAGCTAAACAATTTTTTACAGTCTTTCTTCGGAACTCATGGCCATCCTGCAAGCCCTTAAATATGTATACATATCAAGGTATTAAGAAACACTTCATCTTTTTAACTGATTCCCAAAGTTCATTGAATGCTATAAACACATATATTTCAACAAGCTTTAAAACAACTAAAAATTATATAATTCACGAAATAACTCTCAAGATTGCCAAAATTACAGAAAAGGGGCATAGAATCACATTTCAGTGGATACCTAGCCATATTGGTATTAAATTTAACGAACATGTAGATAAGCTAGCAAAAGAAGGAGCTAAGACAGGAAAAGTAATAAGAGAAGAATCCATACTTACCATAGAGGATTTTAAAAACAAAATAATTAACAACAGTAAATCAGAATGGAAGGAACATTATAACAATTCTCTGCTAGCAGGTAAAGGACTCTGGTATAATCAACTGATAGGAATGGAAAATAAATCATGGTATTATCTAGTGAATATCCCTATTGAAAATATAATTACCATAAATAGATTGTTATCAGGACATGGAAACATAAACAGAAATAAACATATGTTTGGATTGGCAGATAAAGAGTGTGATAGGTGTACTCTAGGGGTTATTCAGGACATGGAACACATTATTTCTGTCTGTCCACTCATCAAAGCTGACAGGGAAAGCTTCAGAGAGAAATATAATATCAATAATCAACAAACAACGCATTCTGCCATCAAGGAACATATAAATAACGAAACCTTTTTAAATGATCTTTGTGGATTAATTAAAATCTTTCAAATTTGAAGCATTATAACAGTATTTAAGTATACTACTTTTCCCAACAATAGTAGAATAAATGTGAAATATTGTTTATATATTTTTTTTTTAATTATTTTTTTAATTTTAAAGATTGTGTGTGTACGTATGTATATTTATGTGTATGT
Source organism: Microvelia longipes (assembly GCA_018340805.1). Classification (NCBI taxonomy): domain Eukaryota; kingdom Metazoa; phylum Arthropoda; class Insecta; order Hemiptera; family Veliidae; genus Microvelia; species Microvelia longipes. The sequence continues at coordinate 46,940,326 of JACMZG010001911.1, read as the reverse complement.
ATGTATTTGTGTGTATGTATGTATTTATGTGTATGTATGTATATTTATAACTTTATTTATTTAATTTCATTTTTTATTTTTTTTTTTTTTTAAACAAGTTACCTATACCTTAATATAATCTGTCAATAATACTCAATTAGGAGCTAGTGCAATGTAGAGTGCAAAAATCTAAGTCTTTAAACAAATATAGTATTATTTGATATAACAATAAAAATAAGATAAGTCAAAGAAGTATAATATTTAAAAAAAATCCTAATGTGTTAAAAGGGGCTGTGATAAGCACAAAAGTATTTGTAAATATTTTACTATTTCATTAAAAAAAAAAATGTATATCAATATCAACATAAATATTTATTATTAGTTTTTCTATTTTAATTTCAGACAGAGTGAAATTAAAACAGATAGTAATAGAGGATACAATTTAAAACAGTTAGTTTAAAAAATTAGTATGTTATTACTACAGATAGTATTTAATAATTAAAGTTTGTAGTAATTATTACAGCTAGTAAATAATTTTTTGCCTAAATGAGGATTTAATTTTACTTATTCCTTTACTTTTTAAATAATATATACAGGGGGGGGGCCATAGTAAATACAACAAATGCAAATTTATTATTATTTATTTATTTTTATTTATTTGTTCTCATACAATATAAAATATTATTAACATTTATCTAATATAAATATTTTTACCTTAAAAGAATATCTTATTTTTATATTTTGCAAAAGTATGTGTGTGTATTATCATATCTATATCTATATATTATTATACAAAATGTATGTATGGAAAATATTATATTATTATCATTAATGTTTACCACCAAATGATAGTCGTATTTCAAATTGTAAAATATTAAAAAGAAGAGGTCCTATGGCTCCAAAAAAAAAAATAAAAAATAAAAACAAATAAAAAGATGGTTTATAAACAGTGAGTAATGTCGAACATATTAAATTAAAGACAAAAAAATAAGAAAGAAGAAGAAGAAGAAGAACCGCCATTTTGTCAGTTGGTCAAGTTGTTCTCGCCCGCCGTTTGTTGCGTCTTTATTTCTGCTTCTCGCCGTTTAAAAATTAAAATATTTGAGTTAGTTGTATTTTAAAAACAATTTACTATGAAGATTCGTAAATTATGTCAGAAATGTTGTATGACAGCGTAATATCGTTTAGTAGACAGCGGTTACTGCCAGTCCTTGTTCCGACATTCGTCTTCACCTGTTTAGTTGCCCTTTTGTCCCAGGTTAGTTAATTTTGTGTATAATTTTTATTACCTCATTGTATTAATTAAGTATATAGATTGAGTTGAAGCACCTTGGGTTGAACGCATTTCTATTTTTATCCATTTTTACTGACAGTACCTAAGTGTTTTGGAGTTATTAGTCAGTATAGTGGTGGTAAGTAAAGTTAACTATAAAATTATACTAAAGTTAAAAGTAATTTTAGTTTTTGCTAAAGTGATGTAAAAATAAGGGGTCAGAAGTCTATTCCCTATTGGTGCGACCAGCTTTTAATCGAGGTGAATCTAGTTCAACCATACATTTACCTTGTTGAGACGTGGGATTTGGCAGGGGGTTCAACCCTAACAGTTCACACGGTATTCATTAACCTACAGTTTAGACTCTACCCTGATAAAAAATTAGTTTCAGGGTTAAATCCCGTAAACACGACAACTATGGAAGGAGTTGTTTAACACAGGGTTAAACCATCTTCCAACCCCCCCCCCCTTCTGAACGAAGTTATAAAAACCATAGTAACTTTTGGAAACGTTTCCTAAAAAAAATATTTAACTTTGTTTTGTTAAAATAAAAAAATATTAACTTGAAAAAAATTAGTATAAATGTGTATTCAGAGGGACATGTGGTATGAAACGTTACCTAAGTCTCTAAATAATTTGCACACTAGAGCATTGCATATCTGGTACCTAAAAACTTTACAAAACGCTGTCCCTCTGAGATATCACCTTCTGAACATAACTAGTACCAAAAAGACAGCATTGAAAAACTAAATGTCTTAATTTTTATACATTAAGACTTAATACATTCATATAATTAAATTATATGTCTGTATTTATTGCTTTCTTAAGTATTATTTTTAAGTTAAATATAATCATGATGAAATTAATAATTATTTAATAATAAATAATTTAAATAATAAATTGAATAAAAAATTCTAAAATTTTAGATCAATTAAAAAATGATTTAAACAATCTTATGAATACATATCAGTCTTCATCTGAGGACCAGTCAAAGTCAGATGCATTTGGCGAGTCTTCATCTTGAGATTCATGTTCTTCTATACTACTTTGAGAATATATAATATCTTCAGGTTTTTTAGGAAGCATCTCGCCTTCATACCAGTTGATACTGTAGTTGTTATCTTTTGAAATGTTTTCATTGTTCTCACCTTTGAATTGAGGAAGATAATTTTAAGTTGAATTTTTTCACAGAGATGATATTAGATTTGCTCTTTTTAAATGCTGAAGAAAAACTTTCTCACATGGAGGCAGTAAACTACTTTCTATTCCTTTTAATGATTTAAAAGGAGTCAATCCTTTCATTTGATAGGCATTTGCAAACATTTCGGCCCTTAATAAATTAATGTTGTTATTCTTCTTTCTACAATAAAAACTGCAAACCTACTCTTCCAAGTTTGTTTTTCTAGGATGTTACTTCCTCGCTATCACCATGACTTGCTAAAACCTTTGCATATGTAGTATTTAATATTTAATTTTATCACACTTATAGTGCATTTATTCAGGATTAAATTTAATATTATTAACCTTGGCAGCTTTTAAAACTTCCTTAACTGTCATATCATGATCCTCCTCATTATCACATGCTATCAACAAATCGTCTGTTTATATTTTAACATTTTTAATATGACCGAATACCTTTAAGGCTATTTTATAAAAATTTCAGTTGATTTTATATAAGAATTTGAATCTCTCATAAACTTTATTTGTTTGAGGAATGAAATCGTTATCAAACTTTTCTATTATGTCAGACAAAGTTTCTTTTCCTGTAAGTCTGAATGTGTCATAGATTTCTAAGGACTCTTCACCTATGAAGTTTATTAACTTCGTCACCTTCATAAGAAAACCTTGGAACTCCAAAATTAGAAATTTTACAGGTCACATAAAAGATTGTATTGTTACCACCACTTTTAAGGTTATTACTGCATAAACATAGTATGAACTCACAATTATATTATTGATTTGAACAATTTATATTTTTTCAAAAAAAGTTAAACTAAAGTTTCTGGAGTTCCAAGTTTTTCTTTTTTAAACTTTAGGATATACGAGGTTTTCTCATAGTTTCCTCTTGTTTAAGAAAATATTTTATAAGTAAGCATGAGGTTAAAAATAAAATAAATAAATAAATAATTAATCATGAGGAAAACTTCGGTAAAAACTCATGAAAATCTCTAGGGAGTGTACTTTTTTAAATTTTGTAGATCTTCATACTTTCTTTTGGTTATTTTTATTTTTTCTTTGTAAAGCAATGACAGTGTTTCCAAAGGTTTTGAATTATTTTTTTATTTCTTCAAGCAGGAGCCCAAGGCTCTGTATACCTCATTTTATAATTAATCTGACCATTACTATACTGCAATGCTACTTTGTCATTTACGCATGGGTCTCCCTTTTTCAATCCAGGTCTTATAGATTTATAAAATGAAAGAGAATTAAAATTTTTAAAAAATGAATGTTCCAGATATTGTACGGTGTATGGATTCGATTTCCTTGCATTTTTGCAGATATCAATATAATCTGCCGGCAAGTTTATATCTATCTGTTTTTCGAACAATGCATGGAGTCTTTGCATAATATTTTTTGTTCAATGGTAATATTGTATAGCATAGACATGTTCAAAAGAGCATTTGTGAGAATAAAATTCCTGATTTGAGCGGCGCAGCCATAAAATAATAAATAATATATTTTTATTTTGGGTTCTAAATTTACTAGGTTCTAATTTTTGGGTTCTAAGTTTGGTAGATATAAAATTACAAACTATTGTGGAAAACTCTTAAGATGATACTTTACCTTCACTTTCATTCCATAGATGCAAAATCCTTCCTTAGTTTGTAAATTATATATTGTAAAATTATGAACAATTTATTATTTTTATAATACATACTAGACACTGTTGATTTAAGACTTAAAAGAACAGATTGAAGATCCATAGTAAAAACAGATACATTGGTATTTTTTGTCAGTCTCTTTCTCCTGTCTAGCTTCAACTACTTTTAAGCGATGCTCTTTATACAAGTCTTCAGACAATTTTTTGGCTTGAAATGTAGTACACATTTCACATTTATCTTTTTTTTGGTGAAAATAAACTCAAATTTTGGCTATCAAAATCGTACATAAATGCTGCAAGAGAAAGAGGATCAGTCTTATTATTTAGGCACCACTGTTTTAAATATAACTCATAACTGCTGCTTTAAATAACCAATTTGGCTCTAAATATAGTTTTGAAGTTGATGCTCTACAATAGTGAGAGAGTCCATTTTTGATAACGCCTGGTAAAATAAGAAATTTTATCTCGGATAGTCCAGGAGTAACGGATTTGGTCCAAGGGATTGATGTGACCTTTTAAGAATTAATGTAAGGATTTATAGCAAATGCACAGTAATCACAGAGAGAAGGAATGTATGGTCTCAAAACCATAGGCTAAGGTGACTTCAGAATGGACATGTAATGGAAAAGGCAAATTAAAATAAAAAAAGCTGACCACTAACAACTTTCTCTTTCTAATCACTCCAGTAACTTGGGAACAAAGTGCTTAAAATATAAATGCTTCAGTATTCAATATTTGAACTCCACTGTTCATCTTTTACAACTCTTATAATGATCATGTCTTGAGGAACCCACTGGACATAATAACACTGTTTTCTACCTGCAACAAAAATGAGACGGTATAGCAAAGCAACAAGCCCTTTTCACTCTACTTAATTTTGAATAGTAAAAGAGCAAATTTGATACCCAAATTTGAATAATCTTAGCGGAATGTAACATAAGACATTTTTAAATTCATCAAGTGAAGTCAGACAACAATGCCTTGAGAAGTCGATGTAAGTAATATTTTAGCTTTTAACTTTACAACACACTTAGATTATACTTGATACTCAAGATATTTGATTTACATAGTTAAAATGACATTTTTAAAAATTTTAACAATTGCGGTAATAAATTGTAGTAATATTAACAGTTTGTCTTTAGTAGCACTTACAAACATATTGCTGCTTGGCCACTTTGGATTAAATTCATGAACCCTATTCCTTCTTACACACCATTTAATCTTGCAAAAAAATATGTATAAATTTATTAAACATAAATAATAAATTCATCTACTTTCATTTCATCATTACTTTCATTCGTCATTTATCTACTTTTGTTTGCATCACAGCATTGTCAACCTAAAGTTACATTAAACAATTAAATACTCATTTTATCCAATTGGTGATTTTAAATTAAATATAGCATTTAGCAATTACCTGTGATGTACAGTTGGCCCTGAATTTGGTGATAATAATCGTGCTGCTTATTAATAATTACATCACCATCAGTATCAAAATGGAAAAAATGTTTGGCCATCTCTTTGGTGTGGCAGTCTTTTAAAGATGTGACATCTCTCAATGAAAAGGGACACTTTACTTCCACAACACTTTCTTGCCTAACAAGTCCATCAGGAGTAGCAGCCATAAACCCATCTTGGTGTAGCCATTCCCTATGACTTTCATGCCAGTGGATTTAGAAAATGCTTCCAATGCCACACTTTCATGGTCGCGGCCCCACTGAATAGCTTTTACTTCATCAAGAGAAATCAAACCTGCTATCAACAGAATTTTTGCATAAAAACACTAGTTTATTTATGTGGTAAATTTTTACCAAACATGTATTAATTTTAGATAAAAGGAATAAATTGGGCGTTTTAGATTTCAAAATTAGATAATTAAAAGATATGCAGAAGGTGAGAGGAGAACTTCGTCTGTATTTTTTAAGACATTAAATAAAATCCTAGTTTCGTAGCTAAAGGTGCAAGTTAAATTAAGGTGAAAAAGAGGACTAAATGTACATTACTTAAGTAATGAAATATGATGAATTACTCATAAAAATAAGTGAACTTTTATGACTGGAATGTGGATTGTAACTTATCATGGCTAATAAAGTTAAAATTAAGAATAAATGACTAAAACTTACCAAAAACTCTAGTCCAAAATGATTGTTTGAAACTTTTTCTCTTTGTGGCTTTAATAATGGCCCCGAAATTGGAGGCTGTAAGATGATTTTTTCTCATTGTCAACCATAAAGGGTTCTTTGACTGCCCACGTGTTTTTTCCTCTACTTCTTTTACAGTTTGAGGCTGCAAAGAAAGAGATGTATGTAAAAATCCTAATTTATCAGTAGCTGCTTCATACTGCTGACTCAAAAGTATGTCCTCAATTTGAGGTAGGATTACTTCCTCATCAGGAGCTGATTTCATTTTCCATATCAACCCTGAGGCTACACCATTAATCTGAAACAGTGAAGTTTTTGAATCTGTACAGAAACGGCAGAAAATACTAACATGATGTCACCTTCATTTATGAAAATAAAATACCAGTAATAAAATCAAGAAGACTTCATTGAGAAGCACATGACCTAAAGGTTATATGACAATGATTCCTAAATGGCATTAAGGCAAGTTTATGTTTATAGCAGGTACTTTTGCTCTAGGCAGCAAACATGAATTAAACAAATTAAACATGTAACTTTTTGAATCAGATACACGTGATACAATGAGTGAAAAAAAAAACAAAAAACCTCTCTAAAAAAACTACGCCAGATACACACAGATTCACTCCCTAATTTCAGTTATATTATATATTAATAATATATCACATATGGGCAACTTACTTTCGCTAAACCAGGAACCTGCTCGAATAGACTGTTTCACGTAGTGGGAGGGGGCTTTCTTGGTGCGACATACCCATTCATACCTATCAGACAAATCTGTTCGCTCAGTCAATTTCATACCTTTACTACATTTGGGACACTCTTATTCACGCGCTATCAGTCCTTTATTCATACAAAAATTCAAAACACTCAATATACCTTCCGCACCAGACATCCACTTTTCATACAATTGATAAAGACATCTCAAATCAACACGTTCATACTCACTCACACTCAAACTTTTACTCATACTCATACTGAAAACTATATGTTCAAAAAGGGACGAAAGAGTGACAAAAAAAATATTCCTCGGCGGCACTGAGCACATAATAATTTGCAAATATATATTATATATATATATATATATAATATATATATAATATATATATAATATATATATATATATACCTTACGGCGACACGTACTCATATACTGAGGGATAATTAGGAGGCGGGGTAATATTATCGTATTATAATGACTCATAATAAGATAATATAATACAAAAACAGATAAAAATATAAAAAATCTTAGTATTGGTTAAAATATTATTATTTTATTATTTACTGCTAAGGCGGGGGATGGTAGAGACGGAGAAACATAAACATCTGAAGACGCGCCAATATATATTGATACATGGTTACATGTATTAGGAGAGTTCGCAAAATAGGACGTTGATAACAAGGGGTACCGTATACCGAAGTTCAGCCATAAGTACTATTGCTTAATTAATAGTAATTATTTTTACAACTAACGTCATAAAATTGTAATTAAACATTTTTCTTATTATTAGGTGACATATTTACTTTCTCTTAAATCAAATTTTGACAAGGCATCTTCTGAAGCCGAAGAGACCTGCACCACAGATTTTGATGGATATGTACTATCAACATCCTTATACTCGTTCTCCGCTTTTTTCTTAGGAGCTTTCAATTGACATAATGTGTCAGTAGAAGATATATTATGATACCCCCAAATCAGAAGCGAAGCCATATGGTGAAATTTGTCTAAGCCTCTCTTGCAAGTACATGATGACCTTTCAATGTGCATATCAACACTGAAAAATACCTGCAACAATAATGTCATTACTTATATAACGATTACTTAAGAATTTCATGCTGTTCATACCACACAATCTAATTGCATTGACAATTTATTGCTCAATGAATTTATAAGAACACATTAATATTATGCTTGGCTTTGGAGTTTATTTAAATAGGTAATATCAATTACAACTATTGTAATGATATATGAATGAAAATAATAGTTTACTTTCATGCTAAGACACAAAACAAGAGAAAAGGAACACTCTTTAATTAAACACACCTACTTATCTTAAGGAACAATCGTTATCATCTTTAATTAATTATTAAAGCAAATATAACAAAAACATTTGGGTAAAGCTTGAAAGCACATGGCTAGTCCAGCTACAACTCAGTACAAAGATCACACTATTAGTTCTGAGACAGTACCGTAGCCAGAGAAGCACGTCATTACTATCTCTCCCTCGAAAATGCGTTTACCTTCTTCAACATAGTGGTTATAAATATGAAGTTATAACAGTTCATTTCCTGTCACTAGTGGGATCTGCTTTGTTGAAACCACTAACTGCTGGTTCTGATACATGGTACTTAATAATACAGAAAATATAGTTGCAAACAGTGGAACAAAAATATTAAAATTTAAAAAAAACATACATTCAGGAAATGAAAGGAAATAATTTAAAACTCACTATAACATTGTAGATATCTTTTTTCATACTGGCAACAACATGATGGCTTCTGTAGCTATTTTCCCCTCTTTCCAATACGCCATCCTAACCAGCAAAGTACGCAGCAATACTGAAGAAGGATATTACAGTGGATCCTGAAGCCATTGTCTATTTAGGAACAGAAAAGAAGCATCATGTTTAAGAAATAGTCATGTACAAAAACTTTAATGCCTTATGAAAATTGTAATAATCATCTAGTAATATGGAGGTACATATTATCTAGTAAAACCAGGTTGAATCCTTGACAGCAATACCACTCCGTGTAGACTGGGGTTCGACCCTCATCTACACGGAGTAAAATTGGTGTCGTGGATTTAACCTGGTGAAAAATAAGTAACGGGATCTAACCTTGTACTTTTAGGGATTAAGACCTTGGGCCTTCCCCTGATTACCTCCTCTAACATCAATAGCTACTCGAAGGATAAATCATAGGTAAATTCATTTTAAGATATCTTAAAAAAAATTGTAAATAATATCAAAAACCGACGAGTCCAAAATGCACACTTATAGGTTAGATTTCACTACAGCATGTTTTTGAAAAATCTAATAAATCTCACCTACTTTGTTTTCTTTTCGTTAAAATGTGTGTCCAACTTTCGATTTCATAACATATAAACGTTCAAATACAACGAATCATATTAAAAAAGATCTATAAGAGACGAGTCCAAAATAATAAATAAAAGTTTATTGTTCAAAATTTGCAATGGCAAACTTACAAACGTCAATCATAATATTTCAAAACAATGAAAAAAAAATCTTCTATTTTAATAAAATACACACAAAAAGGTCAGATTTCACTACAGTGTGATTTTCAGAAAAATCTTCTAAACCTCACTGATTTTGTTTCTTTTTGATAATATAGATGTCCAACTTTCGATTTCATAACATTTCAAGAGAAAAATACAATATATTTACAAAAAAAATACATAGTGGGGCTGCTCATATACAATGAGTTGCTAAAATTATAATAATAATATGAATTATATTAAGAAAACTCAAAAAGCTGAGAGTCTAAAATACTCAAAAAAGGTCACAATTCACTACCGTATTTTATTCAGAAAAATCGAACAAACCACACTTGTTTTTTTTCTTACAAAAATATAGAACTTTAACTTTCCAGTGATGCTAAATAATTTTAAGAAAATATGCGCAGTCAAAATAACTTCATATTTTTGCAATGACTCACGAAGGGACGTTGCAGTTGTACGAGTATCTGGACTCATTTCTTTTGAAGTTTCTATTTTTTGTAAAGTCATTAAAACTTCAACATAAAGGGAAGAATCATATTTTCCGTATACACGGAATATTGTTGTAAGGGCCGACTCTTTTGACCACCACTTAGTTTTCTGTTTTTTGGATCGTCCTTATTGATTTGTTTCCATTCATCCATTCGTTTATAAGAATCTTGGAAAAATGTAGCTAATTTATTGAGGAGGTTAAACATAAAAGTCTCCTACAACTAAATTTAAGAGGTGGCTATAACACCATACCATATATGTATGTGATTTTGATTGTGTTGCTTTAAAATAGCCGATAAGCCGTTGTATTGTCCTTGCATATTTGATGCGCCATGTGTTGAATCTGCTATGCAGTTCCTCATGCTTAAATTGTTATTTTCTAGCTCATTAACGATCAAATTGTAGAATCCAATACCAGTAGTATTATGACATTCAACAAATGAAAATAGTCTTTCAATTGCTTTACCATCACGTACATATTTCAAAATCACAGAACATTGCTCAATAGTTGATACATCTTGTGTGGTGTCTATCTCAATTGAATACACCCCAGCCTCTCGAACTTCTTCTGAAATTTTAATTTTATTTTTTTCCTTAATAATATTTATGCTGTTATTTAATGTTGTCTTGGATAAAAAAGTTAAAGAATCCCCTGTACGATTTTTCTTTTCACTTTCATGACGTTTTTTACTTTCAGGAATAACTCTGTTCAAATGTTCTTTTAAGATAACATCATATTTAGATAAGAGAAGAACAATTTCTAAAAAGTTTCCATGGTTAACATTTTCATTTTCTAATGAATAGCAAGATTCATTTTCGCTCACACGAAAACTTAATCCACTTTTCCCAATCATTTTTATGATAATTTAACAATTCTATCAACGACTTGCCTGTTAGTGTTAATATTTTTTTGACGCTGTTTTGTATGACTGGTAAATAATAAGTTATCGATCCCAGCATTATTGCTGAATGCGAAATAGGCATTGCAACACTCATCATGCGTTGTAGTGATCTCGTGTTCTTCTATACGTTGATACACGTGTTTCCAGTCTGACATGCCTGTTGAACTTATAAATATATTTGAATCTGACGCTTTGCAGAATGCTAAACAGACGGAACAAAATAGAGCGTCATGATCCCTGCTAAATGTCAGCCATTTTCGAGGAGTTCCATTTTTAGTTTTAAATGCTTTTTGGCAATTAAATTTGTCATGAAACGATACTAATTTTGGATGATATTGAAAAAATATATTTAATTCATTCTGTTGTGGTCGTTCAAAGAAATTGTTTTCAAACATTTCCTTCACGCGGCTATTGGATGGAATGTTATTAGCATCTATAGCTATATCGGAAGAATGCGATTCTGCATTGGTAAATAAAGATTTGTTTGCATTGAACAAGAAATAGTACATAAATTTGACGATGATAATTCAATATCAGGGGCTTCATTGGTACCCGACTTTAGTGTCAAGGGAAACATAGTTTGCAAATTTTTACTTTTTTTTGTGTCTTCAGCCAGTTTTTCTTTTTTCCTTTCCCTCTCCCTTTGGGCTCCACCCTTTTTCTTTCTTTTGACATTATTAGCACAGTCCATTTGATGACTAAAAACTGAAGTAGAAAAACTATGTTTTGTTTATTTATTAACTATTTCTTTAATTAAGGTAATTATATCAGCAAAATATTAATTTTATAAATAATAAATATAGTGTATTTTTAACAACTCACCACAGTTATCAGGACAATTTAAATATGAATATGAGTATCCTTCGAAGAAATATAAGTAAAATTAAAAGTAATCAACAACAAAAGTAAGGTACAAAACAGAGAACACATACACTTTATGCGCAGCGCGAACACGCACTCACACTCACAATACGGTTTACTATATAAATCACACCGAATCTAAAAGAATCTAATAGCCTTGTCTTTATAACACAATATATATTAAAGAAAACGAAGAAGAATCAAAATAATTAAACAAAATTTATCGTAGTTATAGTTTTTATTAAAAACTAGCACTAGCACATAGAGGTGCAAAATTATAGATAGGTATTCTTCTGAATTTTTATACTAGTACATGCCAAAAAAAATATGAAGACATAAAATCAGTTCCTAGAAGTCGGCCGCCTTTGAATTCAATTGTTTGTTAGGAAGCCGCGGCGCAGCGGTACCGGATTGAGATAAAAATTAAAAAATATCTTCCACTTACTACTATCAACTGAATCAATTTACCGAAATAAAATAACATAGCAGATAACAAGTCTTTTTGTCTTGCTATCTAAAAAAAATATGTTCGTGTTTTTATGTGTTATTATGTGCAATAATAATAAATTATACTTTATTAAAATTAATTAAACTTAATTTTACATTTTTACTTTTCCTCGCCATCTACGAAGGTATATAGAAAAAGTATTGATTTCGTTTTTATCTATTAGACAGTATTAAAGAGGTAAAAAAGGCATAATTTACACGAAATTTTACGATACTTTCTTTAATTGACTTTTTACAATCGATTACTTTTAGCGAATTTAGCGACTAATAACATTGACTACTTAAAAACTAAGAAAATCTATTTTTAAAAAGTAGTTGATTTTTCCCGTCGCTGATTTATTTCTGTAATTTTTGTATTTTTTTGCAAAGTCAACCAACCGGCGCCGGTCGCCGATTGGTCGACCGGTTGGTCGTCGGTTGTTCGACCGGTTTGTCGACGGTTGATCTACCGGCGCCTCCTGCGCCGGTCGCCGATTTTTTTTTTCTTTGCAAAGTTGACCAACCGGCTCTGGAACGCACTGGGGCCTCGGGAAATTTCCCGAACGCTCTTATGGCCCATCCGTCGCTGCTTGTAGTTGAGTAAATTGGGTAACAAAGTTTAATTGCTTAAAACATACATCAATCACTGTGAATTTATCATAAACATTTCAATAAAAAATATATATAAATATTTATCAGAATTTTTTTTTAATTTAATATGTATATGTATATATTATATAAAAAAATATTCAAACAACAAAACAATCAATCACATCACATCGTTTACAAAATATTGTAATCATTCAAAAACAGATAACATTGTACATTCTTCTTTAAAAAACTTATAAAAAACCATTTCTATGGTTACCTTAAGTCAAAAGAGCGGGAAAAAGAATTATTTAAGAAGAAAAAGAGATTTTGAAAAAAAATCTCTTTTTTGAAAAATTCTTCACTTCTTCAATTCCTCCTAACTTAACTTAAGGTTCTAGACGGGCCTTTTGCTAAACGTAAGTTTCTTATCTGATAAGGTAAGATAAGGTACCTCATCTTACCCGGCACTCCCCTAGAATCCTACTTAAGTTTCCTTTTAAGAAACTCTTATTTAAGCTTTCCCAACAGAGGAAGCGAAGTAATCTTTAAAAACATCCCTAATGGCATATGACACTTGTTTGCCCTGATGTGCAGGATATTTGGCGAGATCTATGAACATGCCCTGATTGCCAACATTATCCTCCCGCCTCTTGCCTGGTACAATGACTCCGTCAACAATTTTGTCCGCATACTCAGGAGGACAGTACACCGAGCTCTTGCATCATTAAGTAATTGTGGAGGCAAACACAAAACAGAATGACGTGATCTATGTCCTCCACTAATAGGGAGATAGGTGATCGGAAGATCCTCCACCGGGCGACCATAATGCCAAAAGCATTTTTGATTGTCCTCCTATAGCTCTAGACAGCCTTTTATTAAAATGTTCTTCCTGGGGAGGAAGGTGTTTACCAGGATATGGTCTCATCAAATTATTTTTCAGAGGAAAAGCTTCGTCACCTACAAAAACATAAGGGAGGGCAGTGTTGGACATAGGCAGCACCCGCGATAAAGCTGGTCCCAACTCACCAGAAATTATTCGCTGACCAAATATGGAAGCTGTGAACACACCAGATTCATTGCAACTGCCATATGCACCCATATGGCTTGGAGAACTTTTCCCGAAGCTTTGGTCACTTCCTTAATGACCACAAAAGCAGTTGGTACACCAATCCTGTAGGCCAAAGCAAGAGATCGGACACTATCCCCAGTAGCAAGGAATCTAAAAAAAAACTTTAAATTAAGTTTTTGAAAAAATGACTTACCTAATGTTCATAAACTCTTTGTTCATATTTGGCATTTTAGAGGGAAAGAGCAACCTAAAATGTCAGGTTTACTCCTGGAGTGTATCTTAAGTTTTGGAATCTGTATAGAAATACTTTGAATGTTAGCCAAATTTTAATTAATTGGCAATAGCCTCTCTCCAATTAATTTTAACAGTTTCACAGCAAAATTATACTTACACGTAAGTTACAAGTTGTTGACAGTAAACATGTGTTCCAGAAACTGGTGTATTTAGAATTATTTTAGTAAGCGGCCTCAGGCTTTGTGGGGTGGCCTTTCCTTTAGGGAAAAACTATTTTACAATAATAATTACTGTCTCTTTCTTTATAACTCTTACTATCTCATCCCATATCCTTCAATAAATATTTAAAGTACCATGTATGTAAAAAAGGGCACGTCAGGTAAGACCTAGCCATCACTGGCTCTTTTTAACACAGCTTTAAACTAGGAATAAGTAATGTGCAGAGTATAGTTACCTTAAAGTGTCAGGCGAAGTCCTGTTGGCAATGGAGTTCTGTAACTGCTCTTCCTCAGCAATAGCTCTATTAGACAAAGCAGCTCGTCAAATTTAGCAGTGTTCATCCTAAAATAATTGGCAAACTTTGCCTCATCATTTCTCATTTCGGATATTAAATTGGCCCAGTCTCCTTGATCCTGCCTCTTGGCCTCTGTATTAATTGGATGGACCCAAAATCTCCTATAAAAAAATAACATAATAGTTATTATTAGTTCAGAAGTCTAGCAGTAATAATAACATGCCTTCTATTCTATTTAATCTAGCGGTAAGCCAAGGCACCAAGCCCAGAAGAGGAGGGTAAATAAAAAGGAGTACAGGCATGTCATACAACAGCTGTCACAAATTCCTTGTCTACACAAGGATTTACTATTATCGGTGTTGAACACCCGTCTACATGGAGATATATCGGTGTTGAGGATTCAACAAGGTGTAGAACACCTCGTGTTGACGAGTTAACAAATACTCCGCCTTGCAATTAGTTCATATATGACTTAATTTTTCACAGTCACATTTCAAATACATAACTAAGAAATCAGAATAAGCATATGACTCTTGGGTTGTCGCCACTAAACTCACAAAACACATAGCGTAAGTGTATTGATGTATAGTCAAACTAACGATTTTGCAGGCGTATACTATTCCAGTTTACACTATCATCTCAAGTTATAATAAGACACGCAGTTATTGTCAGTTGATAGCGTAGGAAAATAATGTGAGGTAGCCATTGAGGTTGGTTAGATAGAGGATTGTGAGCGTGGCTTAACGTATAAAACTTACCTCGTTGGCTCCCTCACGTTATTTTCCTATGCTATTACCCGACAATAATCGTGTGCCATTTTATATATCTTTCCAAACTAATAAAGAGACTAAACTAGACTATACGTAGTAGTTTCAGTATCATTGTTCAAGACACAATGAACTTATTTTTGTTACAGAACTATATATTTTAATACAAATAAATGTATGCAATTACATAAATAAATTAAAAACTTACCTAGGATTCCGCTGGTTCCTACGTCTGTAGACTTATAAACTAGAGATAAGGAAAATAACGCTCCCAACAATTACCTCATCCATTTTGATTTTATTTATTAATTAAAATAAATAAAACACGGTCGATTTTAGAAATTTTTAGAAGTAAAGGAAAAAAATATTTGCAAAGTCTTTAAAAAACGGAGGGAAAGACCATTGAAAAAGCAATGTGTGTAGACGGTTGAAAGAAAAGTAGTCTAAATACAGCTATATGTGTAATTTTAACTTTAAAACTTGACTTATTAACTTAGAGGTTGTAGTTGTAGCGATAAAACGCTGGAAGGAGTCAATGTCTTTACCTTGTCCAACTATGTGGTCGGCAGTTCTTTTCAAACAACCTCCCACACCATCAAGTGCTCCCTTTAACTGGATCATGGGAAAAACTAGTTTTATCTTCTGGGTCATACATGTTTAAATTGCCAAAAGTTGTCTTTAACAACTTAAAATACTCATAAATAATGAAATGGTCATTAGCCTTTCATGTTCAATGTTCTGCGGTTTCTTTATTGACAATTGTGTCTTTTCTTAAACCCTAAAAACCAGTCCATTCCTGGTTCATTTTGCCAAATCCCTCTATTTTATTATCAATAACTTATTTGCCTACTATTGACAGTACTATTTCTGGTGATTTCCAAACCCCCACTTTTCAAGTACATGTAAACAATTTACCATTTTTTTCTTCCTCAAGAGGGATGAGTGTTATCATTCCGGGATCTCTCTTTGTGTAAGAGGTGCCCTCTTACCCCCTTCACTCTGTACCTTAAAGTTGTTCTAGGAACGTTGAACTCACGAGCGACTTCGTTCAGGGGGCATTTAAAAAGGTTGACCACCTGGTGTATAACTTCTAGTGAATTTTCTTCAGTATAGTCCACTACTTTTTTCTTTTTGTAATTTCTCATTTTTTGTTAGCCTGTAATAAAACAAATAAGAATCACTATAATAATTTTGTTTGCGCTTAGCCAATAAAATATTTTTGTGGAGAGACTTTTCTTTCACCCACAATGAACGACTCCACTGGTGCTCGATTTCATCTAAATACTATAATAACTTATAAAAAAGAAACTATTGATTGACAACAGATTGAAATGGATTGACAAAACACCACAAATGGGGCAAATTTACCCCATTATTGGTGGGTATAGGTCACAATTACCCCTTATCAAATGGGAGTTAAAAAAGCCGCTATGTTTCACTCTTGAGAAGTATTAATACCTATAGATACAGTAGGAAAAAATACTGTTATTTTTTTTAATTTCTAATTATTCTTTAATAAAACCCTATATTTGTAACAGGGGGGATTTCGTCTTTTCTTTTTAAGGCATGATTATGGCCAGCTTGGCCGAAACATCGCCACTATAATTTATTTTTTATTATCCCGTTCTTGGACTATCAACATTCAAAATGAATTATTTATTAGTGATTTAATTGGAACTTTATACGTGCATTACAAATTAGATAATTTCTATATACTGAAGATGAGGGTACACTACCTGTCCAACGTAGCAACCACACGTTTAACCAGTCCAACGTGTTGATAAACAAATAGGGTTCATTGTACTCAAGTTTTAAAGCATGAACATGACACACGAACTTATACTTATGAACACCATTCCCGATACCCATAAATTTCTACATGGTACATGACAATATCAGGTTCTTGGTCCTTCACAGCAACAGGTTCATCTTCATTAATCATGAATTTAGAATGAACATGACCTTATACTTAAGAGCACCATTCTCGTTATACCCTTCAATTTCTACATGGTACATGACAATATCTGGTTCTTGGTCCTCCACATCAACAGATTCATCTTCATTATTCATGAATTTAGTATAAACATGACATATGAACTTATACTAATGAACACCATTCCCGTGGTAGTACCGGTAAGTACTCAGCGTTAGAACAAGTCTAACCCGAGGACTCCCCTGCCCTATAACGTTGTCCGCGATCTCCAGAATAACTAGCTTAAATGGGTTCCAGTTACCATACCTTCACTAGCTGTAGATGTTTTTCTACATGATTTCCTAGTAGTGCTTCAGGGACTTAAATAAGTCCTGAGGTGATAACCCTCAGAAGGACTGACCAAAAGAGGCTTTATCATGATAGCTGATCAACCCCAACCCTGCGTTAAGTCCATAGTATGCCATTAGGCCCGAGAGAAAAAAACTACTCCTCCATAAGTCTGATCATAACAGTCTGTATTTCGTATAAAATAATTAACAACGCGATTAATGTTACGCAACAACCTGGGAGCTCGAGCCAGGAACTTGGTTGGCGGATCGTCCAATGCTGCCTCTTGGCAGTCTTTACAAAGACTGAACGTAGAGTCCCAGTCCCCACTTCGTTATATAGGCCCGGACTTCCCCCACCATCAAGCCTCTCGAGCTCCCTCTAGGGATGATTCACAAAGGTATGACAAGACCCTCTTACCAAATGTGACGTCACTGTATGCCTTGTCATAATACCCTTATTACATATAAGACTCCATCCCCCCCCCAGGTATACAATGACGTCACTAACAACCCTTTGTGAATCACCCCTTGAGGTGGTTGGCTATTGTGGTGCCAAGTTGATCAGGCTGTAGGCTGGCTTACGAAGTCCATGGTTGTCAACTTACTTCATTCTTCATACTAAAAAATTGAAAGTGTCAAGATATAACAATATCCTACCCAAGTAAACAACCATTTATGGTCCCCTGCATGCCAACCTCACCTTCAATACTCTCGTTCATGAAAGTTCTTTTATGAAATTCCATTATTTATTCAAATGATGGCTGCTTTTTTCACCTGGGGACATTGGGAGATGAAGATGTTTAATTATCTGAGTTTATAGATGGATTAAAAGCACATAATAAGTCAGATAAATCCATAAAAAATGTAAAAGTAATAAAGCAATTAAAAAATTTATTATTTGATTACCTCTATTAAGAAACGTTGAAAACCTATTTGGCTGATTTGGAACCCTATTAGCAACTATACTAATTACATTCTATAAACATAATATATTTATATATTATGTATTTTGTTTTGTTTTTGGTTAGTAGCTTTGCTAGATTCATATAAATTGAAATTAATAAACAAAGGTTTGTTGAAATCCTAAAATAACCTGACTAAAAGAAAGAAAGAAACACCCTTTATTTTTTAATGACAAATTAAAATTAAATAACAAATTGAAATAAAAAATAATTTGTTGAATTTGGCTACAATAAAAAAAATATATAAACCTGCATAGGAAGAACCTGTTCGCAGGAGGGACATACATGAATTAATAAAAACAAAACAAAAAAGAAGGGTTATTCACGGTTGTGCATAAAAAAAGCCAGCATAGATATAATTTAAACTTCCACTATTTAAATATATTGCACTTATAAGACTATTTACTTTCATTTTTTTATTATAAAATGTTAAAAGTAAAACCATCACATGCAACAGAGAAATCCCTTTCACTTTTAGTCATTACAATCTTTTACAAGCACTATTACCAACAATAGTGCATAATATATATATATATATATATATATATATATATATATATATATATATATATATATATATATATATATATATATATATATATATATATATATATATAATATATATATATTTTTCTTTTTATTATGCTATCATGAGAAACTATTTTGTTATTTTACTAATACATTTATAATTTTTAGTGATAATTACTATTTATTTTATTACAATTTAGTAGTTTGTTAATGATATCTGAAAGTTATTTTATTTTGTAGTTTACATAAAAGAAACAAAAACTTAGGCATGACTCAATTATTTTTTATTTATTGAGAAGCAGGTTTAAATTAAATTAAATAAGCAGTAATAAATAAATAAATAAAACAAAAATAAAATTAAAATCCATACCCCTGCAATCAAAAAATTTTCATACTTGGTATTTGACAGTTTTATCAAGTATTTCATCAAATATTTTTACTGTCACAAAAAACTGAGACCTATAAAAGAAGAACAAAACCTCAAAATGTTTAGTAGGTTCCTCAATAGGTGCCAGAGTGCTAAGATCAACTTTTTATAAATGATTTTGATCATCTTTTAGCACAATGACATCTTTTCATACATGTGAGTAACCACATTCATGAATACAGAAATTTACAAAATAATACTTACCTATTAATTTCCACACTCCAGGGGATTCTCCCACATTTGCCTTCAATGTCCGGTTGTGGCTTTCAGCAATGTTGTTAGTTTGAAATAGTGATTGATTTACAAGCCGTAATGGTAACTTTCTTTTTTAAATTTACTTGTACCCACACTTTTAATGTTTTTATTAAATAATTTTTCCCAGTACTACCGGTGCCGCTAATGAAACACTGTAATATTTCTCCTGATGTATTGCTTATTTTGTTGGTAACATTATCGAAAACCCTTTTTTGATCAACATTTAAATTATTGACCATTTCTGCCAAATTTATTTCTTGCTCATCATTTAAAATTGCATTTGTTTGAAGAAAGTCTCCCATGGCATTTACTACTTCAATAGCATCAAAATCTAATGGATTTTTAGGGCCATCATCTATTATATTAACATCGTGTTCATTTAATTTAACTACTTTAGCGTCAATCAAAAATGCAATTTGTAAATTGTTGGCTACTTCTTTATGTAAATCACTATAAGCCAAACCTTCTTTAGGTTCATTTTGAACAGATTTATACGATTCTGTGTACGTGCCATATCCCATTTTAAGCTCTTCTATGGACCTCCAAGGCTTGAATAAAAGAAGCAAGGAATAAAAATATTTTTCAGGGTACTGTTCAACATCATAAAAATAATGTTTAATAATATAAGGGCGATCACGCTTTTTTAAATACTTCCCTCTCCCGAGGATCGAAATCCCTTCTTTGTCGAAATATTCTACATTTGCTACAGCTGGCTTAGATTTAACAATATCATAATTTTGAGCAAACTGAAACAAATTTAAACTATTTAGCTGATGTGGTCTATTAGGATAATGATCATCAATTCATGACTCATAATAAATGTCAGTAGATGAAGGATCTAAAAACATCATGTCAGCCTTTGATTTAATCCTTCTATTCCTAAACATATTGACATAAAGCCACCTTATTGTTGTGTGGGTATCTGTTCCGTACAGGGGAATACCAAGCAGTGTGTTACTCGCCTCTAAAGCACCGCACTCACGATTGGACAAGACCCGTAAACCTATGTTATATGGTTGACTCCTTAAACTTTTTGTGGAGTTAATATCATTAAAAACCTCAGTTGCGTGGGTTTTTCCACTTTTAGTAGTGTACTTAGTGATATAATAATTTAGAATAGCAGTTTTTTCTCCGACATTTGCAGGTCAATATTTCCATTCCATGCTAGTAGCATGGTTGGGTTATAATCATTAATCATGATCCATTCCTTTTTCTTTATTAAATTGTAAAGTCTATTATTAAACGACAGTGTCTTTCTAGCGGCTATTGACTCAATTATGTCTTTTATTATAAGAGAATCAGTAATCTGCCTGATATTTGCATCGTTTAGTAAAAAGAATACATATTGTAGATTGAGACGGAACTGGGGGTTCTTAGACATAAGTTTTGCTTTTATAAATTCACTAGATGTGATTTTTTCTTTTCTTTCGTTAAATTGGCCATATTTTCTATTTATATATAGATTGGGGAAACATTTTACGTCTAAATTTTTATCTGCCGATGATATAGGGGCCGCATTTACTTTAAGCATCTGATAAATTTCTGATATTGGGTCATTTTTTTTTCTTTCGTGTAGGGGGTAAATAGTAAATTGCTCATGCTCATCAGCATTTTCTTTTGTTACTCGCTCTAAGAGGCCAGTGTCCATGTTGGACTCAGTATTTTCTGATTGGTTATCAACATTATACTGGACGTTATCTTTTATGTTACTAATCAGCATTTCTGGGGACTGTGGGATTTCAATGTTATTGAAATGTTCATTAATATTTTTTAAATATTTCAATGCTTCATGTAATTTATTAACGTCCACAATATCTTCCCATATAATTTTAGATTTTGTGGGAGTTCCTCGAACCATATTATAGAGTTCGGGGTTTTTATTTAAAGGGTCTTTAGGGTTAGGGATACTTTTTAAAGTTTCTTCTAATGGCAAGTGAAGATGAAAAGTACGGCCTTTAACTTTTTTAACCATCTGGTGGCTAGGTAAGTTTTTTTACCCACAGGATTCATTGAAACTACTACTTGGAATGCTTTGGCACATTGAATTAGAAGCTTTTGGTACTCATTTAGTTGATTTAAAACACTGGGAACTGGGATGTCATATAAATCATTTAAAATACAGGTCGATGGCATTTGATTGTCTCGGATTTTTTTTCGAACGTGACATACAAATGTAGGTATTAAAATCTATTTTATTTTTTTCGTAATATTTAAGGAGATTTTTCCAAATATCATTGTCTATAGGCTTTCTTAAACGGTTTATATTAGAAACTTCTCGGGAAGTTTAAAGTTTATTACAAAACATTAGAAATACACGGTAATTTTGGTGTGTCTAAAGATTTTTAGTCAGTACTTTAAAAGCATTTTTATATTTTTCAATAATTAAATCTTCGATTAATTCCGGTTTTTCCTCGCATTCCATAGATACAGTCCCCGAACTTGGTTGTATTCCATATATTTTTAATTTGTCAACATCAGATGCATATAATGAGAAGTCGATGTTTTGAATTATGTTACATTCCGATTGAATTTGATATACTTCTCAAAATAAAAATTGAAGTTGATTACTTCTTAATTATTATAATTGTCCTTAATCGGGGAAAGTGGGCTTTCACAGAATTTATAAACGAAATTAATTTTTGAAATTTACCGGTTTTTACTAAATTGTAAAGTTATGCAAATCTTTATTTGATAATTCAAAAAATAAATCTTTTAATTTAGTGAAAACGTTTCCATCAACCTTACATATTTCATTGTTGCAGGACCATACAAAGCTTTTCCCCGTTTTAACTACTGAATTTAAAACAGCTTCACCGGAATCATTTATCTCCATTGCCTTATTATGAACTTCGTATGTTTTATACACCTCTTCACTATAAAACGGCTCTTGATTACTTCTATGTTCCGATTTTCCTTAAAGTGCTGCCAATTTCTCGTTAATGTTACTATGTAACGGACATTCATTTAATTTTTCTATCGAAACGGATTTTGTAATAGATTCCAATTCTGTCATTTGGAATTTAAGTTATTAATTACTCCCTTTATTAAACTCTCGAGTTTGATGCTGTATAGCGAGCCACCGCATCTCTATGGACCTCAGGTTTGGCTGCAGTATAACGAGCTACTGCTTTCCTATGAATTTCGGGTTTGTCTGCAGTATAGCGAGCTACCGCTTTCCTATTAATCTCAGGGTTGGCTGCGTTATAGCGAGCAACTGCTAGCCGATTAATTTCAGGGTTTGATGCAGCATATTTTGCTGAAACCTCTCTAAGCTGATAAGGGCGGGTCTTAAAAGAGACTTTGGGTCGGCCTCTTTTTATCTTACATGGTCTTCCAGCTTTTTTTATTTGTTTTGCATTTTGTCGGTTCGATTGTCTCTATAATGATGGTATTATTATTGTTAATATTAAACATTGGAGGAATGTTGTTTTTGGGAAGTAGAACATCATAATGGCCTCGTGTGCCATTATCAAATTGAATGTATCGCATACATTTTATTGGGAGGACTCCGTGATTTATTTCTAACGGGGCTGAAAGCATAAGTTCCAAACTAATATTATAAACTAAGAAATTATAATTATATAAAGCGCTACCTGCTAATATCTCCGACGCAGAGCCGTAAGTTGTTGGCTTGACCATATCGGCAAAGTATAGACCAGAGTCAGCGTAGCTCCTACCTTCGTCATTACACGTGTAATTTACAAACTGCTCCCAATGAGACACCACGTAGTCAACCACTTCTCGCCGTATTCTTAATGACTCTTCCAGGTTTCCATACATTAAGTATGATAAGCAATGGAAAAGACAAGCACCGTCCCCAGGCATTGTTATCACTTCGTAATAAATAAAAAAAATAAATAAACACTTTATTATTTTGTACAAATGATTACAAATAATATTAATCCTATAAATAGTACAAAAAATGAGGGGTAGTCAGTTTTACATCAACTGTTCTTCCCTACCACCCTTTTAAAATTAATTATTTAAAATAAAACCGATTACAACTATTATTAATGATAAGTTATTACTATTATCATTATTATTATTATTATTATTTTAATATAAATAAAAATAAAATAAAGTTCCATGAATTCTGTGGGCAATTTTAATATATAATTAACAAAAGATGTTTTATAAAAAAAAGAGAAAAAAAACAATGTTTATAAAAAAAAAGAGAAAAAAATAAGAATTTAAAATATACCTGACAACAATTATTATTTATGACAGATTAATGCTATTATTTTAATATTTTAAGAACTCAGACTAATTAACAATAGAAAATAGAGAATAAAAGAAAAATTAAAATAAAATAACATTTTTTGTATTATTAACATTTTTATTTTTGGGTTTATAATTTATAATCCTATCCATTGATCACCTAAT
>JACMZG010001911.1:46844311-46916085 GCA_018340805.1 Microvelia longipes | reverse complement strand
TTCAAAGGGATCTTAGATAATTAGGTTCCTCAGATATCATGATTCTGTATAACATGCATGATGCATGTAGGATCATTCGGTTTTTCATATTAAGGATGTTATGTTCAATTAATTTGGGAGAAATATGTTTCTTTCTAGAGTAACCCCAAGCATACCTTACACATGCATTCTTTACTTTCTGTATTTTGTAATACAATTCATTAGATAAATGAGGACCATATACAAAGTCGACTAATCTTTATCTGATATTGAAAGATTTAGAAACTGTTTTCACTGTTCATAATCGAGTAACTTCCTCTTTGCATAGGTCCTTGTAATTTATAGTAGTATACTTAGCATTGGTATTAATTTCAAACGTAATAAATAGTTTTTATTTTAAAAGTATTAGATAACATACAAATAAAATTTAACATATTTTAACTGTGTAAAGTTAAAAAAGCAGGTACTGATTTGCTCACATATCTGAGGGTGCAGCCCTTCTTCAAAACCAACAAATAAAATAACTCATATAAATAAAAACAGATTAGTTACACACAAGTCCTTTATTTTTTAATTATAATAACAACTAAGCTTTCGACTATAAATTAGTCATCATCAGAGTTTAACACATATAAAATATATAATGAAAATACAATTTTACAGACTTCTTCATATTGCACCTTGGTATGGTTTGGTAAGCTATGTTTAAAAACCGTTAATAGTATATTTATGCTACTTAGGCAGCAAAATGGAATTTTGCAGACGAGTTTATAAATTTGACCCCGAGCCGAAGGCGAGGGCGGGCTATGGGAATTACCTGCAGAGGTGTAAGCCGAGGCAGGTAAGTAATTGGCACGAGTCTGCAATGTTTTCCTTTGCTGCATAGTAGCATATACTATTTTATCTACTAAACGGCAGAAAAAATACACAAGAGATTATTTAAATACTTGCGGCGAGATTTTACAGGCAGTAAAGACTGCTTTGAAGTAGATGCAATCGCTGACAATATGAGGTGGAAGTGTGGTCCAATAACTCGTCAATGTCAACAATATTTGTATCTTTATTCACTTCACTGTTGTTCTCACTCATTATGTTTTAGTAACTTAACTTTAGTTTACAGATAAAGTTTTGATAACGTTCTATTTTTGTAACTTTATATACTTAAACTAAATTAAATTACACTATTTGTGGAACAACAAAATGCACACCCCCTGCTAAAATGGTTAAAAATAGAGATAGAGAGTCGGGAAAAGTCTCCACCCCTAGGTAATCGACCTCAGTGACCTCAAATATGTCATTATTTTTTGGTAATATTTGGCAAATATGTATTTTATTACCCGATATGGTAATTCCTCGGTAACTTTAAAAAGTTAAACTGGAGCATACCAATGATATGACATCATTTTTGAAAACCTACATTATGTTGTGAGAAATTTGAATACCAATATCATAAAATTCTGGTAATTTTTCTACGACCTATTGTGTAACATACATTCATAGCAGAGAGTAATAGATTAGAGAGTTAGAAATAAGTTTTTGAATAGATTATTTGGGGAGGGTGGTTGTAGATAGATGTGATATTTGAGATAGATTAGATAGTTATAAATAACTTTTTGAGTAGATTTGGGGGAGTAGATAGATGTCATATTTTTAGATAGATTAGATAGTTTTAAATTATTTTTGAATAGATTTGGGGGAGTAGATAGATGTCATATTTCAGATAGATTAGATAGTTATAAATAACTTTTTGAGTAGATTTGGGGAGGGAGTAGATAGTGTCATATTTTAGATAGATTAGATAGTTTTAAATTAGTTTTTTGAATAGATTTGGGGGGAGTAATAGATGTCATATTTCAGATAAGATTAGATAGTTATAAATAACTTTTTGAGTAGATTGGGGGAGGGAGTAGATAGATGTCATATTTTAGATAGATTAGATAGTTTTAAATTAGTTTTTTGAAGAGATTTGGGGGGGATAGATGATAGATAGATTGATATTTGAGATATAATTAATAGTTATAAATTAGTTTTTTGAAGGATTTGGGTAGGGGGGAGTAGATGGATAAGTAAACTTTATAGATAGGTTAATAACTTTAGAATAAAATAATAATTTAGGACTTAGATAGGATTTGAGGAGAGGTCTAGGATTACTAGATATAGGAAAGGATTAAGAAATTTTAGGTTATTTCAGGAAAGGTGTTCAAAAGTGTTGCCCACTTTCTTGCTGACATCGTCTGATTCTATTGCTAAATTGATCTTAGGGCTAAATTTATCTCGCGGCGGGAATAGTGAGGAAATGGCATTTCTTATTAGCCTCTTCATATTTTTTGGAGTGGTTGGTCTCTCCTTATAAACCATATCTTTAAGACGGCCCAAAGGTAAAAATCCAAGGGCGTAAGATCCGGAGATCTAGGGGCCCATGCATATGGGATCTCCTTGGCCTATCGCCATCTTCTATGAAAACTCCTGATCCAAGTTTTTGTTCCCTAACTCCCCGAGAGAAGTGAGCCGGCGCACCATCAAGTTGGATCCACATTGATTGACGAAGACGCATTGGAAGATGCTCAGTGAGTACTGGAAGTTCATTTTCCAGAAAATCTAAAAACATTCTTTCCATTAAGCGCTCTGGTCAAAATATATGGACCAATTATCTGGCCACTGATGATCCCACACCAGGTGTTACAGACCACCGTGGTTGAGAATCCACTTCTCTCAGCCAGTGAGGGTTCACATCGCTATAATAGTGTAAATTGTGTCTATTTACACTACCATCGCTGAAAAATGTAAGCCTCGTCAGTCCATAGCACTCGTTTACTAAAAAACGTGTTATCTGCCTCCAGCTTCTCTTCGCCCACTCCACAAAACTCCATCCTTTTAACGTAGTCACTCTGGGGATGAGAGCCTGGTGAAGATGTATTTTAAAGGATGAAATTAATTTCCACGAAGAATTCGCTGGATGGTAGTGTGGTGCTACCACATTCCTCAGCTATCTCCCTGCTGCTAACATGAGGAAGCAGCAACGTATTGCCAAAACAACCTGTAACAAGGTTGTCGTTGCGGGAAGGCCGTGGTCTATTTTGGTTCGTATGCCCAGCAAATGCATCACTTATACCCGATCTCTCATATAAGCGGCGCAACAACTGCCGGTGAGGGTGGCGCCGATCAGGATACCGCTCTCGATATATTCGAGCTGCAGCTCTTCCACTTAATCTAGCTTCTCATACACAACAAGCATGTCTCTAAACTCAATACTTGAGTAAGAAGGCATGATAAAAAAGATGCACAAAAGTGAAGAGCAAAATGTATAAAAAAAGTGAACAAACCTCTTTCAACAGAGTGTGATGAAAGATTAAATTATTTTTTCTCCATATAAAACAATTTATTTATTATCAAAAAGTATTTATTAGGTATTTTAAAAACAAGAACAAGGGTCAATTAATTATAAAGCGTTAATTTTATTTTGTTGGGTCTAGTAAATTAGTTTATAAAAATAGCTACAGAAAGTAAACATAACATTCCTTATCTCAATAAGATAATTTCCTAAGCTTATATCTTTATCAATAAATATTGCAAATAAATAAACAAGCAGCCAAAAATAATGTCTATCCTAATTTGATTAGGTCATCTTCGAGCCAAATAATTTTTTGTTGTTGTTTTTAACTAGCCTTGCATTCGGTTGTTAAAAATGTTTTAGCAAACAGCAAATGAAACGTTGCAGAAAGGTTTCAGCGCAACCTTTGAAACATTGCTATAACGTTACGCAACGTTATTCATACGTTGCAGCAACATGCACAGGGACGTCCCTAGTTCCCGATTTCAGATGTTTCTTTGCAACCAAAATAAAACGTTACTGCAAACATTTTATCAACATTTCTGCACAAATGCAGAAATTATTAGCAACCTTTAATAAACCGTTCAAGAAAACGTTACTGCAACAATGCAGCAACTTATTAGCAACCTTTATAAACCGTTCAAAAAACGTTACTGCAACAATGCAGCAACTTATTAGCAACCTTTATAAACTGTTCAAGAAACGTTACTGCAACAATGCAGCAACTTATTAGCAACCTTTATAAACCGTTCAAGAAACGTTACTGCAACAATGCAGCAACTTATTAGCAACCTTTATAAACTGTTTAAGAAACGTTACTGCAACAATGCAGCAACTTTTAGCAACCTTTATAAACCGTTTCAGAACAAACAATGCAGCAAACTTATTAGCAACCTTTATAAACGTTCAAGAAACGTTACTGCAACAATGCAACTTATTAGCAACCTTTATAAAACAGTTTTTAGCAAGATTTATGCAGTTATTAGCAACGTTTTAGAACATTATTTATTTTCATTTATGGTTAGGGTAAGATGGGGCAAGTGCATATTTTCCCCATAATAGCCAAGCTAATAAGTGTATAGAGCTGCTATCGGTGGGTTTTTATAGATAACACATTGTTGTTAGCAACCCACCGATAGCAGCTCTCTACACTTATTAGCTTGGCTATTATGGGGAAATATGCACTTGCCCATCTTACCCTAACCATAAATGAAAAAAATATTCTATAATGGGGTAAAAGATAAAAAATAAATTTTTTGGAACAAAAAAATATTAAAATACAAAAAGGTTAACAACATATAAAATATATATATATATATATATATATATATATATATATATATATATATATATAAACTATATATCTTTATAATGACCACATAACATTGACTAAGTTATAATACTTTTACTAAAGTTAACAGAGTAGTTATCACACCTATAGAGAGGGAAAGATGAGTTTTATTAAAGTCCTGCACAGATTTGAAGTAATGTCCTTCCATAAAAATAGTTTCACAAGTAATCTATTGACGAATACTATGGATTTTGACTATTTTCCCACAAGACAGTAAAAAATAGCAATCCCGATTGTTTTTACTTAAAAAAATGTCTCCCAAATCAACAGACTCAATATTTTTAAAATTGGAATTCAATTCTCCACTTGAAATCTTACAATATTTTATTATAGGAAAATTCTTAGTTGATTTTGATAAAAACAAATTTTCATCGTTTCTCTTTTTAAGTTGTTTCAGAGGTTTTGAATATGACCTGATGTTGATGATATGATGATGTTTTGATCATTCCTTTAATCTTTTACATAAAATTTTCGAATGGAAAGGCACTGACATCATTCAAATCAATGCCTAATCATTTCTGTTATTATTTGAGTTATCAAACTGCGGTTTGCTGCTATCTTCACCATGTATAAAAAAGACTGTTTTTGGTAGGTACCTATTTTCCCGCCACATTGGATTTAACTTCAACTTTAAAATTAGAACCCCTATATTGTGTTACATATTTAGAAAGCTCTTGAAAAAAGCTTTGTCTGATTTCATGCTAATAAATAGTAGTTCAGCACCATTTTTTAATCCAATGTATTTATTATTTAATAATTTAGTTGCTATGGTAATGCACGTCACCATTATAAATAGTGAAAAATTACATAAGCTAAAATCAAAAAAGACATTGAACTACTATTTATTGGCATGAAATAAGACAACTTTTCTCTTAAGATGTTTTTTCCTTAAACCTTTAGTTTGGCCGGAGATGAACATTAAAATTTTTAGAAATTTTCAACTGGCCTCCATTTTTAAACAGTGAATAATAAAATGCTCCGGATAGCAGTTTTCTTTTTTCAAAAGCATTCTAAACATATGTATCAAAATGTAAGGGTTCTAATTTGAAATTTTAAAGCTGAATTCAATATGACGGCAACAAAAATGGCGGGCAAATGGGTACCTACCAGGGGGGGTTAACTTAAATGAGGAAAAGTTTGGATTCCATTATCGCAAGCTACTAAAAATAGCGCTGCGGTGGACCGGTGCGGACAACTTATGAACTAACCCCAATAGCTTTCCAAAGATGACTGATTATATTTTTATATTTAAATTTATGAATACCATGACAATTCTTGGTTATGACAGCTACATTTATTATTATTATAAAATTGATTGTTTTCTGTATGTATTTTTCACAATAACGGTTCGCCGTTGCATGTTCTATATTTCCAAAATTCAGAAACTAAAGTAAATAGAAACCTTTTTAAAACTTCCAGAGAACGCTAATGATGGCAGATAAGTATATTTCATTTAATTAATTTATTGATTTAGTCGATTTTATCAGGTAATTACATTTAATCACATGTGCGCATCTCGCCGATGTAATTAAAATACAGGCTGCATTAAATGCCAAAATCTATCTTTTAGTACGTGTAAAACTTTAGCCACTATTTCATTATTACCTGAGTGAATCAATTAAATTAATAAATTACTTAAATGAAAAACTTAAAAATAATCACAAGTGTTCTGTGTAAGATTAAAGTGGTAGGGTTAGTTAGAAGTATAACTATACAAAGTATAAAAATTAAATTTCAAACTGACTGTGGGCATAAAGCGGGAAATTAAGACACGCCCACTCAATTGAAAGGTAGGTCCGCCGCAGCGCTAGCGTCGTCCGGAATCCAAATTTTCCTACCATTGAGTCGACAGTCTTACTGTTTAAGTATCTATAGTCTCTGGTACCTACCAAAAAAAATAATTTTTATGCATGATAAAGATAGGAACAAACCGCTGTTTGTTAACTCAAATATTAAAAGTAATAATTAGGGGGTTACCAAACTATAATACTTACTAAAGTTAACATAGTAGGTATAAATAACACACCTAATAAGGAGGCAAGTTTGTTTTACATACTAAAGGCTAAGTTATCTCCTAACTACTTGGGGACAATGCAATAACTCAAATTCTTCCATCTCTGTAGGTTATTATATTTCAGAACGTATATATAGTAGCTTTATATATGTAATACAATATACAAAAGTACAATGTACATATATGTATATATGTACAATAAATAAAGTAGTAAAGTTTTTGAAAAATTAGTCATCAGAACTGCTAGATTTACAAGCAGGTTAAGTTTAATATCCTATCAAAAAAATTTCTAGCTCTAGAGAAACTTACTACTGCTAACAAACTAACTAACTATAAAAATAAAGTTTAAAATGATAAAATAAAACAATTAGAACTTAAACAACTCAGATAAGGATTTGCTGACAATATGTAACACAAAAAATAAAATCTTTTAAGATTTATATAAGATATTAAAAATTTGTAAATATAGAATACTTTTAATTTGAAGCAATTGAGATGTATTGTAGTTACAATAGATCTTAATTGTAACTACAATACAATTGTATTTTTGTGCTCTGTACAAGTTGTATAGAGCAAACGTATTTTCTCTACTTGCAGTAAACATTCAAAAATGTATTATTGCAAATAAAGCCCTTATTTTGGCTGTAGCAAGTTAAAACAATGCTCAGTTAATGCAACAAATTATAAATGTTCTAATTTCTTTGAAGTTTCATATAAAACTTGAGATATTTAATTTTGAGTTCATTAAACACTAAAGGTACATAAACTGAATAAACACTACTGTACATTGCAAAGAAGTACAAGTACAGTACTAACAAACTAACTCTAACTATAAAAATAAAGTTTAAAATGATAAAATAAAACAATTAGAACTTAAACAACTCAGATAAGGATTTGCTGACAAAATGTAACACAAAAAATAAAATCTTTTAAGATTTATATAAGATATTAAAAATTTGTAAATATAGAATACTTTTAATTTGAAGCAATTGAGATGTATTGTAGTTACAATAGATCTCAATTGTAACTACAATACAATTGAGATCTATTGTAACTACAATACATTTGTATTTTTGTCCTCTGTACAAGTTGTATAGAGCAAAAGTATTTTCTCTACTTGCAGTAAACATTCAAAATGTATTATTGCAAATAAGCCCTTATTTTGGCTGTAGCAAGTTAAAACAATGCTCAGTTAATGCAACAAATTATAATTGTTCTAATTTCTTTGAAGTTTCATATAAAACTTGAGATATTTGTACATAAACTGAATAAACACTACTGTACATTGCAAAGTTTAAAATACTTGACAGATCAGCTGTTATAGGGGAGCGCCTACAACAACTGGTACTCCTCAGCAGCAGCTTCTCTGATTGGTCAACCAGCCAAAACAGCTCATCTTTCCAGTATTTTAAACTTTGCAAGGTACAGTGGAGGTGGGTTCACTTCAATTGCTCTTGTTTGAAAGCCTCTTCCTTGAAAGCCTCGTGCCAGCATGTTTTACCCTTTCTTTCAGGGCTTCTTCAATTTGTTCACTTGTTGATGTAATGAAGACCCGTTTCACAGCATCTAAACAAAAATTGTGTAGATAAGTATACAGTATGTCCATGGTTTGGGTTGCACATTTATGTAAATGACAATAAACTTCATTTTTCGACAAAAAGTTACTCTTAATAAAAAAATTTTGCTTGGTTTGAAAGTAAGATTTTTTTTCATTATCAATTTAATATTTCATACTAAGTGTCCAAAAAGTGCAATTATTTAGAAATCGTCAAGAGGGAAGTAGGTTAAAAATTGATTTTTTTTAAAGAAGTAAATCAATTTTTTTAGTCTTAAAAATAAGATTTCCATAATTACAATTAATTATTTTTTTAAATATTCACAACTTTTATTTAAAATTTATTTTTATCTTACAATAACAGGGTTCACACTGAATTTATTATTTCAATTTCCCTGACCGATTTCTTATATTTTCCCTGACTTTAGGAAATAATTATAAGCATGTTTTAGGACCTTACACACCCCTCAGGTTAAACACCTAACAGGAACCACATTGGGTGCAAATTATAACTTAAGTTGGTGATTAAAGCTTATAAACTATCAAGTTTATAATTTAAAAAATTGAAGCTACCTCCTATAGCGCTGGGAGTGGGGGTAAAAAGCCACTAAAATAGAACAAAAAGCCGAGGCGCAAATTGAGAACTACTTTGAAAATTGTAGTTTTCAAATTGTTCCACTGTTTTCTGCTCCAAAAAGTTGAAACAGGTCTTAAAATAAGCAGAATAATAATCACATGTCAAGTACCGTCTTAAAATTTTGATATTTTGCATAGAACCAATGTATTACTATTATTAATATTACCATATTAGTGGTTTTTACCCACACACAACTTCGATGGATTTAATGTCAAAAATCAGTATGGGGTACTTCAAACTTATTTCATCACATTGGATTTGCTATGCTCACCACTCCACACTTCCTAAGAAAATGGTGAAATAAGACATAGTTCTGTTTTTTATTCCCAATTCCCAGCATTGACCCATCCAAATATTGACCACGTCAGATGTTGTAAAATTAACGGCTGGTCGTAGAATTAAATTATATTACAACAAATCTTTGTACAATTGCTTACTATTATTAAACAGTACATTTGTACCAAATGTCTAACTGGGTTAGAAGTTTTTCCAGTTTGTCATTCCATAAAATTTGAACTAATGATGATAAGAAGGTATAACTTATTGAAACTTTGTCCCGCGACTACATGTGTGCAGATTCAATATCAATTATGGAAAAATTTGCATAAGTAACAGTCCATAATGCGAGCGAAGCGAGCGGAAGAAAATTTCCCACTTTTACTTAGAAATCAATTATTTTATAAGCAATTTTTGATGCTTACAAGGGGTAAATAATTATTTTTTACCAAATCTATGGTAGCAAATACATATTATTTTATGCAATGAAAATTCCCTGACTTTTGTCTCTTTATAGGGATTTCCCCTGACTTTTGCCTATATTTTAAATTCTTCCCTGACTTTCCCTGACCACAATTTTTTTCCCTGATTTTCCAGGTCAGTGTGAACCCTGTATAACCCTTTTGGAGAATGTAAACTGTTTCATTACACTTAATAAAAAAAATTGAATTATGGAAATCTTAGATATAAGAGTAGAAGAAAATCTTAAGTAAATACTTCTTACGAAAAAATTAATTTTTAACCTACTTATCTCTTGGAGGTTTTTTTACTGTCCACAGATCAGGTTGCGCATACGTGAAGGGCCAAACAAATTTCTGTTGTTGATAAAAAAAAAGGAATACTAATATGTAATTCTTTATAAAAAAAAATGTTTTACTAAACAGATTTTTCTTAATTTGAATTTAATATTTTGTACCCTGATCCCCAAAAATGCCATTATTTTGTAGAGTAAAGTAGGTTAAAAATTAACTGAACGAAAAAAGTTATTCTTTATAAACTTATTAATTTGCTATAACAAGTTTTGCAATATAAATGTGAGAATACAATTATGATTTTTAGCCCCACAGCCATTGTCACCGCGATTCAGCCCCTTAAACAATTACAAACAACTCCAAAAAATTGTGTTTAATTTAAACTAATAAATTATTGATACATTTTATAACTAATAACACTATTCTACTATCAAAAATAGAGGGTCAACATTAAGGGAATATACAATATAAACAAGCAGACATATTAATGGACAATATTAATGTTCATTTTAAAACTAGCAAACATTTTTATAAAGAAAAACTTTTTTTAATATAAAATACAAAAAAATGTTTGTAAACAAAATAATGTATTTTCATAACTTAAACCTAATATTTTACAAATAACTAGAAAATTTGCACATTAGATTACAATAAGAGATCCAGATGCTATAATAAATCAATGGTAACAAATATAATTATCTTAAGTGACAAGAAAAAATATCACGAGTATAAAAAATATAAAAATATCTTCGTGTACATATAAAAAGATATATAGAAAAGAAAAAATATCTAATTACTTAAGTAAATTGCTTAACTTTTGGTGAACTTTTTTTAAAATAATTTTTCACCTAAAAAGTTTATGAAGAGAACGATAAAAAATTAAAAACTGAACAGAAATATAAAGCACATCTAAAAACGTGATGTAAAAAAGAAGGATAAAATAAAACTTACAAAATTACAATTATAATAATTACAATTGTTAGTCCTAATCTGAGTCAGCCTTTTTGCCATTTTGGCACTCTGAACATGATTTGAAAGCATGTGACCCACAAATGGGTTGTTTGCATTTTTGACAATATGATTTAGTCATTTTATGAAGATTATAAGGACAAAAGTAACAGTAGGTCCTTTTTCCAAATTTTTCTGGGTGGATGCCATCCGGCTGTATTTGTTTACGTGTCCGAGTCTCTGTTTCAAAAGAATTTTAATGATTTCTTTTAGGGTTTTTGAAATTTTAGGGCAAAGCTTTTTCCATGGAAGACTTAACTGTTCTGATAGTTGAATCACGAATTGCATTCTACTTAAAGATTTTGCACCACCATATTTATAATATTGGTGCGTATAAACAACAAAAGAATTGATAGAGGCAATATTAAGCATGTTATAAAACTAGCACAAAGGCCAACGACGCGTTTTCCTGCCAGCATTAATTTTTTTGGCACATTTGATCAAAGGTGATTAAATCCAAACGGCTCCTTTAGTTTGATTGTATGTGTGAAAGATTTCTGGTTTATTAAGACACTTCTCGTACTGACACTTCATTAGAGTGCATGGTTGACACTAAGCAAACTAATTTGTTACTTTTTGGTTTGTAAGAAACGGCTGCAATTTTTTCAGAAAAAATGAAAAATGAGGTTTATTGTATCCTAGGTTTACAAATTCTTCAGGCTCTCTTTTTTTTTTTTCGGATAGTACCAACAGTAGTAAACTTATAAGCTGAAAGCATTTCTTTAATTAGAGGGACACTAACAAACCAATTGTCCATGGTAACATTTCTGTTGAAGCCTTTAATGCTTTTAACTAATGTTCTGACAGAAAAATCAGTGAAGTTGTCTTCGCTTTTTGGGTTACTACCTTTTCCTAAATATGGTAGATAAACATATATTTGGTTGAATTATCACATATTATCAGTATTTTGATGCCATATTTATTTGGTTTACTGCCTATATGAACACTATTATTAAAAACCATTATTAAAATGGTTGTCTGTCGGATCAAACGTAGGATCTTCGTCACTGTCATCAAAGTCACTATTACAAATAGACAGATTGTTAACTTCGACGCATTCATCGTCGCTGTCTGATTCTTGAAGTATTCTAAGTATTCTTCCGGGTCTGTGTAAATTGTATCATCATCTCTTGGACGCTGTAAATAAAAAAATAAATAAAAACCAAACCAGTAGTATACCGGCTACCATGGCCAGACATAGCGTCAGCATTTTTTCTGAGCCTTGGCGCCGGCCACGTGCCACCCCGGTCACTTACCTCTGACGTCACCTTGCACTCTCATGTTTGTTTACATCTGCCCCTCCCCCTCTTCTATGTGTATTGCGGGTTCCATGTTATGCACTATCCTCTGACGTCACCTTGCCTTCTCACCTTTGTTTGTTTGTTTACATCTTACACGGTCACCCATCCAGTTACTTTTACATGTTGAATTTAACATTTCTTATGGGTAAGAATCAACAAAAAGTGTGAGCCTTTTGTTGGATTCGAACCCGAGACCCCTGCGTTGAATTCAGATGCTCTAACCACTAGACCAACTGAGTGAGTTAGTAGACAATGGCGCGGACTGGTACATAGCCTTCTTTCCGCTACACTACCCTACCCTACCCTATACTAAAGTGTTAGTGACCCCGAGCTATGTTCTACTCTACACGCGTTATTACTTAAAGGATTTACTTCCTCGTGTCTAATAATGAGAAAGTCTTGATGAAGAAATAATTTACTTTCTCCTGTCTGTTAATGAGAATGTCTTGATATAGTCACGGTAATAAGTCTGTATTGTTGTATAGCTTGTACTTAGTTTCAACATTTCTCTAAATGTCAATTAAGTAAATTTAGATTATTTTTCAGTTTTTGTCATTTATTATTTATTGTTAGTATAAGTATTAAGTCTAATAAGTCTGTATTTTTAAGTTAGTTTAAATTTCTAGTCTAAATATATTGATTTTGAGTTGTAATTAGTCAATTTTGATGTTCCAACGTTGTCTAAATGTCTTTAACTTTGGCTGTAGTCAATTTCTTATTAATGCTACTTTTATATGTTTACTAGTGAATTTTCTCTAGGAAAATCGTGAATGTGTAAATAAAGTTAAAATGAGGTCATTTTAAGTGCTACTCTTCTAAAGGATAATAGTTTCTGCGCCTATTATTTTGCAAAATAGCCTAAACCCTCAACACATTGACGCATTAAAATTATACATTTGCGACATCGTAAATGATTAATTTATAATAAAGGTCAGACGGGTCATTTTAAACGCTACTTTTTATATGTTTACTAGCGAATTTTCTCTAAGAAAATCGTAAATGAGTAAATAAAGTTAAATGATGTCATTGTAAAGGCTACTTTTCTAAAGGAAAATAGTTTTTGCGCCTATTATTTTGCAAAATAGCCTAAACCCTCAACACTTATACATTTGCGACTTGCAGCCACGTGCCTCAGTGTGCCTGGACTGATTACTAATCATTTTTTGTTTTATTATTTTTAATATTATTAAAATATACACCATGTCGCAAACATCGATTATAGAACTGTCTGATTTGAATAGTAACGGCAGTAGTTATTATGAGAATTTTATACCGACCGAAGAGTCGTTTAATTATGAATGTAACCGTGTATTTAATTATACATGTCCTTTGAAGATATTTATTCATGCCGCGAGCATGGTACCGTTTGGATGTGAAGAATTGATCAAAAGAGTAGTATCGGCTACCTGGTCGAGTATGGTTGATGAACTTTTGTACGATAATTAGTGAAGCATAATTATTTAGAGACACGATATCTGCGTGGTGTGTGAGTTTAAGCTAGTGGTAGTCCTCCTCTAGTGAACTAATAAGATAACTATATTTCAACCCATACTTAACATTATATTCCCTTTAAATACTGATGGCTTCTATTTCTTATCACTAGTAATAGTAGGTAATTCAAGCATTTGATACCTTCAGGTAGGATGAGTCTTTTACGAGATTTAATACATTTAAAATATAGTTTGAAGAGCAAACGGCTGAAAAGTAAAATTCTAAAAGCTGACAGAAAGAGATGGTTAATAGAAAATTATTTGCCTGTTATCATTATAAATGACTCGAAAAGTTCCTGTCTTACGGGCTCTCCTACGCATAAATATTCTAAAACCGTAGAAGTCGGGACCGATCCTGTTGTATCAGAAAAACTTCTACCGGGTGACTTTCCACCGTTAGAATTGGAAAAAGCCAAATTTTTAAATGATGTTGAAACTTTTGAGTCAACCCCTAATAAAACTATTAGAGATCACTTTTTAGAGGCGTCTTTTAAAGAGCAAGACCAGTACCTGGATGAATTACCCTCCGTATCTAAGCCCTATATAGAAATGATACTAAAAGATGACCGCGATTTAGACCCTGTATATGGCGTTAATTTAAACCAGCAAAACCAATTGCAGATAGGTAATGCAGTCGTTGATATCGAGCCTTTAGCGGGAGACATAATTTTAAAGAGGTTTGTTGAAGACGAATTCGGAGACGTTCAAGAAAATATTTTGGGTGAGTACGCCGGTACGGATGGTCTATACTCTTTATTATTTAAAAGGAATCCTATTTTATTTTCAGAACAAGATGTGAATAACTATAAAAGTATTTTAAATCAGTCAGGGGCTATTAGGAGGGGGTATAATAAAGGTTCTGGAAGGCTGTCGAATAAATTTAAATCAGTTATTAGTAAATTCATTGTTTAACGTTTGTGGTATAGATAGTATTTATAGATGTTTTTGAAAAGTCAGTAGTTTGTAAAATATAATTGTACTTTAATTATTGTCTGATGTAATATTATAGTTTTAATAAAACTTATTTTCCAAATATAGACTTGTATTTTTCATCTCCAATATCCGTGAGAACGTCTTTCTTTGGTTTGAAAAAAGACACTTCATTTTATTTAATCAAATTTATTTATTACAATAAGAGTTTTACAATGCAAATAATATTAATAATAATTCTTATACTATTTTCCTGACGACTCCGTCCGATGGTGTATAAGTGATCATTCGATCATGTAAAATGAGACAAAAAGCTGTAGTTTGGGCGGGAAATGCGCTTCTCGCACTAAATTCCAGCCTTACGTTTACCGTAGATGACTTTACAACGTCTTTTTGTTTACTGCAGTCTATAATGACTATTGGAGCGTTGTCTTTAAACTCTTCTAAAGAAAGTAACGGGCAAGGGTAATCACTGCCATAGTACGATACTTGAAACTGCGTATACATTTCATATAAGATGGCGTAATTATTGGTATCAAAATTTAAATTTAAAGGTGTGTAGGGGTAATTTTCTTCGTTAAGATATAACTTAACATTTCTTAGATTACACGCGTCGAAAAGACTAGAACTTTTATGACTTTTAGCGCGGCGGTCAACTTGAAACGCCAAAATTACAAAACGTGGTTTTTCCAAACTGTTTGAAAGTTTTACTGCCCAAGTTTGTCTTTCGCTAATTGGTAATAGAGGGTAAACATTCATTTCCCAACTTCTAAATGTAAGAGTTATAGGCTGGTCCTTTCCAGTATTGTTAATATATTCAATCTAGCACGATCATCTAAAGTTAAAATCGGCATGAGCCATGCTATTTTTTCAACTTTTAGGCTAAAACTATCGTCTTGAATCTTATCTTCTCTTAAAAGGGCTTCTGTATCACTTTGAGATCTGACCAATATTAACTCTTGTTTCATATTGATTATAATTTTTTTATAATCTTCAGCAAATCCGAGTACATGTTTCAAAGGAATCATAAAGTCAAAGTGACCGTTTACACTAAGTGTTGAATCGACTGTTGGTAACCAACAAGCGTTCCCTAAAGCTTTTGCATATTGAGGGTTGATTGATGCTAGCGCTTTAAGTGTCGTGGTAGGGCCTAAGTGCCTAACGGTGTCGACTTCTACGCTGTTAAGTTCATATCGAATTTCGTTGAATAAAAACGCAATAGCATTATTTATTAGCTTAGTTTTGGTTTCATTTGTATCAGTAATAATACCTGACGTGAGTTTACCTTCTATTTTTATATAACTGTTTGCAGGGTGAGTAACTAAATCTTGAGAGTTAATAGCAATGCGAATCTCATCATTATTAGCAAAATTAGATGAATCATTAAACGGTGTAAAAGCATGCCACTGATAACGCGTGACAGCTTCATCGAAAACAGGGGGTTGACCGATGTCCAGTAGCTCACTCATTGTACTAAAGTCTGTTTGAATAAACATCCTTTATATATCTAAAAAAACCATGATGGCCGTACATGATATCCCTTTCTTCTAAGTAACATTACATAACGGTAAGGAATATAATGGATATATTCGGTTCCGTATATTGATCGGTAAGTTTTATTTTTAAAAGTTAAACCCATGCTTATTTGTAATATTTAAAACTATAGTGATTAGCTCGCCTCTAAAGTCAAGTAACTTAAAATGCTGATCTAGCAGTCTGATTTTTACACTTTCTATTCTTTTTGTGTTGATAGGATAATACAGAGGTCTTGAAGGGGATTCAACTAACTTATAACCTGGTGGCACTTTAGGCGTAAAGCAATGTAATATATGCGTTCTTTCAGATGCGCTTGAAGTGTTTAACGCGTTACTAAAGAACCCTTCCGCTAAATTGCACTCGATATAACTGTGCGATTTGTGAAATCCCCAATGCGATCGACAGCGACAGAACGCCCTTAGGTCCTTAAATCCGAGGTCCTATAGACTGACTTTTACTGAAATCTAGACGCACATTAGATTTTATTTCGGTCCTGAGAGTATTATGGTTAGCCGATACTTTAATTATATGCTTTCTATCGATATTTTTAGAAATAAAGTCGTTAATTCCGTTTATTTCATAACAGCCTGTAGGAATGTAATTGAGGTTTTTCTAAAGAACCGTCGTCTAAATAATAATGTAGTTTATTATTTACGTTATCAAGTATGTTAGGTACGGAATAAAAGCTATCAAAGTGTATAAGCGCTATGTAGCAATCCTCGCCCTGCGGTAAATCGATGGGTGGAAATATTTGAGAAGTTATTTCGGATTCTCGACCCAAAAGCCGCAGCGTGTAATTCATAACTGAATAGTTTTTAGAGTTGACATTATGTTATATAGAAACACAAGACACAATTGACCACAAATTTCTCCGTCGAACTGAACTCTTTCGTTGTTGTAATATATGTTACAATTTTTTAAATACTTCAAGACACATTTGGGTGGGGTAAACCATAGCTATCAAATACAAGCGACACTCCGTTGAATGATAGGGCACACCAATGGGTACCGGGTTATTCGACGAATCTATATTATACACCAAACACTCGATTGCATTGCGCTTCTTGGGCAGATTATCTCTTATAAATGTACCTTTATAAAATGGTATTTTTAAAAAACGGACAATGCATAATAACTAATTGAATATTAGTCATGGCTCCTGTGGGAGCCAAGAGATTAGTTTTTTTGGTTACAACGATTCTTTTTTACGACAGGACCGGCTTTAAAGTTGAAAGTCCTTGACCATATTTTATAAGGTGCCAAATAAAGTCCTTTGCCCGATTTACCTTCTAATGCTCTGTTGTGACGTTTTAACTCTTGCAGAGTTTCGTTAGCTGTTTTTATATCTTTATACGATTTAACAGCGGCTGACGTGCCACTAACAAGAGTGCCCAAGGCCCCTAGTCCAGCTAATACCAAAGGCAAAATTCCTCCACTTTTCGGTTCCTGTAACTTACGCTTTTTGGCCGCTTTGTTCTTTTTAAATTTACGCTTTATTATATTACTGCAACATTTAAGCTTACCACCCTTCTTTTTAGGGGCTTTCTTAATTTTACCCTCCATCTTCACCTTAGCTTTCATAGCGTTAGTGACAACGTAGGCAGCGATTTTTTCACCAAAAGTAGAATCTTTAGCTTTGACTCTTGACCAGGCCTTTTCGATAAGGTCTTTATCTGCGACTCTGCGAGATTCAGAGTCCTTTGTTTGCGCGTATAGTAAGTCGTGATTTAGACAGGCCTCATCTAATTTATTTTTCGGTAAATCACCTCTCTTAAGTCGCTTTTCTAATTTAGTTCCGGGTCCTGCAAAATTATAACTCGGTATATGCAACTCAAAGGGTAACTTATCAATAATACTATTAAATATACCTTTGCCTGTAACAGACATACTGATTTACATATAACCCCTGCATCCTGTATATATAGGTGAGTGCAGTCCGCTACACTGGGTAGTTATCAAAATGAAGTTGGTTCAGCAAGAATTAGTGCTGAAAATAACGATATTCTACCCCCTGTCGGTAAAGAAATAATTAGGCATTCGCCCTATTTCCAAATTGCATCCGGTGCCTAGTAAGTGGGGTTCTGGTAAAGGTAAAACCACAGCGGTGTTGAATTTAATACTTCACCCGAACGGATTACGTTTTGAAAATGTCTACGTGTTTTCTCAGTCGTTATTTCAACCTAAATTTGTCTTATTAAAGGAAATTTTAAGCCAAATTCCTGAAATAGGATACTACACCTTTTCAGAGGAGGATGAAGTTATAAAACCCGAAGATGTAAAAAAATTCTATTTTCATTTTTGATGATATAGCAAATAAAAAGCAAGACACTATTACGGACTATTTTTCTATGGGTAGACACCGCAATGTGGATTGTTTTTATTTATGTCAAACATACAGTAAAATACCTAAAAGACTTATTCGTGATAACGCAAATTTCTGTAATTTTTCCTCAAGATAAATTAAATTTAAAGCATGTATATGATAATCATATATCGGATTTAACATTTGATCAATTTATGAACGTGTGCAAACTAGCGTGGGGAGACGATAATAAACACAATTTTCTTACGATATGTCTTGATTTTGAGCTAAATAACGGAAAATATCGTCGTAATTTCGATCAGTATATAATACCTGAAGTTTAAGTTAACATGTTTAGTTCATTATGTCGTTTGATAGAGAAACAACTGAGAGAATAGTTAATCTTGCTAATCAGGTTAAGAAAAAGATGTTGGCGCTTAAAAAAACTTGGCATCTCAAGAAGAGACTTTAAAATTTCAAATGGAGCCGTTGAAAAAGCCTATAGAATCATTAGTTAAAGTAATATCATCTCAATCGGATCAAAAAGTTAAACCTGATCCTGATCATGAAGCTGATCCTGATCAAGTAGAAAAGGATGAAGAATTACCCAAGAATCTTTATCTGATGAACTTAAACGTTTTATATCGGATTCAAGTGATACCGATAGAGTTTTTGGCATCCGTTCGGATGGTAAAAATTATCTTATCGGTGACTCGGTTGTAAAAATTAAAAAATATTCAATCAAGATAGGGGATGACAAGTTAAACTAACTAAAGGCTTAATTGAGTTACTCACTCGTAAGCACCCTGAAAATTACGATGAAAGCGATTTAAAAAAAATACAAACAGATTTTAATATAAAACAAAAACGCTCATCGCAAAGGTTATAGTTCTCAAAACCCAATCGCTCACAGTAAATATTCAAAGTATACAAATGTTATAAAGCCTTTGTTTATAGAGAGGCCTAGGCTTGCAATACAATCTTTCCAAACCCAGCCTAGTATTGTCTTAAATTTACTTGAACGTCTTGAACTGTTATGGAGTTCTGAAGACGCCGGTAACGATTCTCATTCACAAGAGATAAATAGTATAATAAACAAACTTAAAAATATAGGAGTTATATATTAGAATATTTCAAGATTATTCT
Organism: Microvelia longipes; assembly: GCA_018340805.1. Classification (NCBI taxonomy): domain Eukaryota; kingdom Metazoa; phylum Arthropoda; class Insecta; order Hemiptera; family Veliidae; genus Microvelia; species Microvelia longipes. The sequence continues at coordinate 46,896,477 of JACMZG010001911.1, read as the reverse complement.
TTAGTCTCACAATGCCTGTCGATAAAGGAGGTAACCATTTTTACCCCCATCTCTACGGGTCTACAAGCGTCGCCCCACCCGTTGAAGATGATGACTTAGTAACATTAGGTTACTTAAAACATATCATGCAACAAGAATCTTTTGATACTAAATTTATCAGAGGTGACATAGTGCACTTTTCAGGAAAGCAATTGAGAGGTGTTTCTGAGCCCATTATGGCTTCAGATGTTGTTAATAAAAAATATGTTGATACAAACTTTGTAAGACTTAAAAATGCAACGGCCATAAATAAACATAAAATAATTTATCATGATCATGACCCCAAAACCCCTGTCAACTGGGGTGAAGCAATGGAACTTTTTTCAGAGTTGTTCTTCATTAAATTTATAAGACGAAGAAATGAGTGATTAGACTTTAGTATATTCTTAACGACGCCATGGACAGCGTTAAAGAAGATATTGTTAATGAAATCTATCGCCCTGCTAGAAAGCGATTTCCAAGGCGTAAAGTGAAAATAAAATCTTACAACGATCTCTTGGAGGCAGACTTAGTTCAGTTAAGTAACTTGGCCGCTGAAAATAAAAACTATAAATACATACTTACTGCTATTAACGCTTACTCAAAGTATGCCTGGGCAATACCTCTTCGTGATAAATCTGGATCTTCTGTAGCTGAGGCTTTTAAAAAAATATTTAAAGAACAAAAGTTTAAAAACCTCAACAGTGATGAAGGTAAAGAGTTTTATAATTCGGTGTCCAAAATCTATTTAAAAAATATGGAATAAACCATTACTCTACGCATTCAGGCTTAAGGCAACCATCGTAGAAAGATTTAATAGAACTCTTAAAACTAAAATGTGGAAGCAGTTCGCAATACAAGGTAGTTACAAATGGCTAGATATCCTGCCAAAATTAGTCAAACAGTATAATAATACTACTCATTCAACAATTAAGATGAAGCCTAGAAACGTCACCCCTGATACAGTTCTTAATCATAATGAAAAAAGAAGATTGGTTTTTAAGAAACCAAAATTCACTGTAGGTGACTATGTGAGAATTTCCAAGTATAAAAATGTATTTTCTAAAGGCTATGAAGCTAATTTTAGTACAGAAATATTTCAAATATATAAAGTCCAGAATACTGTCCCTGTAACTTATCTCATCAAGGACGCCAAAGGCAACCCATTTTGGGCTCTATATCAAGAAGAACTCACATTAGTTAAACATCCTCATATATATTTGGTAGAAAAACTATTAAGAAAAAGAGGTAATAAGGTGCTTGTGAAATGGTTAGGATTAGCTGAAAACAGCTGGGAAGATGTAAGAAAAATGAAACAAATGTAAAATAATGTAATTTATTATTATATAAATATATACTTATTGTACAATAAACTGTTTATTTTATTACAAGTTGTGAATTACATAAGTGTAATTTCTTTAAATCAATAAATATACAAATTATTTACAAACTATATACATAAAATAATAAAAAATAAATATACAAATTATTTACAAAACATATACATAAATAAATAAAGAATAAATATACAAAATTATTTACAAAACTATATACATAAAATAAATTTACTTTATTGTTTACAATAACCGTAAGGTACTGAATCATAGTGATCAATTTCCCTTCGTTTGACAAACTTAACTGCAAATGTTTTTGAACTTATTTTAGAATATACATCATTCGCGCTGTTTTATTATCGTGTTTATTTGACACTATACCTTTCTCCCGATCATTTTAAAATTATATCTTTTAATGATCGAAGTTATTTTTTTGGAATTACAATAGTTTAACGTTAGGCCTTTAATTTTACATACGGTGTGGTACGTATTATTTTGCGGGCTATAAACTTTGTATGCATAGCTCTTAGGGCCCGAGGACACAAACTCAGTTATAAAGCTACCTTTTCCATACTCCTCCAATTCATCCGTAAGGTCGCCGAGGAAATTACCCGTAGGTAAATTCTCTTCACCCTCCTTACAGGAAAAAATTAGGCTGTCAGTGTCAAAATAATGGCACCTTTCTTTTAAGACTTCTAAGTAGCTATATAATTTGAGTCGTGCCTGGGCCGTCACGAATGACGCTATAACTACGTTAACATTGGTCAACACGCGTTCGTTACCTTCCCGATCACTCCAATTGACATATATAACTGACTCGTTGACTGGTAAAATATGATTAGTGACTTTGAGGGGGTCAGTCAATATCTCAAGGAGTTCATGAGGCTCATTAACGATTGATGTTTTGGCATCGTATTTCGCGAATTGCCCCACTGACTGAGATTTAACGCGGTCTTGGAGACTGTTCGCAAGCCAGGGTTGTAGGCTATTTTAGAAGGGTCTAACAGGATACCCTCGACCTCATAGTAACGTTCAACGTACTCAGCTCTGTCTTCGGCTGTTTCACAGTCTTTAGGGTATCCTGAGGATTCCTGTTTGATCTTTAAGAACGTATTTACATAACGTGCAAACAACCCTTCCTCGCCTGTATCTCTATTATATTGAACAGTCTCCCACGTATATATCTCCCACGTGTCAACCAACTTATAACCCATTTCGAGAGCCTTAGCTACCTCAAGAATAACCCAGACACCGTGGAGCATCCGCTCTTCATCGGTATGAAAACAGTCTTCTTGATTTAAAGTTTCTGCACAAGTACGGCAAAGAGGAAAAAATAATTTATTATGAAGTTTTACAGGTAAAACTGGAAAGTAAAGCGACCTTGGTGGTAATATTGAACACTTCATTATACCGTGTATACTTTTTAGTGTAGGATCGCTAATAATTACACTGTAGCACTCCTCAAACCCCACGTAAATTTTGGGTTCCTTAATAGGGAAAATACCATATTTTGTAACCCAAGGATACAAGGAGCACACATCATAATAATGAATTCTTTCCCCATCACCACACTTGTAATACAGTTTAGTATTACCTGTCCGACCTCCAAAGAAACTTTCCCTTAAATTCAAGGGCTCCATTTTCAAAACCTTATTACTATCTAACCAGTTTTTGATATCCGAGTTGTTCTTAAGGTAGCTACTGAACTCGCATTCCCACATTTCTGTTAAACTATAACCCAGCGCTTTAATTTTACAAGCTTTTGACCTGGTACTTTCTAATCGCTTGTTTAAAGTTTCAAATGAACCAGAGTATAAAGGGCTGTCCCTATTGCTTCTGATACACGTGTGACCATGGTAAAAACATCCGTAGAATTCGAAAACTTCATTACGCTCTTCACAATAGCCATCAACTTTTAATTTAGTGCCGGGAAGAACTACCTCGTGCCCGTTAAACGCGTGTTTTATTTTTATATTGTTAACTTTTTCAACGGTTAACAGCCACTTAATAGCACTAAAAGAGTGATTATCACGGCATCTATAACCACCTTTTGGTACTAATTCAATTGTATCAGGGTTGAGGAAATTCCTACGATAGCATAAATTAACTGCCGAGGCTATAGTGATAGCGGTTTCAGAAAACGGGCACACATCACAGTATTGTAAAAAAATTCTACGGAACGCAAGACATGCTTGCCGTAGAATGGTCACATCGTTTATTGTGTATCCTCTTAGCTCATCTTTCATCCTAAACACAACATTTTTGCTTACCTGATCATTGTACCAGACCAAAAACCTTTCTCGATCAGAAGACCTCATGCTGTCAGGGTCGTAAAATTCAACTGGTGGCAGGGGCCCAACATAATTTTGATTTTCTATTTTGTTGAAAAGGTACGGAAAATACCCTTTCTTTAATTCGGTTAAATTGAACGCCTTGGGTAAACTAGACAGGGCATGGGTAAATAATTTAGTGAATCTAAAAATTTAATATTTTGATACTTTAATGATAAAATTTTAGTTCCGCGCATGACTACTTCAGGATTGATTTTATAACAATAACTAATGATTTAATAAAATGAAATCGAATCCTGATCCGTTATGCGCAAGACAAATAATATGTTTTAAATTGGGCCGATCAAGAAATAGGTAACTTAAAAAATTGTTGAATCACGTTTCACCGATATAAACGTGTTCTCTAACACCGCATGTTGGACATAAATACGTCATGTCATCATTGTCTTCGCACAATGATGACATACCTGTTGAAGAACACAAGCATTAGGCTCATGTTCTTTGAGATTAGGGTCGTTTTGGAAATGTTTTTCCTGCCTAGTTTCTAAATCAAAGAAAATAAATAGTATATTATCATCAGAGGGTTTGCTCGTGTTTACCTTCATATAACACCTGTGATCAGGCGTCGTATAAATGAAACAAACGGTACAATATATTTCCCCACACACGTGAGGTTTCCGATGTCTGCGAGTTAAATCGAGACTTTAAAACATTTTAACATTTTAAATTTACGAACGTTTTCACAGTTGAGGTGTGACAGTTTTTTTTTAGTTTGACTGTTTCGAACTTGTGAAGAGCGAACATTTCTGATTATTAAAAGTTCTTTTACATTGTTTACAAGACATTTTAGAGGTTGGTTCACAAGGCGGGTTGGAGAAGCACGACGAACACTTTGTGCATACGTGCAGTTTTATTCTTTAAAAGGAGTGTTGCATTCTCACAATAATACAAGCATGCAAAAGCACCGGTTAGACTTTTAATAACGTTAAAGTGCCCGTCACCATATATCAAATTTATTCTATATTGTGCGTCGGGATTTACGCCCTTGAAAAGGACATCTCTACCGCGACCTTTATAATCATAAACAGTTATCAAATATTTTTTCAAATATGCCTGAAATAAACCAACCTCGTTTAAACCCATACCACCAGTTTGAGGGACTTGAATTTGTGCTTTACCCATTAATTTCAGGGCAAGCTTGTCTTGAAGTTTTCCAATATTTTTTCTGATAATATTATAACGGGAATCGTGTTTTGCCAGGGCCTTACCTACTACTAAAGCACGCGGTAAACACAGGTTATCCGTGTTTTGTATCGTGATAATACTTCTTTTTGAGAGGCAGACCCTGTCAAAATCACCGTCCTTACCAACTTTACGACCCGAGCCATGAGGTATTTTAACCCTAGTTATTTCAAGAGTCATAGTGTCGGTATGAAGGGTCAATTGATTACTTTGGATAACAGTTTCAAGTACCTCTAGAACATCCATCGGAGTCACGTCCTGAGCCGCCTTAAATGAGCACCATGCCGGCTCCTTCAGGTATTCGCTGCTGATGCACATTCCTAGCATGTCTGTCGGTGCAGTAGTGTGCATCACATCATCGAATACCCCGTGAATCCCACGTCGTAGCCAATCGATGGGGTCGGTGTCATCAGGGACGGGACGCAACTTGAACGTTTTCTTGAAGGAGGTGAGTCCAAACCTCTGATTATGCTTGGTGTTGCTGCTTATTACATCGTAGAGTACATCAGAGGTAGGCTAAACAATAAAACAAAACTAATTAGGACACACTTGACTAATAATATATTAAGTAGGACTATATTTAATTTATAAAATTAATTCTGTACACATAATTTATCAATTTTTATTTAATTATTATTTTTGTAAAAGTGTAATTTTGACCATTATTGTATTAATAAATAAATTTACCTCATCAAAATCTTCGTCCCAAAAACCTGTGGTGTCAAACACACACACGTTTTCATGCCTTCCTATATCCCGCTCCAGGAAGGACACGTTGCAGTACCTGCAGCTCTGGACGGTCTCACTGTTATTGAGGTCCGACACCCAAAGGCAGAGGTCTTCGTGGGTGAGGTATTCACCCTCAACCACGGTATACGGGACTCCACATACCCTGCAAGCTCTTTGAGTATCAGCGACGAAAGACATTTTATCTGTAAAATTGAAAAATATATAAAACATTAATAAAATATTTAATACTGTAACAAATTTGAAATTAATTGTCAACATGGATTGAAAAATAATATTTAGAAATTAATACTTCAACGGTAGCAAGCGCATACCATATTTTAAGTTTTACTTCAAATTTTAAAACTAATAACCATTAATAATAATATTTGAAAATAATTTATGTGACACTATTATTATTTAAATACTAATTTTTAAAAATCGTTAAAATGCGCTAATAATAAAACGTTTATAAATATAAAATTAAAAAATTACCTAATTATTTTAAATATAATTATTATTTCTTACCTGGAATAGGGTATCCAAAAACTGGTAAAGCAGAACGTTTAAATAAAATTGAAAATTTAATCAGGACTGATCCAAAGCTAGATACCGTCTGAATTAATTAGGAAATACAATGAAGAGGGGGATGCTTTTCGTGAGAATTGGCGATAGGGAAGGGGTTATAATTTACACGATCCGACATGAAAAGTGCTGATGACTGCATTTCTTATAGCCAGGCCGGATATTGGATACTCTTTTACGATAGAATTTCATACCATATTTAATAAAAAGAAACTAAATTCAATTTATTACAACAATTTAAAATAAAAATAATTGTAATGAAAACTACATTAGCAAGGTTTTTGATGTATGCTTCGATTTTCAAAATTTAAAAAATAGTCCTATTTGTTTACACCGTCTCAGACGAGGATCGAACCAGGGTTCTTTAGAACCACATTTAGCTAACACTGCTACTTTATCCCATACGGCCTTCCTTGGAATGCGGATAATCAGTTAAAGCGTGTGTAACATATGAATGAAAAACACACACTCGGCAGATTCCTGCCTAGACGACGCGTTGCACCATCCTAGCGTACTATACCCTTATCAATTACTACACATTTAAATACCTCACATACGGTTAAATAAATATGTATATTAATGTAACAGTTTACCCCACCCGTCACTTTAAACACTTCATATACATAAATAATATTTTAAAAATTTTAGTCACTAGCTAACTTTCTAATGGATTACCTCAAACATTTTGATCTGACTCGATTTTACTGTGAATTGACTGAATCCTATAGTGGAAGGGTAGCTAAATTATTTAAAGTTCAAGAACTTGTAAGTGAAATAGAAAAATATACTCAAATAGGCTGTACCCGCCGCTACAAGAACCGTTTCGGATGGCATTACCCTAACCGTAGTTGGGCTAACGAAAACGCTCTGTCAGGTGTAAACTTTTGTTTTTGTTATTATTTAGAAACAAAAAGCGCAAGAACTGAACCGCTTATTAGAGGAACTTTATCCAGAAGATGTAATAAATGGTTAAAGCACATTCGTTAAATTTGTTGGTTTTAAAATTCTTTTAACGGTTTGAACCAATTAATTTAACGAATACTATGTAGAAATATGTTTATAAATTTAGCGATATAAATTACATTTTAGTCGATTGTCAACCGTCATACAGACAACTAGTTATGGGACTTTTACAAGGAAAGATGAACAAATATTTTAAAGTTTTATCAGAACGTAAAATCGTTAATACAAAACTCTGCATAACAAGAGTTTATGTTACGGCTAGATTGAAATTTCCAAAGGAGACTCCGTACATATGGATTGAATCCGCAGTATGTAATTTAGTTTACTATGCTATACGAAGCGCAGGTAAGGAGGATTTGATTAGAGTTACAGTGGAAGTACCGACGAGAGACTTTACTATCATGTTTCCGATACTAAAAAGAAAAGATTTTACCGCCGAAGCAGACTTCTTCGACTTCAAGTACGGTGATAGCGTAAAAGTGTCAGCCTACATTTTAAAAAAAGTTAAATTATAATTAATATCTTATTATATTTATTCAATAAATATTTTATAAAATAAATTTCGATTTCTTTTTACCTTAAAACATACAATTTGTCACAAAAAGTTAAATGTAATGCGACATTTGTCAAATTTCATAACCTGATTAAAACTATTTTCCTAAAATAATTACAAGCAAAGTATACCAAGTGGCCGGATGTCACAAGTGTATAAGTGTTGAGGTTTAGGCTATTTTGCAAAATAATAGGCGCAAAACTATTAGAAAAGTAGCCTTTACAATGACATCATTTTAATTTATTTACTCATTTACGATTTTCTTAAAGAAATTCGCTAAACATATAAAAAGTAGCGTTTAAAATGACCCGTCTGACCTTTATTATAAATTAATCATTTACGATGTCGCAAATGTATAATTTTAATGCGTCAATGTGTTGAGGGTTTAGGCTATTTTGCAAAATAATAGGCGCAAAAAAACTATTTTCCTTTAGAAAGTAGCCTTACAATGACATCATTTTAACTTTATTACTCATTTACGATTTTCTTAGAGAAAATCCGCTAGTAAACATATAAAAGTAGCGTTTAAAATGACCCGTCTGACCTTTATTATAAATTAATCATTTACGAAAATGTATAATTTTAATGCGTCAATTGTTGAAGCTATTTTGCAAATAATAGCGCAGAAACTAATCTTTAGAAGACACTTAAAATGACCTCATTTTAACTTTATTTACATCACGAGAGAAAATTCACTAGTAAATATAAAGTAGCATATAAAATTGACTAAGCCAAAGTTAACACATTAGACAACGTTGGAACATGAAAATTGACTAATTACAACTCAAAATCAATATATTTAGACTAGAAATTTAAACTAACTTAAAATACAGACTTATTAGACTTAATACTTATACTAACAATAAATAATAAATGACAAAAACTGAAAAACAATCTAAATTTACTTAATTGACATTTAAAGAAATGTTGAAACTAACTACAAGATTTACAACAATACAGACTTATTACCGTGACTATATCAAGACATTCTCATTAACAGACAGGAGAAAGTAAATTATTTCTTCATCAAGACTTTCTCATTATTAGACACGAGAAAGTAAATCCTTAAAGTAATAACGCGTGTAGAGTAGAACATAGCTCGGGGTCACTAACACTTTAGTATAGGGTAGGTAGGGTAGTGTAGCGGAAAGAAGGCTATGTACCAGTCCGCGCCATTGTCTACTAACTCACTCAGTTGGTCTAGTGGTTAGAGCATCTGAATTCAACGCAGGGGTCTCGGGTTCGAATCCAACAAAAGGCTCACACTTTTTGTTGATTCTTACCCATAAGAAATGTTAAATTCAACATGTAAAAGTAACTGGATGGGTGACCGTGTAAGATGTAAACAAACAAAGTGACGTCAGAGGACACATGTAAACAAACAAAGGTGAGAAGGCAAGGTGACGTCAGAGGATAGTGCATAACATGGAACCCGCAATACACATAGAAGAGGGGGGGGGGCAGATGTAAACAAACATGAGAGTGCAAGGTGACGTCAGAGGTAAGTGACCGGGGTGGCACGTGGCCGGCGCCAGAGTGAAGAAAAAATGCTGACGCTATGTCTGGCCATGGTAGCCGGTATACTACTCAAACCTAAACGTGAATACAATTAAGGTAATCGATGTTATTAAAATCAAGATACATAAAAATATACTAACGAGAAATGGACCCTTTTTCGACGTTTATGCCCTCAAGAAAACGAGTCCGTATACATCAATCAAGTGATTGAACTGGTTCATCCCAGTTAAAGGCAACTCCTGTCATGGTCGCCAGATTGACACCGTCTTGTGGGGCTTTGAGCTGCAACCCACACTACCAGGGGGAACCGGACGACCTGTCACGGCCGGACCAACTTGGGGTACAATGTGACGACTTACCTTTATTTTAATTTCGACAAATTTCCTTATTATTACGGTCGCCAGTCTCTCTTTGATTAGAGAAGAGACAAACTCTCCCGTGTGGGCAGATTGCTTAGATGGAGGCACTTCGCCTGTCGCTTAGAGAGGAGGGGTCTTCCTTGGTGGAGGCCTTCCACTCAGGGCTAGGATAGGCTAGGTAAGAAAGGGAAGTAGGGCTGGCGAGGGCAATAAATGAACTAATTACTAACTCGTTCTTAATGACTAAGATACTGAAATATATTAACAAAACTTTTACAAGTACAATCTTTTATCGACATGCAACCATATTAGAACTTAAATTAATCGGCCCTATTCTATATACTTCTCTGGGGGGTGTACAGAACTGATCCTGATGAGTGAGACTGAGAGCGAGAGACGCCGAGGCATTCGGCCCTAGGTTTGTTGGCCGAGGCAGCCAGCTTGACACGCAGTTGAGCCGAGGCTTCCGGCACGTAATGGCCGAGGCCGTCGGCTCCGCGCACTGGTAAGCCAGGGCTTCCGGCAGTAGTGGCCGAGGCAGTCGGCTCGGCGCTGGGGTAAGCCGGGGCTTCCGGCACGCAGTAGCCGAGGCAGTCGGCTTAGCGCAAGGGTAAGCCGGGGCTTCCGGCAGTAATAGCCGGGCATCGGCTCGGCGCTAGGGTAAGCCGGGGCTTCGGGCACTTAGTAGCCGAGGCAGTCGGCTTAGCGCAAGGGTAAGCCGGGGCTTCCGGCAGTAATAGCCGGGCATCGGCTCGGCGCTAGGGTAAACCGGGGCTTCGGGCACGTAGTAGCCGAGGCAGTCGGCGCGACTCACTGATCAGCCGGGGCAGTCGGCTCGGCGCTGGGGTAAGCCGGGGTCTCCGGCACGCAGTAGCCGAGACAGTCGGCTAGACGTGAAGAACCACGCCGAGGCTCTCGGCAAGAGTAGCTTCCAGGGCTGGTGGCTGATGTATGTCCGGTAGATATGTTTCAGTCCAGAAGATGAGGGGCTCATGGCTCACAAGCAAGTGTCGAAACTCAGTCAGACGCTGATGTACTAACTCTGTCAGACGCGGATGTCCCCCCACCACTAGCGGAGTGGGATATGCTGATAGGACTACCAGTATATCTCCCCACCTCTCTTGCTGCACTCAAGTCTCCTCTACATAAGGATCTACCCCACATTTTATGGATTATTAATTAATAAATATTTTCTATTTTAAGGTTTAATAAATAAAACTCTAGGTTAATTAAAGGTAACTTATAATTAATCTTAATTATTTCACAATTTATTTTTTTATTTCAATGGCTCTCAGGAAGGGAGTGTCGGTTAATCAATCAGAGGACTATTTAATAATAATAAAATAATAAATAAAATCTTTATTTCCATTATGCAATTATACAATAGCTTTAGGATGCGTAATCATGGATTCAACTTTTACAATGTGAAATTAAAATATTCATTTAAGTTATAAAAAGGTACTTTTTATAAAAATTTGTTTATTTTTTTTTAAATTTATCAATATTAAGCATTTTTATTTTTTCCGGTAGTTTATTGTAAATATTGACACATAACACTGTGGTCTTCGAGGTCTTTGCATCCATTAAATAGGCGAACGGTCCTAAGACCGAACCCTGTCCGGCTCCAGACTCCAACTCTTCTATATCAGATCTTACACCTTTATATTCCACACACTGCGGCCTGTTTTCATAATATGATTTTGACATTGTATATGCATTACCTTCAATACCTAAGAACTGTAGTTTGTAGCAAAAGATGTCATGTGAAAGCGTGTCAAAAGATTTGCTCAAATCCATGCAAGTAATGTGAGTGTCTCCCGGTTTTCCATGCCTTCAATAACCCTGTTTACTACTTTTGTCACTGCTTGTATTGTGGATCTTCCTGCTCTATACCCATACTGACTATCACTTGGTAGGTTGTTTTCTTCTAAATAGCTAACTAATTGCCTCTTAATGACTTTCTCTAGAATCTTAGAAAATATGGGTGTGATGGATAAGGTCTATAACTGTGATGGATAAGTTATAGGTCTATAACTTGATGGGCATTCTTTATCACCTTTTTTATATATTGGTACGACCTTAGCTATTTTTAGCACATCAGGAAAGTGTCCATACATTAAAGAATTATTTATTAGCTTAGTTAAATGTTCACACAAGATAAAACCAGAATTTGTAATGAGATTATTAGATAATCCATAGAAATCTTTGGTGTCAGAGATTTGTGTGAGCAATTTGTCCGCTGTCAAAATGCCCCGCTTGAGAAACCGACACTACCATCCTGATTGTTTAAAAGAATAAGTACGTAAGAGGAAAAGTAAAAGTACGTCCCGGAACCCCGGCTTACCCTAGCGCCGAGCCGACTGCCCCGGCTATTACTGTCGAAAGCCCCGGCTCACCCCACAGAGAAGTATAAAGAATAGGGCCGATTAATTTAAGTTCTAAAATTAAAATATATAATAAATATTATAATAATTATAAAAATGTATAATAATTAACCAGTTATTAAACTATACATTTTTTTTTGTAAAAATAAAACTTTGCTGGTTCTCACGAGACTGGAGTCTGTGTGTGGGGGTTTCTAGAAAAATAGTTATAACAGATTATAGGAAGATATGATATAGATGCAGGAAGCTGAGTGAAATAAGGATATAAAAAAAATTATAAACAAGAGAATATATATAAAAAAAATAGTCAAAAGAAAAGTATAAAAAGGTGTTTGAAACTGGGATGTATAACAATTTTTATAGAAAGTAATATATAAAGGATAATTATTATAACCAGCAATGTAAGAACCAACAAAAATAAATTTATATGATTAAGACATAATTAATAAGGGTTGAGTAGTTAGTGTTTAGTTTTATGCTTTTCAATCTGGTTTTTAATACATCTTTCTAGTATTTTAGAAAAGTTGATTAGCAGTGAAATTGGCCGGTAACTGTGCAAGCATTAATTGCCAGGCCACGGGACCATGAAGATAGCATGAGGGAAAGTTCCTGTTTTGAAGGATAGATTGATTATATGTTTCAGAGTTGCTACAATAACAGACTTGATTGTTTTAATAGTAACGTTAGAAATCTCATCATGGCCTGTTGCTTTAGAATTGCTAAGTTGCTTAATGATTTCAAATATTTCTTCATCAAAATTGTTGATCCTATTCATTAGGCTACTCACTAAAGACTAATTTTTCTAATTGTTTTTTTAGCGTCTGCATACTGTATGCAGACGCGATACTGTATGCATACTGTATGGTACGAGCGAACAGCCGGTACTAAGTTGTCTGAGGGACTGAGCCTGATTGGGTTCAAGGATATAAAAACCACCAGTACAACATGTATTCTTTTTTTGGATAACCATTTATTTGGAACATGAGTAATATGTATTATAAGAACTATAAATGAAATGTTTAAAGACAAAATAGCAATAGATATATCTATAATAATTGAAAATATGTTTATTTATTTTTTTTTTTTAATTTGTTTTATTCCCTTTATAAATGAGAATGTGTATTCACATATACATGAATGTTTCTTACATAAATATTAATTGTTATAAGTGTAGAGGAATTGTTTTATACATATCTAAATATAAATTTATACAGTAGAGCTAGAATGAAGTAAATTTCCTGACGGATGGCTGAGACGATAGACAAGTTCCAAGTACCTCTCACACTTTGTCTTCACCAGAAGAGAGGAGGTAGAGGCCTGTTCTGACGAGACAAAATATACATCCCAGAAAATTAAAATTAAGTAAAACTGGAAACGTGGTGGGATTATGATACCCAGAAATTTCCAAACCCCCAACGAGGTATAAAATATTAAGATTTAGTTAAAATTGCCCTTACACTAAAGAATTTTCATAATATGAATCAAAATTGAATCTTTGCAGCCATTCACTCTGAATTTGATAAAATTTGAAACAAGAAAAAGGACAAATTTCATTGTAGGACGCATGTAACGACGACGTAATTTCTGATCAAGAAAACATTTCAGAAACAGATAGGAAATTAGAATTTAGCTTACCACCATTTTGCTATACACTTGCTTAAACAACTAAACCAGTTTAATAACATAAAAAACTATGTTTTTTTACTAAAAAAAACTCAAATTAAAAGACAATGGACTCGATAAAAAATGAATAAGATGGCCGACCTAACCTCAGGTCTCATCGCTGCCTCCTATTACGAAAAATTAGATCGAACGAAAGAGGAAAACAGAAATATTTGAGACAGACAGACTGAATTAGCAAATAAAGAGAAAAACTGAAATAAAAGGTTTACTTATGTTTTTTAAATTATCATTAAGTTACAAAATTAACATTTTAAGATGTTTTTCGAAGATTAACTAAGTCTATGGTAAGATTTACATATAGATTTGGTTGTTTGATTTTTTTACAATTTATCTATTTTTTTTTTAAATTTAAAATGGCAACACTGATGAACTGTCAAAATCGAAAATTCTACAAGTAAATAATAAATTATTTAATTACTCAACAAATAAACTAATTAATAAGAGTGGTATGCATAAAGGATGTGTTGAGGTAGGTGGAATTCAGAGGTTTATGCTTTTCAATACATTATGCTAAAATAGCTACATCTGCTTATCCCTTTCTTTACATTTTCCTGTGTATATGCTCCCCTCGTTTTGGAAAAATCTATCCAAAACTGGGTGTTAAATTCTTAAAAAGATATGTATTTATTAATATTTATAAACCAATGTTCAGCTATCCCTTGTAGCGACCTTTCCACCACTTCCACATACCGTTTCTCTAAATATCTATGGCGCTGTCTTCGTCAATTTCGCAATTAGATTGGTTAGATGGAGTCATAAAAGAGTGGGTTAAACAATTTCTAAAAATACACCTTAATAATTTAGCTGTTGGGTTAGAGTTAGATCCGCCCTTTTGTCTAAGAATAGAAAAAAAGTTTTCTAAAGGATCTTGATTAACTCTAGCTGTTAGCAGCATTTTCTCTTCCTTGTTTTCTGGTAGTTCATTATATAAATTAAGAATTGACTTGCAGGTCCAAATAATTCCAGTGAAACAGGGAGGTGTTGATTGAACTCGTTTATTACTAGAAAACTTTTTTAGTGTAAAAAAAACTTGAATCGCTTTTTCAAGAATATTTTTGATCCATGGACTTGCTTCCGATACAGCGTTGCATTTCATATTAATACATTTATACCTCTTGCTGTTTAAGGCGTCAAATAAATCATTAATAAATTAAATGAAATTGGCGGTGGTTTCGGCTTCTTTCTCCAGCTCTCTTGTTCTTACTGCAGTGCGCATAGCGGCAGCAACTGAAGCACTGAATAACTGAACTGCTAGACGAACGTTCATTTTTTGAAATGGACCAGGCCATATATGTGCTCGAGTTACTCTCGGGAGGGCTCTTGCTGTCGTGCTACCATCGTCTACGAGAAACAATTCTTCGATGTGACAAAATGATATCATTAATGACGAGTTTCCATCATTTGAGGTAGAATTGAATTTACTTTTTAATAAATTATTTTTTAGGCTTTTTATTAAGTGAGGAGCGTCGTATATCACATGAAGTTTAACTCCTTCAATTTGGACAGAGGGGTTTTCAACATAAGCTCCAAGATCTTTTATAACTTTTCTATTTACGGGTCCTTGGTCGCACACCATAGCCATTGGGGTCAATCCGCATCTTTTGAGCATCCTTACAACATCCTCCAAAGCTCTTTTCATTGCTTCATACTTCATTCCACCGGCTGTCAAAAAGTACCCTAATGGAATTGGAAGTACCTTAATGGAATTACTCCTCTTATCATGAAGACATTCACACTTTGAGCTTTGTCAATACTTCTGCTCCAGCCGTAATCAACGAATCCTTCCACCATGTCTAGCGATTGGTTATATTGTAGAAGTTTTGAATTGTCATTTCTTCAAAACAAATAACGCAATATTTGCTTTCACTGCCCATTGATATAAACTTCTCTCGCAAACACTTTTCAACTGAATTTGATATTCCTGGATGGCATTCCTCCTTGCCTAACCAGTTTCTTATTGTTGAGATTCCCGGCAGATTTACGCCAGTCTTTCGCATGTGTTTGTACTGACTAGGTCCTTTATAATAAAATCCCATACTTAGATGTTTTTCTTGTTTAGTCCAGGGACACTTCCTTTTTTTAAATTGCATTTTTAGGAATGTTTTATTTTGATTAGAAGCTAGATTGTACTCCTTGTTGATCTTCTTCAAATTTTTCATTTAAACTTTGGCTGAAGATAACTTTCTTTTTAAATTAGATACCTGCTTCTGAAGCTTTCTTATTTTCTTTTTATTCCTATTTTCATCGCTACAATCAAAAAGAGATCTCTTACATATTCTTTTTGGACCTTGGGGAGTTTCAAATAATAAAGTCTTCGGATCAACAGACCAAGGTGAAGTGCTTATAATGCAGTTTGTCTTCTCAGGTAGACTTTTTTCTGGGGTAAACCAATTGTCTGAGCTAGCAGCAATATTTCACCTTTAGTATTTCCTATGTGGCATGTTCACATGCAATGTTTTGTTGTCATAAGAAGATGTTGATTCTTAACAAGGTAAGCTGTCTTCAAATGTCGGAGTTACTTTGGTCGATAAAGATACGCATTTTATTGGAACTGCTCCGAACATCAATTTACAACTTGGAAGAATAAATTCCTTGGGAATGTGTAAAGAGCACACCAATTTTTTTCTTCCAGTTATTTCGTGGTCTTCTAACCTCAGAAGCTCAGCATTTCCTGCAAGAAAATAATTACCATTTAAAACTGCGAATACTATTTTGCAGCATGCTAGAAAATGTCAGTTATTTTATTCATATTTTATTTTAGAGAATCTTGATCATGAAAATGACGCTTATGAGGTTGTTCGGATGGCGGAAGTTGAGGGCCTCCCCTAAGTAATGTTGGCTTAGGCTAGATAAATTTTAAAACTCTTTTCAATACCAAAAAATTAATAATATATTTTTAAAAGAATTTGACTGACATGACAATTTCAAAATTATAAAAATTAATCCAACAAATTCCCCCCTTAATTTTTATAATTGTCTATGATAAATATTATATATAATAGATTAGAATAGTTATGAATATATAATTTTTAATGAGTGTAAATATATTAATTATATTATTTTTTTTTTTTTTTTTTTTTGCCCGGATTAACCACTTCGACAGCTTGGTCCTTAGCGGTAATCACTCCATCCACCCGCAGTCTCTTAATCGGGTAAGCCCACCAGCTAACCCTGTTGGAGGCACTTCTTTAATAGTACATAAAATAAATCTATGTACTATGTACATTAAAATCTAAACAGCTACTATTGTTGTTTTGTATCAGTAATATATTTTAAATAATAATATTAGACTGTTTCTATTTTCTAATCTTCCCCCGGATTATTCCCTCATTTAAAACCTAAAACATTACGCGTTGTGTATCCTAGTGTTTTATGAGACTGCGCCGCAATTTATTTTACTTATATAACTTTACTTATATATTTTAATTCACTTTATTTGTTTATGCTTTTATTTTAGATATTATAGCTTTATTTATTTCATTTGTTTGCTAGTTTATTTTATTGCAATTTCTTTTGTACCCTTTGTATGTAAATGGATACTTTCATGTACTGTCAGAGGAACTGTGCTGTTGTGGCGTTTTATTTTATTCATTTGATCTCTGGGACGTGTTCATCGTGTTTTTTTTCATGTACTGCTGCGTGTTTTTGTTACGATATCTTTTCATATCCTCTCACTTCAAGAATGAAGGGTGTGTGTTCGTTTTTTTTTCCTTTTTCTAGTACCTTTGAAGGTGGACCCAGTGTACAACAGATGTTTGGAGCTACACTCTGTTGTACTGACCAAGAGCGATACAGGGTCCTGGACGTGTACAGTGGCTTGGGCTCTGCACACTGCTCAATGAGTTTTATAATGACAGAGGTGTGGAGCGCAATCGCAGGTCTGTACTGTAGAACATCAGATACTTGGTCTCTGCAATCTGATGTTTCAGGTCATCGTAGATAGGAATCTACGGAAGGAGAGGAAATATTTAAGGACTAAATATGATGAACAAAGTTGTAGATGAACGATGAATTGTAAGACGTACACAGGCTGAAGGTTGCAGTTATCAAAGGTGTTATGACAAACCAGTACGAATCCAATAAATTGGATCATGACTAAATAAATAAAGGCAAAACTAGAACATAGAACTTAAAGTTAGTATCACAGAGTAGAGGATGCCACACAGGGTTTTAACAAATAGCCACTGTGTGGACGAAGCATACTTAACCTAGAAACTAAGGCTAAGCTAAAACTTACCAACTACACTTACTAACTAAGGTCTTAAGAATAGTATCACAAATGACTAAAATCTAGAATCACAGAAGTATTTGTCCCGTAGGGGTTTAACAAATGGTCCCTACATAGTGGGTGCGTGCGTACTTAATCTAATGGGATAGAAAACTAAAGTAATATACACAACATTTACTAAAACTAGATTAAATAGAAACATATGAATATTGCTCTAGAGCAGGAGGATGCTCATCGGCAATATTCTAAAATTATTTGGTTTGAAAGCCTAGATACTATTAAAGCTCTTGATAGAGCTTAACTTTTTTAACAAAAGAGATGACTCTTCGAAGTTGGACCTATCAGAGAGTAGATTCTGCAGAGGCCCAACGATCTGGTGATTTCTTCTTTGAACTTCTAAAGCATTACATTCATTGAATATATGGTCAATAGTAAGAGGACCATTAAAGCATTGGGGACAACTTGGTTGCCTAGTACCTAATAAAAGATGTTTATGTGTTAGGCGAGTGTGTCCAGTGGAAAGTCTCGTAATTATTATTCTATTTTTTCGAGTCATATTGAGCCAAGTGAAGTCTGTTTCTGCATCTAAAATGCGTCTTAGCTTTGAACCACTTGCATTCCATTGGTTTTTCCTAATTGATTTCACTTCTTTGTTAACTTCATTAGTCAAATCCTCGAGCCGCAAGGGAGCGACAGGTGAGTCCTCATCTATAGCTGCTCTTGCGGCAGCATCTGCTTGTTCATTACCGTCTATACCAATGTGACTAATATTTAATTTAGTTTTAATATTAAATTTATTAAAACAAAATATAAATAAATTTAGATAATATAAATAAAAATAAATTTTAGATATGATAATATTAAAATGACTATAAGATTTAAATAAAGAATTATGGATATATTAAAAAATATTTGTTTTAGATAGACAAGCTTTAGCTTTTGGTCCAGATAACTGCTTTGTTAAAAAATCAGCTATTTGGTGATATAAAAATTGTTTTGTTCTCATGGTGCTCATTCAGATAAGCTACTGATCTTGCCTTGAATTTAAATTTTCTATCACTTAATCTTTTCTTAGCATATACCCATCTACATTTTATAGGTTTAATACTAGGAGGTATATCGACTAAATCCCATACTCGATGTTTATGAAGAGAGTCGAGCTCTTGTTTCATTGCTTCTATCCATCGATCTTTATCCTTTGATAATATTGCTTTTTCATACTTAGATAGTGAATTTTCTTTGTTGTAAGCAAGTCTTGCTCCTTCTTCATCTGAAGAAACTCTTGATAGTTAATTTCTTTTCTGTTGATCTTATTGGGACGTTTTTGCGATTCATTATTTGCTGTACCGGTAACTGTATCTTTGTTTATTTGGTTCATTTGTATTATCATTGTGTAAAAATAATGTTGTAAATAATTCAGGATAAGTTACTTCTTTGCCTTCTTTTTCAAATAGTGATATCCCGTTTTCATTCTCTAGGAATTTAACGTCTCTCAATTCAAGAACATGTCTTGTTTTTGGATCAAATATTCTATATGCTCTTCGATTAATAGAATATCCCACAAAAATACCTTCGTTCATCTTTGGCTCAAACTTTTTACGTTTGATTTGAGGAATCCAATAATAAGCTTGCATCCAAATGTTTTTAAGTGATTAACCGATGGTTTATGAATAAGAAAATATTTCATCTGGAGTTTGTTTTTTCCGTGTTTTTTAAAAGGAGTTTTATTTTTATATATGCTGCTGTACCTATTGCTTCTGCCCAAAATTTTATAGGTAATTTACTTTGTATTAGCATAGCTGTAGCACTTTCTGTTATTGTCCGATTAGCTCTTTCTGCAATACCATTACTTTGTGGTGAAATAGCTTGTAGTGAGTTGGTGTTTAATTCCTTTTTATTAAAAAATTCAGTCATCTCTTTATTTAAAAATTCGCCTCCGTTGTCTGAACGTACAGTTTTTACGGGTTTTCCTGTAATGTTTTCATACTGTTAATAAATTTTGATAATTTCTCAATTGTTTCTACTTGGTTTTAAAAATTTTGTAAATATTTTTCTTGAATAGTCATCCACTATAGTTAATATATATTTAGACCCTCCGAGAGATTTGGCTTGAATAGGACCCATAAGATCTACGTGAAGTAATTCTAAAATGTTATTGGATTGCTTAGTTTCAATGCTATGAAAAGGTTTTCTAGAATATTTCGCTTGTATGCATGCACTGCAATCAAATTCAAAATTATTGTTATTGAGGTTAAAATTTCTTACCATATTTTGATTCTTCAATAATTTCATGTAATTTTGATTTAAATGTCCAAGTCTTTTGTGCCATTTAAGAATATCATCATTTTGTTAAATAATTTTTAAACTTTGTTCTTGAGGTGGTTGATTTAGGATGTAAATATTTTTTCTTCGTTGAGCGGTCACTATTTTCTTTCCATATTTATTGTATATCGTCGCTCCAACATCATTAAATGAAACTTGTAATCCTATATCTGTAAGTTTGTTGATTGATAATAAATTACTGTCTAATTCTGGTACATATAGGACATCATTTAAATAATAATTGCAATTATCAATAGTTTTTAATTTAGATGTTCCTGAAGATTCTGAAAATATTACATCATTGTTTGCTAATTTTATTTTTCTTCTTTCAACTTTATTTATTTTAACTATATTTTTATTTGATGTCATATGACTAGTAGCACCGCTATCAAGAACCCATTCTGTTTCATTTGTTTTATTTATATTTGCTGTCCAAGCATAGTCACAATGATCTGACTCAGTGTCTTCTGAATTATCATAATCTTCACTGTTTTTATTTTCGTTGACATATTTAGCTTTATGGTGTGAATCTTCTTATTTTTTTTTTTTTTTTTTTTTTTTTTTTTTTTTTCACTCAACATTAACCCCTGAGTTTGTACACATCCAATCATCTAGGAAGCACCCTCTCCGTACATGGTAGCACTTGTAACCGGTTCACAGTGTGTCTAGTTCATCCAGCCCAACCAGACTCTATCCAAACTCACTGCTCTGGCTAGTATCTGCGACTAGTTCACAGTGTGCCTAGTTCATCTAGACCAGCTAGACTCTGGCTAGGCTCACCGCTCTGGCTAGCGCCGACTACTAGTTCACTGTGTGCTTGTTTCATCTAGTCTTACTAGCTCCCCTGATCACATTAGTCTCACTTGACCTCGTCCTTCCAGTCTCACCAATCTCATCAGTTCCACTAGCATCACCAGACTCTAGCTAGGCTCACCGCTCTGGCCAGTCTAGCGCCACCCGTCAAAGAACTCTAGCACCCAGATGTCAGCGTGTACAAACTTATTCTATAGCCCTGACCTGAAAGTTAAAGCTCCGCAGTGCCATTAGGAGACGTCTGTCTTCAAGAACCGAGCACTTTGTTCCTAGTCACTTACGTTACTCGTGTCACCACCATCACTTTCACTGACTAAGTTTTCGGACATACAAAGGCTCAGTATATCTTTCCGACCTTCATCTCCCCCAGCCCGCAGAACATTAACTTTTCGTGAGCTGGAGACAACGGAAACGTGGATCCAGACTTGTCTCAGATGAAACTAGATCCAACCCCGCATTTGCGTATTAGTAGCCAAGGAAACCACGTAAAACCCTGGCTGGGTTGGCCGGCCTTGAATTCAAGACCTCCCGAGTGTACGGTACAAGGGATAACCTCATATTAAGGTCCTCCCCCGGCTGGATTTGAACCCTCGACCTCCAGGTCGAAAGGCGAGCGCTCTACCACTGAGCTACCGGACTCGGTTAATGCTTCTTATTGTATTTTGAATTGTATCTGTTCATCTTGGAATTATTTTTATTTTCTTTATTGTACCAACAATCTTTTGTTAAATGATTTTTATTACAAATATTACACGTAAATTTTGCTTTACCTGTATAATATTTGTTTTGGTTATAGTTTCGATAATTTCTGTTTTGATATTGATTAGACGTGGAAGTTTTTACTTTATATGCATTTGTGGAATTTTCTTCGTTTAAATATTCTCTTTCTTGGTATTTTTTAAAAAATCTACGTAATTTATTTATAGTTAAATCTTCAAAAGTATCTAATTGTAAAGCTAAATTATTGTACCTTGATGGTAATCCTGAAATAAAAGCTGTTAAAAATTCTTTGTCTTCTATATTAGCACCTAAAGTTCTAGCATTTTCTAATAATTTTTCAGATCTTAGTAGATATTCTTCCCATGTTACATTTTCTTTCATGGACAATCTTGCAACTTTATTTTTTGCATCGTATTTTAATTTATTAGCATCGCCTGCATATCTTTCTTCAATTTTATCTAAAATTTCTTTGCTGTATTACATGTTAAATATTAATGATATTTCACTTTTTCCATGGCTAATGTAATCATTCCCTCATTTGTGCATCAGTTTTTGTCTTCAGTTAACATTGCTGGATCTTGTGGTCGCGGTTGATTGAGATGATTCCATAAACCTTTTGCTTCTAAAAGTGCCTTTAGTCTATATTTCCAATTGATGTAATTCTTTCCATTCAATTTTTCAGCGTACTGAATCAACTCAGTCATTTTCCTTTTTCTTTATTATTATTATTTTTTTGTTTTTGTAAATTGTAGTTACCTTTTGTTTTGTTTTTGTTAGTTCTATATTTCTTTTATTCTGGGCCCATAACCTCTGTTGGCTTAGGCTAGATAAATTTTAAAACTCTTTTCAATACCAAAAAATTAATATTTTTTAAAAGAATTTGACTGACATGACAATTTCAAAATTATAAAAATTAA
Source organism: Microvelia longipes (assembly GCA_018340805.1). Lineage (NCBI taxonomy): Eukaryota > Metazoa > Arthropoda > Insecta > Hemiptera > Veliidae > Microvelia > Microvelia longipes. Next base: position 46,873,821 of record JACMZG010001911.1, on the reverse strand, counting down.
TCCAACAAGTAAGAGGAGATTCGATTCAGATTGGCTTTCTGATACCATATATTTAAAAAAGCACGGAAATTATTGCGAAAGGATTGAGATTTGGCACGCAAATAGCCATGGATAAGACTAACATGCGAAGTTTCATCTTATTATCAGCATTAAATCAATGTTGTCGATTGGCTTGTATGCGTCTTTTAATATTTTGTAAAACATTAGAAAATAAACCAATTGAATTGAAATTGGGTACAAGTGTATATCATTTCGTAATAAATAAGTACACTAAGTTTCATTTTAATACGAAGTATATATCCATCGAAGTATATGATTTTTGTTGGATAATAAAATTAAACAACATCGAGCGTGGTCAGTACCTGGTTGGGTGACCGCTAGGAATAAACGGATGTATTTACTATCTGAGGACAAGTGAAGTGGGTCCGAAAACGTGTTGCAATATAAATTTAACGACTTGTATATTCTGAGGATGAGTGAAGCGAGTTCGAAATATGGAGGATGAGCGTAGCGAAACCGATGTGATAAGGAAAGGTTTCAAGGTACCCCGAACCAGTTTTTTATAATATTATTTATATTTATTAATTTAAATTAATAATAAAACCTTAGTTAAAACAGGAATACTTATTGAATTGCCCATTATTTATACTTAGTAAGATTTTGTGCAATAAGTATTGAATTTTGTGTTTATCGTGGACCTATATTCTGGGAGTCAATGGCGATGTTAATAGTATATGATGGTATTCAAATGTAGAATTAATATTATGAGGTACAGCAGGTAGGTAGGGCTATGTAATGGGGACTGATAAAGTGAGAAAGTAGATCATCACTATCTCAGTTTAGAAGGTTAAACACGGAGTAGGACCTTAAGTAGCGCGATCTGTTGCACAGGGGTATCACTAACTTTCTACCCTGTAGCCATTCTGGTGCTTGCGTGTACTACACATTTCATTCCCCATACATTTTGACCATGCATTGTTCCTCTACCTATATACTTCTTGGTGTCATCTAACGAAGACTTCCTGGCCTTGTACAAAGTATGTATCTTTTCATCTCTAACCACACCACCAAAAAGAGCCCTTACTACATTCTCTTTGCCCTCCTCTGCAAAACCCTTTCTTTGGCAGTTTTTTTCTAAAATATATGATCCTTGGGAAGCAGTATCTATAAGAACCCTAGCTGGCCTCATTCTACTATTGGAACCTTTTAAATTTACTACAAATGTTTGTAGATGAACATCTGATGTATTTACTATACTAGTCAGCGAGTGTTCTTTTACTGCTTCTTGATTTTTTCTACAAAATCTGTCATGGTGATATAAACCGCATTTACATTTAACTTTCAGTCTACAGAATTTGGCCCCATGACCAGGCCTCAAACATAAAAAACATACCCTTTTTCAAAAACTAAACGTTTTTTGTCTTCATAGTTAAAGTTTTTATGTTTATCACAAACTTCTTACTTATGCTTCTTTTCACAGAAAACACAAAATTCATTATTATTGACTAACAGACCAGCCGCTGTAGCTGGAGGTAGCTGGTTGGTGTTATTTGTTTTTTCTTTAGCTTTTTGAACAAGCTCTTCCTCCGATGACTCTTCATTTTCTGATGGAATATATTCATCTGATTCTACACTCAGGTTTACTCTGGAACATGAGGGTTCGGAACTCTGGTCAACATGCAATGAATTTTGGACATTAGAGAATCGAGGTTACTAACATTGACTTTTCTATCTTGCTCATCATCTTCGCTATCAACCTCTCCATCCACAGGAATGTTAGACAGGCTGACTCCCTGAAACTGATTTGAGCCATGGTTGACAGCATAAAATACTCGCGATAGTCTCGTGATATTCATAACATCGTCTGGCTGTCGATAAAATTGCCTGTGGGTCTTTTCTGTGTGCCCCATATAATTATGAAGAGCACTACATTCTATCTCTGTCATTTTTATAGACTGGCACACTGTTGCAAGGTATTTTCTCATGTTGGTGCAATTAATGCTGTCTGGGCTATCTGCATCCCAGCTGTGAGCAAATTCGTGAACAGCATCATTGCCTTTATAAAAATTATTTTGACCTCTTCCGAAGGCAAATTCATTAGAGCTGCTAACGCCTGCTTTTTCTCTTAACTTGAAAATAATATCTAGTGCGGCTCTGTCCTTGGAGTCCAAACTATTCGTAGTAACAATGGCACTGGGCGTCCCAACTTACCTTGAATAAACACGTGCTTATATTTGGAAGCTAACCACTTCTCTGTCTGATCTAATTTATTCCAGGGATCGGAACCCTCTACGATTTTACTTGCCCTCTGAACATCTTTAATTTTTAACTTGTCCACTTCGCCTATGCGTTTTTTATTGAAAGACACTATTTTGACGATTGTAGCTTTATTGAGGTCTTCAAAAACTGTCACGTTAAAACCTTTATTTTTTATTGTAACTATTGAATCATCTAATGATTAATTAACTTTTCTGATGAATTTTGTCAGATCTTAGGTCAGAGGCAGCCATTTAGATTTTTCCCAGTTTTTCTGAGCTCTAATTTTTGTAGATACATAGCCAAGCTCATTGTTAAAACTTTCTTTATATACACTGATCTTTCTTTATATACTTATTTCATCTGTAGGTAGGCCTTCTATTATATGTTTTGTGTGACATAGGTCAGCAATCTTCAAAAACCCTGTGCCTATGTGTGTGACAGTGGATGGTGCTCTCATGCCTTCTGTTTTTCCTACAACATCCTTGACAGCATGAGTGAAGACCTCCCACTTGTTACTTACAAGAAAGGTGGTAATTGAAGTAATTTCAGGGTCTAAAACCTTAGCTCTTAAAAATACTTTTGAACTCAATATCAGTTTTGATCGAATAAGATTTACGTTGCCATTAATTACTGCCACTTTTACATCTTCTTTTCTCATTCCTGACAAGAATTTTCACGGATGATGGTTTCTTCCTTGTTTTCTTCATCTTTTTGTAGTGATATGGCTGATGACACCGCTCGCAGATTTTTTAAAGAGGATCCAGCACACTTTCTGTAGTGCACAAATTGAGTGATGAATAATAATTGTGACAATTTGGACACGGTATATATGATGTGTTAGGATTAGAGCTTGTTAGGTACGGGTCGGTGAAGGTAGGTCAGTGCGGGTCGATGAAGGTATCTGAGGGATTTCAATAAGAAGGATAGCTCCAGCCCTGTGTTATCCACCCAGTGAATGCCAACACCTAATCTGAAGGGTGTCACAGAAATCTTTTAATATTTAAATTACAATTTTGTTTTTCACAAGTTCAATTTTTCATTTCTTTTGAAGTTCACAAGGAAAGAGTAACATAAAATATGATTGTAAAGAGTAATGTTAATAAATGAGTTACAAAGTTTTTTCCAAAATACAATTATTATTTAATTACATCTTATACCCACAGGTGTGTGTGAATGTAGGTGTAAAGTGTGGAGAGGGAGTGAAGCAATTAATCTATTCAATAGTTCTCCAAAAGATAGCAATTAAATAACACTTTGTTCTCAAAATTAACCCAAAAAAAAGACAAAGTTAAAAAGGGTAAAATTCTCAAGCCCTGAGAATAAAAAGAAATATTACCCCAAAGAGAAACCTTAAACTAAAAATATTAAAGGGTACACGACTTGACAGATTTTATTAAAATAAATGAGAACTAAACTGAAAAAAATGAGTTGCTTTAATCTTTATTAAAATGATACAGGCAATTTAAAATCTTAATAATTAAACAAAGATAAATGATGATATGATCCCAAAGATTATGATATAGCACCGCACCATAAATCAGCTTAATGGTGGGTAAGAAGAAAACATCCACTATGTTTATAATTATATTTGCTGACTGGCTCCACTAAGGTGGTTAATAAAACAAATGTGTCTCATAGAGAAGAAAATAGTGCAGAAGCCCTTGATCCAAAATCACAATTATTCTTGAAGCTTGAGTTGTTGCTTAAGATGCTTGATGGATCAAATATACTAAATAAGCTTTAATACATACAGAAGGATGTGGCGACTTAAGCTGTTACCCTGGCCTGACCACAGCACCACACAGGCAGTACATCAAGATCTTATTCTATACAGTAAAATGTGAAGAAAAATATGGTAGAAATATGGTATCTGTAGCATAAAAGAAACACACATTCCACATTGGTTAGAAAGAACAACCAGATAAATAGCTGGCACATGAAGCAAAGTTCATATGAAGCAAAACACTTACATCAATTCACAAGTTAATGGCCCGCTTCTCAGATGCTAAACCAATCAACCCTCTACTAAGTCCCCCACGGCAGCAGTTCGGGGATACAAGACAGCAGAACAGCCTAGACAGACAACAGCACAACGGTGCTTGAGTGACAGAGCTAAGAAAAACCATAAGTACATGGGCAAAGTTCGGTATGTAATGAAAAGTAACTTGAAAGTACTCTTACATCGGTTTATTGAAGTCGTAGGCTGCATAAGTGAATAAAATGTCCTCTATAAATTCAACCAAAGCAAGAACTAAAATGATTAAAATGTAGACTCCTTCGATTCTCTCGGCGAAATTTTTTTACGACTTAACAGAAAACGAAAATTTGAAACGCAGTATAAGGCGCGGTGGAATATCCACGGCCTTCTAGATCCCTTTGGGCATCGGATCACCAACAAAATTTTATTCATTGATTCTTATGTTGTGCTCCTTGCATGTTTAGTATGGCTAAGGTTGAAGTTTTATCTTTACTGAAACCGTGATTTATTCTACCCGCATATTGTCCGTTGTCTATCCCACGAAAGGAGTCGCAGAATTTGCATTAGAAGTAAGTAAACTAATTGAAGAGCAGGATGTCTGGAGTTAATTTTTATGAAGGCTGGTTGAAGGACTATAAATGATCTAAAGTACAACTAATTCATGTAGGCATCTTGGTTTTTTGCAAGGATGATTCAATGGGGGATGGTTTGTTTCAATTGGAGGTTCTTTTACTAGGTTGTTATGATAGACTAGGTGGTGTTTAAAACTTGAAAGAGCAGGTAACGACCCTGAGTGTGCCTGTTAGTTTTCTAGTATGAAAACGGTTTTGAAGAATATTTTTTATTTGGAGACCTGAGATAGGTTGTTAATAAATTGACCGGAGAGTGTACTGGCGGAGGTCTATTTGCTGTTGCCTCAGCTGGAAGAATCTGGCTATTTTTAAAAGGTGTTCAGGTATCCTCTTTGAAAAAGCTGGGGTAAATTTTTTTAGATATTCTAAATCATTTAGGTTGGAACATATCTGTACCACGAACAGTACAACGAAAACGGTATGGATTTTTCATATGAATGGATGGCAACTGTTTAATAGTAAGATTCTTGATTGTTAGTCGGTTTGATATGGACATAAAGATGTACTAAGACCTTTCTTGGTTTAGTGTTGATTCAATATCTAGAAAAGTAATAGTTGAATCAGATGATTCAGAAGTAAATTACGGAATACCGGGGTTAAGGTTTTTTAATGAATTTGAAGTGCGTCTTCCCATGTTCCAAAGGACAACATGGGGACATTTTTATTTTTGATATCCACATGAATTTTTTAAATTTGTACTTTTTCCAGTTAATAAATATTGCTTTCGTTTCTTCTAATGCTGACTTGTCTTCTGACTTACATTTGTTCTTTTTATTATTATTTCTTAAACTTTGTTTTTCACATTGTCGTTAACAAAATTTACTAAATTCAAAATATCCTTATAAGATGGTTTTGAAATAAAAATCAAATGGGTTTTTTATTTAAATGGAACATTTTTAAATTTGAAAAACTAAATTTTCTCAGAAACTTGTTGTGAAAAAAATCTTGTTGTAATTGGGCTCACTAAATTTTTGAAATCTAGAAATTCTTTAAAGCTCTTTTCATAACTACAAGGTGGGCATTTTTTTTTTGAATTTCTTATTAACTGAACATAGTCTGTGATGATGTAATAGCCTGACTTGCACCTACTAATTTCTTTTTTCAATTAATGAATGTATATTTCTCCCTCATTTGCGTTGACCCTGACCAAGTACTTATCGTGAGTAATTGATGCAATTTTGGAAATTAACTAAGGACTAACATGTACATTGCTATTGTAAACTGATTTTTGTTGAGGGATCAATTATCAGAATAAAATATAAAATTTAAGTTCTTTTTACAATTGGTAGCTTTTCTTTAATGAATTGGTACACGCAGTCGCAACCTCGTTTAGCTCCTTCCCTGCATCTCCTTCGTGCCATACGTAACAATGAGCTTGATAGAAATGATTCAAATTTGTAAATTATAGGTTGACAGCTTATACTTTTTCAATAAACACTGAACACCGCCCTTTGGCAAGGAGTGCTGCTTGAGATATAGGTAGATACAATGTCTTAGATTTTTCGTTGTTGTGCTCTTATTATCCAATATCTTTTTCATTGTTTTATTTAGAATTATCGTTTGTTGCACTCGTTTTATCTCTACTTTTTCATGTTGTTATTAGAATTATCATTATTGCACTTTTTATCTTTTCTTTTTTCTAGTAATATTTTTTCTTCCTGAATAAGCTCATATCTTCTTTCTTTTCTTCTTTATTATAGGACTAGAATCTATATGCGACACAAAACTCAACATAAATCCTTTATTAGGGAACAAAAAATGGAATTGTTAATTCTAATTAAAATAGTTACTTACATTGACAAAGTGCAATTCTGATGTTATTTTCACACATTTTTTTTAATCTGTGTAAAATCTCACGACAGTTTTACCTCCTTCAATATATTCACGGTAAGTATTAAGCCCTAGTATTGCTCTCTACTTCGTGATATGGGCACGTATCCATTCTTTAATGTTCATACTTTCGATCAAATCTTGAAGAGTCTTGCCTGTTTGTCTTTATTTTATGACACCGTTGTTATATTTTAAAACTAGTTGGCAACGACGCCGGTTAGTCACAAAAGATGCCATGAAAAGTGTCTTGCATATTGTATCAGGATATTTTGTTTGTTTGAGAATTAAAGCTGAATAGATGTTAACTGATTTTCTCTTTAGATAAAAGATATTTGGAGGCTTTTATTTCATATGAATGCGAAATACATAATACCGTTTGGTTTTGATTAAATTCCCAAGCTTTCAAGATTCTTCAAATAGATTTCTCTCAGCTTACGTAAATTTTTTTGACTGCATGGAAGTCTTTTTTGCACTCCTTCTTTCATAGTCTGGCTTATATAGTTTTCGTTTGCATTGCAGCCAAATAGTCTGTCCTGTCCTTTCTAGGTCCTTAGACTTACTGTTCCAACTTTTTTATATTTTTCTTTTTCCTTTTCACCGATATAATTGTTATTTGATTTGATAAACTATCGGTCTACTTCATGGGGATGGCTGCGACGCTATACACGTATAGTTGGTCTCAATATCATTATCACTACTAACAATTCCTCAACTTATATCTCTTCATCGTCTGTATTCTACAACTTCTCTGTTTCTTTTTAAATTTTTCTATAATTTCTATCACTTTTTCAGTAATAATTTTTGTTTCTTTATTTAACAACTTCAATGTTAAACTATGTAATGGCAGACATCGCCAGAGTACCTGTTCATAACTTGACTCTAACATAACTTCTCCAGCTCAACAAATATTCTGCCAACATCCTCATTCAGTTTTGCCTCGGACCACTTAATCGAATGCCATTTATTGAAAACGTTCACCTAAAAAAAAAACCAAAAACAATAAGTCCATGCAACAACGAACTAATTTTTTAACATAAAATATTATGGCAGACATTTAAATGTAATCGCGAGATACTCAATCCGCGATTCTTAGAACTTATAAGTAACAAGTTTTAATATGTTTTAGTTTCTTGAAACTAAGGCCAACGTGGTATACACAATAATATATAGTTCAAAATTGTATATAAATTATTCTTAATAAACGAACAATACTAAAAACAAATTATTAAAGCAAAAACTACGTGGGTAATTATTTAACTCATGTTAATTAAAAAAAAATAAAATATAATAATTGATACATACTAGTAAATCACATTTGTATACAAATAATAATGTTAGATAAGTCAAAAATAAAGAATTAGCTAAAGTGTAAGTTAAAAAAACACTTTACTTAAAGACGTTTAATATTCGTAGAAAGTCATTAAAAATGTAAGAACTCAATTCAGAATAAACGAGTACAAGTCGAATAAAATAAATACGTAGCAAAGTAACAACTAAAAAATTCTGCACTTTGAAATGAACAGTAACAACTCAAACAGATAAATATATAACTTAAGTAAAGTGATAATTCAAAAATATCCCTTTACTAAATTATTGATTAAAATTTGTATTTACAATAGTAACCACTCAAAAATTTTATTGTCAGATAACGGTAACAGTTAAACTATAACTAAAATAAAGTTAACAATGTGACAATTATCACTGTAATTACCTTGCGTTGGGTTAGCTCCAGTGAGACTGAGGCATTCTGATGTTGTTACTATACGTGACAGCTTTCCCCTCTACACCAAAAAAAGGTTGTAAAGATAAACTGCTCTCTCTCGGAAATATTGGTACTACAGTTATAACGATATCCTATTGTCGATCTCATTTTTCCATGGTCTACAGTGCTAACTCAAAAATCGATTTTTTTGAGTTGTCACTATGGAATTGAAGTGGAGCAAATATATATATATTATTATATATTATATATATTATATTATATATATTATATATATTAATATATATGTTATTATGTACTGTATGTATTGTATTTAGACATTTTTCTTGTAAACATTCTATTTTTTCGAACGAATTATTATTTTTCTAAATTAAACTTGGTACAAAAATCAACTAGACGTTGTTATCGAGCCATTTGGTAACTTATATATTTATTTAGTTTATTCAGCTCCAGTGAGATGGATTAGTTATAAGATTCAGTCCCCCCACCTCGTCAACCACACTCCTTCTATTCTACCCTAACCATATTTACAGTTCTTCCTTTATTCTTCCTCGTAAGCGATTTCGTCTTTCAATTTTTTGTACTTTTTTTGTGTCTTTGTATATAAGTTAATACTTTAAAGAATTTAATTGTATAGAATGAAAATCAAATTGTTTTTCTCTCTGTATATGATTCTATTTTATTTTAATATATACAATTGCTTCATATTACTTTTTGCGTTCGATTTAGCTAATTGACATTTTAACTTCTATTTCAATTATTTTACATTTGATCATGAGTGAAGAGACAACTTGATGTCTGATGATTCTACTTCGATTATATTACTTTGATTCGTAGTAAAGAACGTGCTTGTTGTCTGTGTCTTCATTTTTTGTTGTTTGTGTATAGTTTCTCAGTTATTATCTGCATAGAAAGTTCTTTTAACGCAATTTATTTTTTTCTCCTTGGTTGGCGCTTTTGGATTTGTTATTTTTTTCTTAAATAGCATTTTAACGAAAACATTTCTTCTTTTTGCGTAATTATAACACATAATTAATAATGCATAATAGCAAATCAAACTAGTTTTTGGAAAAAGTCAAGTGTAGGTTGTTAAGTATTTTCACAACACTAATTTAGTTTGATGACTGTGATATTGTATATATGATTGAATAAGCCCTCTCGTTATTGGTTGTTGGAGACTCGAGAATATTACTCACTCTCTCATAGCTATTACTCAAATTACTACCTATTTACAGTAATTTACTATACTAGAGTTTAACCAATATGGCTCGCTTACGCTTAGTCAAATCAACCTTCGGGAGGACACGAACCTATTTGAAACCAGGTTTTTGTGACGTCATTAACCCGGTTTGCTGAGTCAGCAATAATTTTCAAAAAAATCGGCAAAATTCAGGAGTTTAATTTTTTGCCGCGAAAAAGGGTCCTTTATGTTTATTAAGAAGCTAAATCAAATGAAATCGGATCCGAAGTCGATTCGAAACTACATATATTACTATATATACTATATTATATATATATATATATATATATATATATATTTATATTATACTTACTAATATAATAATATATATATATTTATATTAACTATCAAGTTAACAAATTAAGTTTTATAAATTATTTATTTATTAACACAATAATATATCCAATTAGAAACTGAATGAATTAATAAACTTTTACTATCGTAGAGAAGGAAGTATAACGTCTATAATAAATATAGAACTGAGGTGGCCGCTCCTGTCTAGGCTTTTACTCTTTAATTGATGAAGTGCAGCTATGCTTAGATACCACAGATATTTGGGTGATAACTCCTCCAATTCTTAGAATGGAAGATCCGGAGGATAAGTCTTCTCGGCAGGCCGGAGTTTGTCTTTCTGCGGTTGTTGGAGTTGGTGAACAGGTTGTGAAGATTTTCTTCGAGGAGTGGATATGATTATTACCAGGCATGTATCAGGATGACGTAGATAAGTCCTGTCAAAGACTGGTGGTGATATGATGAGTATATGTTGTGTCTCTACATGATAAAGCTGGCTAGAAGAGTATTAGTCTCTAAGATAAGATTTANCTCCTTCAATATATTACAGCGGGGAAGTATAAGCCCGTAAGTAGTGACTCTCTACTCGTGGTATATGGGCACGTATGCCATTCTTTATTTCATCTTCGATCAAATTTGAAGGAGTCTTGCCTCGTTTGTCTTTATTTATGACACCGTTGTTATATTTTAAAAAACTAGTGGCAACCGCACGCCGGTTGATGCCAAGAGTTGCCATGAAAAAGTGTTTGCATACTCGTGTTCGGATATTTTGTTTGTTGAAATAAAAAGCGTGATAGAATGTTAACTATTTTTCTTTGGATAAAGATATTGGGGCTTTATTTCATATGAATGCGAAATAACATAATACCGTTGTTTTGTTAAATCCCCAAGCTTTCAATATTCATCAAAAATAGTATTTCTCTCAGCTTCAGTAAATTTTTGACTGCACTGGAAGTTACATTTTTTGCATCCTTCTTTCATAGTTCTGGCTACTATAGTTTTCTTTGCATTAGCAGACCAATAGTCTTGTCCTGTCTTTCTAAGGTCCTTAGCACTTACTTTCTTCCAACTATTTTTATTAATTTTTTTCTTTTTTCCTTTCTTCACCATATAATTTTGATTGTTTGATAAACTTTCAGTTACTTCATTTGGGGATGGCTGCGAGCTATCACACGTATAGTCTGGATCATCAATATCATTATCACTACTAACAATATCCTCAACTATATCATCTTCATCGTCTGTATCTACAACTTCTCTGTTTCTTTTAAATTTTTCTTTTATATTTAATTTTTCTATCACTTTTTCAGTAATAATTTTTGTTTCTTTATTTAACAAACTCTCATGTTCAAACTTATGTACTGGCCAGACATCGCCAGTACCTGCATTCATAATTGACTCTAAACATAAACCCTTCTCCAGCTCAAAACAATCATTTTTCTGCCCAACCATCTCTACCATCCTTTTGCCTCGACCACTTAATCCGGGAATCGCCATTATTGAAACGTTAACCTAAAAAAAAAACCAAAAAACAATAAGATCATGCACAAGACTAATTTTAACATAAATATTATGGCAGACATTTAAATGTAATCGCGAGATTACTCATCCGCGATTCTTAAGAACTTATAAAGTAACAGTTTACATAATGTTTTTAAGTTTTTGAAACTAGGCCAAACGATTGGTATATCACAAATAAAATATATAGTTCATAAATTGTATATAAAATTATTCTTAAAATAACAGAACAATTAACTAAAACAAATTTATTAAAGCAAAAAACTAACGTGGTAATTATTTAACTCATGTTAATTAAAAAAAAAAAATAATAATAAGATAACTATAGTAAAATCACATTTTGTATACAATATAATAATGTGATAAGTCAAAAATAAAGAATTAGCTAAGTGATAATTAAAAAAAACACTTTACTAAAGTACAGTTTAATATTCGTAGAACAAGTCTAAAATGTAGCAACTCAAATTCAGAATAAACGTAAGGTAACAAGTCGAAATAAAAATATATAGACTTGTAGCAAAGTAACAACTACAAAAATTCTGCTTTGAAATGAACAGTAACAACTCAAAACAATAAATATATAAAACTTAGTAAAGTGATAATTCAAAATATCCCTTTACTAAATTATTGATTAAATGGTCATTCAAGTAACAACTCAAAAATTTTATGTAGATAAGGTAACAAGTTAAAACTATAATAAAATAAAGTTAACAATGTGACAATTAAAAATATCACTGTACATACCTTGCGTAGTGGTCTAGAGCTCCAAAGGTGACTGAGACATTCTGATTTGTTACTATACGTGCACAGCTTTACCCCCTCTAACAAAAAAAAGTTGTAAGATACAACTGCTCTCTCTCGGAAAGTATTGGTACTACAGTTATAACGATACTACCCTACTTGTAGATCTCATTTTTCTCCATCGATCTACAGTGCTACTCAAAAATCGATTTTTTTGAAGTTGTCACCTTATGGAATTGAGTGAGCAATATATTATATATATATATATATATATATATATATATATATATATATATATATATATATATATATATATATGTATATATATGTATGTATGTATGTATTTCTAGACATTTTCTTGTAAACATTCTATTTTTCGAACGAATTATTATTTTTAAATTAAACTTGGTACAAAAATCAACTAGACGTTGTAGCGAGCCATTTGGTTAAAACTTATATATTATATTAGTTTATTCAGCTCGCAGTGAGATAGGGATATAGTTATAAGAATTCAGTCCCCCCACCTCGTCAACCACACTCTCTTTCTATTCTACCCCTACACATTTTACAGTTCTTCCTTTATTCTTCCTCGTAAAGCGAATTGTCTTTCAATTTTTTGTATTTTTTGTGTCTTTTTGTATATAGTTAATACATTTAAAGTAATTTAATTGTATAGAACTGAAATCAATTGTTTTCTTCTCTCTGTATATGATTCTATTTTATTTTAAATTATACATTGCTTCATATTACTTTTTGGTTCGATTTCTAATGACTTTTATCTTCTATTTCAATTATTTTACTTTTGAATCAATGAATGAAGAGACAACTTGAATGTCTGATGACTTCTATCTCTATTATTTTACTTTGATTCAGTAAAAGAAACGTCTTGTTGTCTTCATTTTGTTTGTTGTGTATGATTTCTCAGTTATTATCTGCATAAGAAAGTTTAAACGCAAATTTATTTTTTCTCCTTGGTTGGGCTTTTGAATTGTGTTATTTCTTTTCTTAAATGATTTAAACGAAAACATTTTCTTTTTTGCGGTAATTATAAAAACAACATAATTAATGAATAATAGCAAAATCAAAATAGTTTGGAAAAAGTAAGTGTAGGTTGTTAAGTATTTTCAAAACACTAATTTAATGTTTGATTGACTGTGATATTGATATTATTATGATATGAAATAAGCCCCTCTCGATTATTGGTTGTTGGAGACTCGAGAATATTACTCCCCACCTCTCTCACTAGCTATACTCAAATACCTAACCTATACAGTAATTAATACTATACTAGAAGTGTTAACCAATGCTCGCTGTAACGTCTATCAAAAATCAAACCTTCGGGACACGAACCCTATTGAAAACCAGGTTTTGTGACGTCATTAACCCGGTTTGGCTGAGTCAGCAAAATTTTCAAAAAATCGGCAAAATTCAGGGTATATATTTTTTTGCCGCGAAAAAGGTCAATATGTTTATAAGAAGCTAAATCAAATGAAATCGGTCCGAAGTCGATACGACTACTATAATATAACTATATATACTATATATATATATATATATATATATATATATATATATATATATATATATATATATATATATATATATAATATATATATATATATATAACTATCAAGTTTAACAAATTAAGTTTTTAAAAAATTATTTATTTATTAACAAAATAAATATAATCACAATTAGAAACTAATAATAATAACTTTACTTCGTAGAGAAGGAGCTAAACGTAACTATAGAATTAGACTGAGGTGGCCGCTTCCTGTCTAGGCTTTTATACTACTTATATTGATGAGTCAGCTTATGCTTAGATCCCAGTATTTGGGTGGATAACTCCAATCCATCCTTAGAATGAAGCATCCCCGGGTAGGATAAGTCTTGCAGGCGGAGTTGTCCTTTCTGCGGGTTGTGGAGTTGGTTGAACAGGTTGAAGATTTTCCTTCGATGGATGATAATGATTATTACCAGGATGATCAGGATGACGTAGAGAAGTCCTGTCAAAATGCTGGTGATATGATGAGTATATGTTGTGTCTTCTACTGGATAAGCTGGCAGAAGAGTTAAGTCTCTAAGAGCTAAAGATTTAAGATCTAACGTGATATTAGGTCTTTGTGCTGCTGTTAGCGTTAATTCTATTTCTGGAAGGATGTGTGGTTGAGCAAAAGATTTTAATTTATAGATAAGTTGAGTTTTCTTGTAGAATATCTTTGTATTGGTTTCAGGAATTATAAATATACCTTGTAGGGATTTAGTTTCAATATTTTTTGTACCCTTTATTTGTAATTCGTTCGGTTTAATGAATTTGGCTAAATATTGATTAATTTCTGAGATGCAGGGAAGATTATTGTTAATAATTATTGTGCCGGGGCCGACCTGCCCGATGAGTGGGGATAGTTAACAGATAACACAATTGTCAAAGACTACTCTTTTTATATATTACAGTAAAATACAAGAAACAGAAGCATTGTAACCCTAATAGTAACCAGTTGCAACTTCCGTCAGAACAGCTGGGAAATGGGCGCGGAAGCTAACCCCCAACCTTCACTCCTCACCCTGAAGCCTTGTATCACTAAGTCCAACAATTCTCATTTGCGCGCGGCCACGAAATCAGTATGTCTGCGCGGAAGCCACAATTGTATTACTCTATCTTATTACTAAGTTATATTTTATTTTACACTTATCAATAATTATTATTAAAAATAGTCTATTAAATATTGTAATTCATATTATGCTTTAGTAGCCTACAGATAGCCTAAAACTCAGACTGATACATAAACCGGTCTAAATGAGACCCCAGGTCTAGAAAAGATCTATCAGCATCAGGTCAGTATATGATAGTTATTAATACCGCGGCGTTTAGTAAAATATTTTACCTGAGACAGACTGAAATATCGCTATCACCAGGAACCACATCACATTAAGCGTCTTTAACACCACTCTCTTAAAACTACGTAATATTTGATATTTAATAATTAACTGCTAGAACCTCACTATCGGCTCAATGCCACTCGACTGACTTGTTGGTTTCTCGGTCAGTCTAGTGTCGCCTGGGTGTGGGAATCTGCTGACTTAGCTTTCCTAGGCTCTGGGACATGACAATCTTGTAGTACACTTACACACTATCTTATCTTACACAATAATATTACAGTACTAGTCTAAATAAGCTAATCCTACCTATTACAATAACAAAGGAAATTCGCTAATATTGAGATTTATGTATCGACAGTGCTCGGCTTTTTCCTCCAGGATGATGTTCTTTTCGCAAGTAGCTTCGTTGGCTGCGATCAAGTCTTGTGAGCATTGGTACACCCCTTGTTTAGCACATATACCATTCAAAGGCTCTATCTTATCGTTCTCAGATTTTAATAAGTATTTTGACTCTCGATTCTGTGTTCGTTAGTTTCAATGTGATTTATAATTGTATCATACCTTTCCCCATCGTTACTATCTAAATTCCCTGAAATTAATTTAACTATGCTACCTAATCCATTTATTAGTCCACGCTTTGCTCTATGCGTAGACATTCTTAATCCTATATTATTAATCTTATCACTAATTAAATTTCTAGTATAGTCGATTAGTTTAAAGTACTTCGAAAGTTCGGTTAAGTTAGAGTTTGTTAGTTTAATACTATCCATAATTTTAAAGTATTGGGTCGTAAGGTGTGTTAACTGAGATTGTAGAGGATTCAGTCTGTAGTAATGCACCAACGTGTGTTGTGAAGTCTCAAGTCTTGCTGGTCCTAATTATATGGGCAGTATTCCAAGATTATTAGTCAGTTCTTTGAACTCTGTCCCTTGTCCGATTGAGCAGATGGATCTGTAACAGGAAATTTATAAGTTTCTTTCCTGGGTCGTTTAATGTTAGACAAATGGATATTCTGTCTGGTATTGTAGTGTTGAGGCTGTATAGTCGCAGTTTCTTGTCTTTGTTTATTGTCGTGATAGTTTCGGGTTTATATCTGTTATTTGTCTTTTGTTGTTTTTGTTTAGCGACAAAACATGCTTGGGTATTTCCGGAAGTGTTTCTCTGGTTTCATTGGCTTTGTTAATTACTTTTTCTTTCGTGCTTGCAATTTTGTCATTACATTGTGGCGGTCGGTGTTATGTTAAATTCTAACCTAAGAGGGTGTCTATCATATTTTGATGCTTGACACACCGTACATTTATTTATATAAGTTTGAATAAATTTCCTTTGATTAGGCCAATAGTAAGTACGTTTAATTTTATTGTCTGTTTCGTCTACGCCTCTATGATTAGTTTTTCCAAGGTGGTACTTCTCTATTATCTCGATAATACTGTTCTGATTGGTCAAATCGACAAGTTTCTGAGTATATTTAACAAACTCAATTTGTGAGTGAGTAAAATTTCTCATTACAATTTCACAGAATCGTTCATATACATCGTTTTCAAAGTATAGACCATACCTGTTCTTTAGAACAATATACGTTTGTATAAATTTAATTACGTCTTGTTCGAATTGGTTCTTTGAAAGTTGAACGTGCATCCAAGTCTTAGTGTCAAATAGCTTATCGATTTTTACCGCAGCAGGGCTATGATCCACTAGCGAAATTAGTACTTGATTAGTACCATGATTGATTGGAGCATCAAGTATTGGGATGGTAATTGATGTGTTCCCTATTGCGTTCGAGTGTACCGTGTGATCTTCATCGTCGTCATCATTTATGTTCTGTGGGTCGTTATCTGGGTGTACAAAAAGTGATTCAGTTTCTATATTATCGTTGTGTGAGGTCGATGGCTGGGAGTACTGATAGTTCGGATAGTGTCAGTGATGTCCCGAGCTAAGACGGTCCAGGTGTCTGGTCAGTCGTTGGTGGAAATAAATTGTCTCTAACTAAGTCACTTAGAAATTTATCGTCATCTTCTGTTAAGTTTATCTCTACTCTGGAGAGAGCGTCAGCATTAAGATTATGTGAGCCTTTTTGTAAATTATTTCAAAGTCATATTCCTTTAACTTGAGTCTCCACCTCATAAGTTTAGAGTTGGGTTCTTTGAGATTAAATAACCACTGTAAAGGCTTATGATCTGAGAAAATTTTAAATTTCCGCCCATAGAGGTAAGGTCTAAAAATTTTTACACTCCAGACAATTGCTAATAGTTCCCGTTTAATCGTTAAAAGATTTGCCTCAGCGGTGCTTAAAGTTCTACTAGCATAAGCTACTGGTAGATCATTACCGTTTTTAATTTGACTGAGCACAGCTCCTAGTGCTACGTTTGAAGCGTCGGTAGTGAGGATGAAAGGTTTAGAAAAATCAGGGTATTGTAGGATTGGTTCGTTAATGAGTAAATTGTTACACGTATGAAAACTTTGCACATATTCAGGATCATTTAAATCTAACTTTGTGTTTTTCTTAAGGTACTTTGTCATCGGTTTTGTTAGTCGTGCTAGATCCTTTAAAAATCTTCTGTAATATGAGAGAAGGCCCACAAAGCCTTTAATCTCTTTTTGTGTCTTTGGGAGGGGGTAATTTTGAATGGCTTGTTTTAGTAGGGTTTGGTTTGATTCCTTCCGGTGAAACTACATGTCCTAGGTATTCAACGGAATTCTTTAAAAGCTCTGTCTTGTCAAGTTGAATTTTAAAGTTAGCCTGTCTAAGTCTTTCAAAAACTTGTCTTAACCGTAAGTGTTGTGCTAAATTGGTGCTGAACACAATGATGTCGTCTAAATATACTGCACATGGCACTCCTCTAAGCATGTCATTCATTACACGTTGAAAGGTATGCGGACTTTTTCGAAGGCCAAAGGGCATTCGTACAAATTCAAAATGACCATTTTCCGTACTAAATGCAGTTTTGGGAATACTACTCTCATCTAGTTCAATCTGGTGGTATCCGGAAGCTAAATCTATTGTTGAAAAGTATTGACAGTTGCCTAGTTGGTCTAGTAAGTCTGTTATGCATGGAATTGGGAAGGGGCAGTCCACTGTTTTTTCGTTAAGCTTACGGTAATCAAAAACAATTCTCCATTTTTGTTTGCCAGAAGCATCTTATTTCTTTGGAACTATCCATAAAGGTGAGTTCCAGGGAGAGTGAGATGGTCTTATAATGTTTTGCCGTAACATGTCTTCTATTTGGGATTGTACTTCTTTTTTATGAATAACAGGATATCTGTAAGTCTTGGTGTATACAGGGATTTCGTCTGTCGTAGTAATGTTGTTTGATTTTATTTGTAAAGGATAAAGGTTGGTCTCCTGTATGGAAAATATCCGAAAATTCGTTAACTAATTTTTCTATTTCACGTTTCTCTTCAGAGTTCATATGATTTGTTCTAATTTTCGAAATGTCAAATGTACCTTTTTTATTATCAAAAAAATGTACGTTTGGTTCTAATTCCGTAAAATCAGAGAAAATTTTTTTCTCAGATTGCAGTGAAAAGGGTCAGGTTAGGAATGATTTGCGAGTCATCTGTTTGGTTTCGTATTACACAATCAGCCATGTTATTAGACACTTTGAGTATTCCTTCTGGAATTTCTAATAGATTAATCTGTACATTAGGCATTAATGCTGTACCGTTCTTGATATTTTGTACCTGAATTTTGAAAACTTGTTCGGTTTGAGGTTGTATTACTGTGGTCTCTTCTGATTTTCTTTGTTTTGTTGGTTTAGTCTGTGTCTCGGTTTTTGTTGAGTTTTTGTATTTTCATGTAATTTTTTATAGGTTTTATCTTGAGAACTAATGGCGGTAGTATGAGTACTATTATTATTCGTGGTACGGTACTGTATTGGTATTGGACCACCTAATGTTTTTAGTTGGTTTTCTGTTAGATTAATTGTAGCTTGTAAAAGTCTTAGATTATCAAGTCCTAAAAGTCCGTCAAAATATGTATGGAATTTAAACAAATGAAATTTGAGTGTCATCGGTCGAGTCTGATAAAAATTATCACCTGGCACCAAGGTACTCAATTGTTGAATTGAGCAACCATGGGCAGATGCAATCTGACATGGATCAGTATGTATTGATTGAGGGAAAAATTTCTGAGCCATGTCAGGAATAATAAAAGATTTGGAACTTCCTGTATCGATCAAAATTTTAAGGTTGTCTTTTGTAATGATGTACGGAAGTGAACTCTCGGTATTTTATAAACTCATTAGCTCAAATTTTCGTCCGAGGCCAGATTCTCTAAAAAATACTCTGACAATTCATCAGGGTAATAGGTTTGTGGGTCCGTCTGTAGTTCACATGTTGTGTCTTGAGGTTTAGTTAAATTTTCAGTATTTATCGTGTTAACTGTGTCTATTGCTGAACTAATGTCTTCCATGTTATACATCTGATCATTTGATCTAAAAGTGTTAGTTTTAGCCACTGTATTCCGCGTCGAAATCGACATCGGAGTAGGCGCATATGGTTTAGGAATATTGTTAGATGTGCTGGGACCGGGTCGAGCGAAAGCATATTGGTTTTGATTAGGCGTCACAGGGTTAGGTTTGGTACGAAAAGTTTGGTTAGTTGTTACTGGTTGCCTATTTTGTGTATATGGTCTTTGTTGAGTCCTGGGGGGAGGGTTGAATGGTTGTCTTGTTTGTATGTTTTGTTTTTGTTGTTCTAAATGAAACTGGAAGTCATTTGTCGTGCAGTGTTCAGGTCCGGTGGGTTCTTGGCCCTCATGAGACTACCTATTGGTTCTTTAAGACCTTTAAGGAACACTCGTAATGCTAAATTACGCGTATATTCGCAAATTATGTCTGCTTCGGCGGCGATAGCACAAGTATTCTTCCAGTAGGGAATTTGTAAGTCTAACAGTTTCTGTACTCGTGTGTAGAAGTCGAAAGGTGTTTCTGTCTGGTACTGTCTCATACGCGACATTTCTATTGCAAGGGTATACCCGTCTCGTCGGTCACTGTAACTGTGAAGTGGTGCAGTTTTTAAGTCTTTCCAGGTTTTTACTCGCGAAGTACTAATTACTTCCGCGGCGGGTCCTTTTACTTTAGAGTATATCCCGTACATAAGATATTCATTTTGAAAATTGTCTGTTTCGTCTTTGTCATAAAATTTATTAACTAATTTTTCACATATTTCCAAAAATCGAGGTGGTAAGTGTGCCTCGCCACTAAATTCAGGCACCATCTCTAAATATTCCTTCTTTAAGGTTGTCATTATAAAACTTTAAATAAAATAAAGAAAGTAATATGAAATTATTTATTTTAATAAAATTGTGAGTACACAATATATCCCTTTTTTAAGAGGTTTTAAATATTTAACTTTATTTAAAAAATGTTTAGATTGTGTATATTTTACTTATTTAATTCTTTAAAGAAGATTAGTTAAATTTTATTTAAAATATTAGAAATTTAGTTTTTTTTTTAGAAAAAAAATTATAAAAATGTGTGGAATGTCACTATTCCTTTCGTCAAACTCTCATAAAACGAGAACTGCTCGCTTTAATGAACAAATTTGAGTGGTAAAGTACTTACAGAAGGGTGACCGTTACTGCCAGCATATTCCGTCTATCAGCCGCGAAAAAAATTTTTGGTTCAAGTTAGTTAATTGTTAAAACAAACTGGGATTGTCAAATTCCGCTAACTTAATCCTTCCGACTGCGCCAGTTAACTATCAAGTTTATCAAATTAAGTTTTTAAAAAAATATTTATTTAATTAACACAAATAATATAATCACAATTAGAAGCTAATAATAATAACTTTTACTTCGTAGAGAAGGAGCTAAACGTAACTATAGAATTAGACTAAAGGTGGCCGCTTCCTGTCTTGGCTTTTATACTACTTTATATTGATGAGTCAGTTTATGCTTAGATATACAGTATTTGGGTGGATAACTTACATATATATTGTAACGGTCGGGGTGTAATACGACCAATCGGTCGGGGTATTACTGACCTAAATGCTATAAAGAATCTGAGGGAATTAAGTATATCTGAGGGTTAATAGATATCACTTGTATAATAGATAATCACTTGGGTTAATAGATCACTTGTATTTGAGCAAGAAATATGCCACATACAACATAATTGGGTAACCAAGTATAATTTCTTAAAAAATATACATCGATCATTGAGAAGTTATCATAAACATTTAAATTAAATAAATATATAAATATGTAACAGAATTTTTTTTTAAGTTAAGATATATATATGTATCCAAAAAATACAAGTGTAAGTTTATTTATTTATTATTTAAATCCTTTGTGCAGTGTGTGCATGACAAAGGAGTTATGAACAGAAACCACAATAATAATAAAAATGTCCACAAACCGTCTGAATACGGAAAACAAATGAACCAGTCACCAAAGGACTTGACAAGAACAGTATGAGTAGCTTCTGTTCATTAAGCCCCTTTAATCATTATATGTACAACATAAAACATGAGTATGTTTATATAAATTTATAAGGTTTATGTTTTTATTAAAAAAAACAAAAACAAAGAAGGTGGTATGTATTAAATGTTGGCTCCAGTTTGTGTGGGACGTCTCCCAACAAACTAAGAAAGAAAAGAAAAGAATAAATCACCAATTAACAAAAAAGTTAAACGCAAAAGCAATCGGAGGGAGGGAGGTCCTGGTTCATCACTCCGACAGCTCTTCCTCAAGTCGGAAACTTCTAGCAATGATCTTCAGTTTAAAACATATTAGGGCAATACGGTGTCTGCAACAGACAAAAAACGCAAAACCATATAGAAACGATATAATGCAAAACATCTGTCTAATAAAAAGTGGTAACCGGGTGGGGGTACACTGATAATCTTATAATCCAAAAATTATTACTTACATCACGGTAAATCATCATGTTACGTTCTAGTAAACAGCATCTTTAGAACTTAGTCATATCTACGCCAACAGCGGTAAAAAAGAATCAACTGAAACAAAAATCGAATCATGTAGCGGCGGCGTACCTCCTGACTTATCACAACCAAATTTGAACAAAAATGCAAGGAGACTGAAATTTACATATTTTCTACGTACCTCAATAATTGCTTAACATGACATGATGCGAAAAAGTACAAATTTACATGGACGATTCTTAAAATAAATTGAAAATTAATTTTTTGTAGCACGCTTCCTCGAATTGAGAATAGGACCTGCCATCTTAATTGCAGTAATTGCACGGCGTCCGAAAATTATGATGAAAAAATATCTAAACGAAGGACTGAAACGAAGATAAATTTGACGAAACTAACCGATGAGTAAAAATACTTAGAGGAATACAGAATTACTTAACATAATTTAACTAATTAAACCAAAATTTACATAATTATAACATTTTAAGTTGTAATAACATATTTTATAAATTTAAAAGATGAAATGGCTGAGGCAACACTGTAAAAAGGTAAGTTTACAACGGCACAGAAAAGGTTACAGCAATAAAATTTAACATGGAAAGTGAAACGGTTTTAAAACGAAAACAATTTAAATACAGTGATGAATTAAATGTGTTGAAAACACTCTATGACAAAGCTAAAATCTCAAAAAGTTACTGGAAAAGAGATATCATACTGAAATACGCGAGTTGCAAGTAATGTAAACCAAATAACTGGGCATAAACACTTTGAATTGATGGCTAATACAAAATTTCTTATATAATAACCCTATATAGTACATATACCTACGGTACATCACAATATATATATATATATATATATTATATATATATATATTATATATACACACACACACACATATATATATATATATATATATATATATATATATATATAATATATATATATACATACACACACACACACACATATATATATATATATATATATATTATATATATATATATATATATGTGAATTAAATGTGTTGAAAACACTCTATGACAAAGCTAAAATCTCAAAAGTTACTGGAAAAGAGATATCATACTGAAATACGCGAGTTGCAAGTAATGTAAACCAAATAAGGCATAAACACTTTGAATTGATGGCTAATAATACAAATTTCTTATATAATAACCCTATATAGTACATATACCTACGGTACATCACAATATATATATATTATATATAATATATATATATATATATATATATAATATATATATATATATATGTAGCAGCCCTACAACGAGTAGCGGTCCGGTGAGAAAGAAGATCAGCTTGGCCTGCGCATGCGCTAGGATAATGAATATAATTGCTTATCTAATTAATATTGGCATATGGGATCCAGACAACGAGAGTGCAACTAGTTAATCAGTCCTCTGTATTTACGGATCATATCAAAAAACCGTCTTATATATCTTTAAATGCTGCTGGTACGACGTCAGGCGACCATCTGAATCCTTTTTACCTTAAGTATTATTTTAATCATTATATTACTATCAATTATTTGTTCTACCTTAATATTTGAAATACATAATTTTGTTCGTATTTTGTGCATTGATTATTCGCCAGAACCCCTTTGGACAATTTTTGGGTTACAATTGGCGCCCAACTGGCAGGCGAATTATTAAAATTAAAATATTTGTTGTTGCTATTAAACAGAAAATCCTATTTAGTGTATGTAATTTATTTCAGTGGATAATACTGTTAAGGTGTATTGTTAGGTACGTAGGATCAAGGGTCGGGTTAAGAGGTAATCAAAACATTAGGAGATATTGCCCTTTATAGTTACTTTATAGATTGTGTTGTATTTCTTATCATAATATTAATTTTAATTCGTGATTTAAAAACTAAAGATGTCGGACAATGAGAAAAAAGGTTTTGTTACTGACAGAAAGGGCAAGGTTGTTCAACCGCCAAGGAGTCCACAAGTGAAGGGAAGGGGAAAAGTGACGTAATACAGTCGAGTACAACGGGTGAAGGGGGAGAAGCCAAGGGCCAATCAGCGTCTACTTCTGGCTTACACCCGGATCTGGAAAAGAAATTAGACAGATATTTTGCCAAGTGTAATGATATATTTGATGCTACGCGGGAAATTCAAACGACAACCATAGAAGCGTTAAATAATGCCCTTGCGAGGTTGGATACTCAAGGCACCAACATAAATAATAACCAAGCAAGTTTAGCCTCTTTAGCGGAGCAATTCAAAAAACATTTAAACGAGGAAGCCGTCAAATTCGAGGCGGCAAATAAACGCATTGAAATAGTGGAAAACCAGCTACAGGATAAATTCGGCGAATTACTCCAAGACATTGATAAGCATGATCTGCTTTTATGTAGTCTGGATACTAGAGTCGATAATACTGAGAAATCTATAGTTAAAATAAATACAAATATACATATGGTGGAACAAAAGGTAAAAAAAATTGAAACAAGTGTATCGTCGATAGTTAATAGAGTAAGTTCCGCGGGCCCGTCTCTCAATCAAAGTACTACGTCTTTGTTAAACGTTTCAGGTTCATGGTTAAATTTATCCTTATCAGAAGGTGTAGTACCTAAATATAGTGGTAATAACGATAAAACCCCAATGGCGTTCTTAAAAAAATTGGAAGATTTTTTTGAAATCAATAATATACTTGAGCCTGAAATAATTCGATTTGTCAATCGGGTGCTGACGGGGTCGGCCTCAAAATGGTGGGAGGTGACCTCACCGATGGTGCAGTCGTACGCGGAATTTAAGCACGAATTTTTGAAACGGTACTGGGATCGTAATAAACAAAGGAAAACCTACCAAAATTTAATTAGTGGGAGATATGAAGAGTATAAAGGCGTGACTAGGGAAGACTACACATGCAAAATAATTGCGGAATCGCGGGAGATAACGCCGAAAATTTCAGATGAAGAGATTATTGATAATTTGGTGCGACATTATGAACCATTTATTGAAAATATTTATTTGGGACGAAATATTAAAGATGTTCCGGCTC
Organism: Microvelia longipes; assembly: GCA_018340805.1. NCBI lineage: Eukaryota > Metazoa > Arthropoda > Insecta > Hemiptera > Veliidae > Microvelia > Microvelia longipes. The sequence goes on along the minus strand of JACMZG010001911.1, from coordinate 46,848,821 downwards.
TATTAGAAATTCTTAGAATTTTTGATGAACGAAAAAATAAAAATCGAGACGACAAGATGCGCGATAAAACAAGCAATAACTTCAATTTTTCAAATTCTAAAGAAAATAATTGGTGAGCAAACAGCAGAGCTAATAGCAACACGGCAGCGTCGCCCCTCAATAAAGGGACGAACGAGCGCAAGACTAACATGGAAAAGAAGTATAAGAGTGTGCGAGCAATAACTGAAGTTGAGGGCGAACAAGTTCATAATTCAGATGAAACGTTAGACCCAAAAGAAGAAAATGAAGAAGTAGAACAAGAGGAAATTCATTCTCCGGAAAACTGTTAAATGTTACACTCAATCAAGGCAGTTCCGATGAGGAAGAGAGTGTAACATACGTCTGCCACGTTGAAAAGAGCAGGGAGTATGTAGTAAGAGTTTGTAATAGTAGGGTGACCGGTAGTTTTTATTTAGAAAATCCCAGGGATTATTTGCTGGATGAATCGCTTTCAGAGCCGTGCGTAAAGAACGGTAAATACCAGTGCCCTACTATTTGGATGGAGGCAGAGAATTGTCGAGTACAAGCGTTAATCGATACCGGTAGCGAGACATCGTGTGTGACTGAAAGCTTCATAAATATGATCAAATCAAAAACAAAGAACATTTTAATATTACCTCTGTCTAACACTCGGATCATTGGAGCCACGGGAGAAAAATCTCAAGCCATTAAAGAACAAGTTCAATTAAAATGTAGAATAGGGAACTCTAGCTACGATTTGATATTTTTAGTAGTGCCTAAATTAGTTAAAACTATGATCCTTGGTATTGATATTCTAAAAAATATGGATGCGGAACTTGACCTACCTAATAACAAATTGAAGGTACATGGTACTACGGTGGTAGAATTTGCTCCAGAAAAAGTAAGCTTAGACGTACAATGTAAGCACGTTAAATCGGACAATAATCTTGTTAATAATCTAATATAAAAAATGGCGATGACGGGGAAGGGGAGGAACCTGTGATATTAAGTAACGCGGAGAAAACCGAACTTGACAACTTACTCCAATCATATTCTTGTGTATTTGATCCTAAACCAGGAGTCATAAAGGAATATCATCATAAAATCGCTTGAAGAATCCATCACCCTTTTGTAAGAGGGGGTTTCCTATCCCTTAAAACAACGAGTTAAGATTAAAGAAGAAATAAATAAAATGATAGAATACGGGATCATTGAAGAGGGCGAAAGTCAATATATAAGTCCACTCATTCCTGTCATAAAAAAGAATCGGGAGATAAGACTCTGCCTAGATCTGCGTACTTTGAATAATTTTATTGAACCTGAACATGAATGTCCTCCACCTATAGATGTATTATTGGCTCACTCATTAATCTCTGTTTACCAGCAGCTACTGGCATATACCGTTAGAAAGAGAAAGCCAGCAATACGCTGCATTTGTTTTGAGAACAGAACTTATATTTTCGAGTAACTCCATTTGACCTTAAAACAGCTCAGGCGGGATTGATCAAGGGTCTTAATAAAGTCTTAGCGGGACTTGATGAACTAGTTATCGTTTTTGTAGACGACATATTGGTGGCAACTAGAAACAATTTTATAGATCATCTTCGGGTTTTAAAATTAGTCTTAGAGCGATTCAAACAGTTTAATGTTAAGCTTAACAAAAATAAATGTCGTTTCTGCATGAAAAGTATAAATTTTCTTGGCTTTCACATTTCAGATAGAGGAATAAAACCTCAAGTATCCAAAATAAAATCTATATTGGATTTTCCTAGGCCTAAAAACCAACGGGACTTGCAAGCTTTTTTAGGAGTCATTAATTTTAATGCAAAATTTATCCGTAGTTACAGTGATTTAATTCAGCCGTTGTTGAAGCTGATTAAGAAAAACGCCATCTGGCAGTGGTCGGACAAAGAAGAGGGGATTTTCCTAAATATTAAGGAAGCTTTCAATAACACCATAACTTTGCGATTTTCCAAGTTAGATGGGCCATTTTATTTAAATTGTGACAGCTCTAGTTTCGCTATCGGAGGAGCGCTTTTACAAAAAGATAGCAATGGTGAGTTTTTGATAATAAATTTGGTCAGCAGAACGTTAAAGGGACCTGAATTAAATTTCACGACCACAGAAAAAGAGCTCTTAAGTATCGTGTACTGCGTTAAAAAATTCAGGATTTACATAGTGGACAGTGAAGTGATTCTGTTGACAGATCATAAGGCATTAACGTTTCTGCGAACTTGCAAACTCACGAATTCTAGACTGTCCAGGTGGACCTTGGCCCTTCAAGAATATGATTTAAAAATACAATATATTCCTGGTAAAGATAATGTACTAGCGGATACCTTATCTAGATACCCCCCAGGTAATGTGGCAAATTCATCGATAGCCGGTAAAGACACGGAATTTGTAATATCTTTACCTTTGCTATGCCGGCCGGATAGCAAAATTATAAAAAAATTCAAATATTAAATCTGGCAACAAAATGACGAAAAAATAGGTTATTATATGAAAAACATTGATAAGTTTCAACCTAAGACGAGAATAATAGAGGACGTGTTACATTATAACCATAATAGTGCCTGGAAAGTGTATCTGCCTAAAACATTAGTAGGCCCACTAATTAAGAGCTGTCATGAAATGTACACTCATCCTGGAGTCAGAAAGTGCTACAAACTATTAAGCGAGACATTCTATAGTCCAGGTATGCTCTCTGAAATTAAATGTTATATTAAATCCTGTGACACATGCCAGAAATGCAAATGGCCACAAGCCTATTATGCTTCTCCTATGAATAACATTATTCCTAATAAACCTCGGGAATTAATTAGCATGGATTTTTTTGGGCCTCTTGTAGCCTCTGTATATGGAATAAAATACGTCCTAGTTTTAGTGGATACATTTAGTAAATTTGTCAAACTGTATGGGTTACGTAAAGCAACGGCTAGAGCGGCTAGTAAAAGACTTTTTGAGGACTATATTCCGACGTACGGTAAAATCAAGGGAGTAATATGTGACCGAGGTACACAATTTACGTCTCGTCTTTGGCAGCAAAGACTGAAAGACGAAAATATAAACCTTCACTTGACCAGCATAAGACATCCCGAGGCAAACCCTGTAGAAAGATATAATCGGGAGATAGGCAGGATGTTGCGCACCTTAGTTAGTAATTCTCACAGTCAATGGGCAAAATGGCTTCCGCAACTGGAATGTTGTTTTAACGAGCTAAGTAACGAAGCAACAGGGCGTACACCACTAGAACTTCACTTAAAAAAGAAGCCCAGTCGTTTTTGGTATGAGTGGATTCCCGACTCACGGAGTGATGAACAATACCATCTTATGTTAAAGAACGCTTATACTAAGATGAAAAGGAGGGGGGAACAAAACGCATTAAGGCATTATAATAAGAAGAAATATTTTTTTCAAAAATTCCAGGAAGGTGATGATGTACTTGTCAAAGCGTTAAACGTATCTAGTGCCGAGGATAAAATTAATGCCAAACTATTTTGTATTTACCAGGGGCCGTTTAAAATTACAAAAATTTTAGGGACAGATACGTATGAACTTTATGATGAAATTAAAAAAATGTCAAAGGGTATTTACCACGTATCTAAGCTTAAACAATATATTTGGTCAAAAGATTATTAAAAATAATATAGCCTCGTCAGGTTTTTGAAATTTTATAGTTTGAGTAGAATTCAGATTTAATTCAGAGTTATTATATATTTAGTTAGATTAAGATTTAGTTAAGTTTTTCTATATTTTAAGAGTATATGTAAAGGATTTTCTGTTAAGATTTTACTGGTCCAGTTTCGTTTATTTTTGGTTAATAATTACATATTCCTTAAGTTATCCCGTATAGAAGTGATTCAGAGTGTTATTGACGTAGACCTGTCCCGGCATGATACCTTCATATATTCGTGAGCACCATGTTTCTTCGGTTTTGGCAACTTTGAAGATAGTGAGACATAACTTGGTTATGGGTGAAACGATCAATAGTTTATTTGAGTGATCAATAGCTATTCATCGAGAGCTGTTTATACTATAGTTGAGATTTATTTGGAATCAGAAGAGAGAAGAAGATAAACCCCACTGAGAAGGATGAGGATGAAGAGTGTTAAATAGGCACACCATGAGATGGATAGTAAGCCAAAAGAGCACTGCTTCATTTCTTAAAATGGCTACCAGTTACTGTTACCTGATAGCCAGGGGGCTTTGTAGCAGCCCTACAACGAGTAGCGGTCCGGTGAGAAAGAAGATCAGCTTGGCCTGCGCATGCGCTAGGATAATGAATATAATTGCTTATCTAATTAATATTGGCATATGGGATCCAGACAACGAGAGTGCAACTAGTTAATCAGTCCTCTGTATTTACGGATCATATCAAAAAACCGTCTTATATCTTTAAATGCTGCTGGTACGACGTCAGGCGACCATCTGAATCCTTTTTACCTTAAGTATTTTTTAATCATTATATTACTATCAATTATTTTCTACGTAATATTGAAATCATACT
>JACMZG010001911.1:46826263-46838463 GCA_018340805.1 Microvelia longipes | reverse complement strand
ATTTACTGAGCTTCGTCGTTTCTTGCGCTTTACACATATCGATGGCTTGATTTAGGTTAATATTCGCGTTTTAACCTAATTTTGTTTAACCATACCTTAATACAACGATTATTTTATCAGAGTAATCATCTGTTCATCATCTTTTTGACACTGTTTACTAAGGACTTTAGTCTATATATATTGGTTATAAGATTCGTTAATCTTCTGTTAGCAAATTAAATAAACCTCTTCATATCTGACATTTATCTACCATAGTATTTTGGACAAGGCCCAAAATTTCTTCACACGTTTTTTGTGTACATGTTTTCATCAATTTGTCAGTATTTTCACGCCTCTTGCTTATGGCTACAGCAAACCGAACTAAATAACTTTTGTCATCCTTTCTTAGACCACTAGCAATCAATAATCTCCCAGCTTAACTTAAATAGTTTAATGTTGCTCATTTAAATTCACCGTCAACTTCAATGCATTAAGAGCGGAATATTCCGTCTCTGTCTAAACTCGTATTTTCAAAATTATCTTTATGAGTTTCTTACACTTTCATTCGTTTTGAACTTGCTTTTTTAATTCTGATATTTTTGTTTAGTTCGTCTAACTCGCTTTAACTCCTTTTTGGTTTTTCGACATTTTCACTTTCATTGTTACAATTTGTACACCTGACACCATGTTTTTGTTTGTGTAATGTAACTATCTTAAATTAAGAACCAAAGGTGGTTTGATGGAACACAAGATAAATTTATTCTCTCTACAAAAATCAAAACATAGGTTACCAATTAACCATATGCAAATATAATAACACAAATTGACAATAATTAACACTAACCGTGGATAAGGAATTCCTAAACTACTACGAAATTTTTTTATACTCTATCTGTAAACTTTTTAAAACTCATGGTATGAATATATCTATTACATATTTTTATAAAAAGAATTTATTTTGATACAATATAAGAAACTAACACAATAACAAAGCAATACTTTCATTCAACTTAAACTTCCGCGTAAGAAAATGCAAAAGTTTGACTAGTAGTAGAAAAGAAGAGTTGAGGGGAACCAAGGTTGCGCACAATCCTTCACAATCAGAATCCCTTTCCAGAACCTTTTGTTAAAAAAAAGCCGTGAGCCTGAAAAATGAGCCGACCCCCGGTCTAAATAGGAAATGCTTGATTTAAGGGGGGATACTTCACCTCCACACCTCCCATCCTCTTAACAAAAATAAAAAAGTGTTTTTAATATATAAACTATAGAAAAATGTTATAGATTTTGAAAGGATGCTAAAGAAATTCTGCTCATCGTAAACCCATGTAACTTAAAACATTGGCAAAATCCAAATAATTTTAAAAATTAACAATCAAACCTCTCAACGAGAATTTTATTCGAAATGAACAGAAGTTGTTGATTGTTTGGAGAATCAAAGATTTAATTTGTTTTACTACGTCGTAGTGAAGAGAAATTGACACTTAACTTCCGAGACTAATCGACAGAGAGAAAGAACTGTGGCAGTAATGAACCATTTACTCTCGGGGTACTAGCTTTACTTATACTCTCAGCGGATCAACTCGAGTACTACTATTGATCACTATGTTAAATTTACTTTTAAATTAATCAGTTAAACAGAGCCCCTATTTATTTATTTTCTTCACTAAAGATAAACCTTCTCGACCATTGATAGTTACCTCATACTAAGTATATACAAGGTCAGAACCATTCAATAAACTTTTAATGATTTATTCGATTAATGATTTTTATCTCATTTATTAAAGATTCGAAATATATATTACAACTTACTACATTTTATCAATCAATTCTAACTGTATAGTATTCTATTAAAAAAAAAATTAAAACTAATTTAAAAATCTATTTACTTTATATTTATAATATTATATTATATATATATAATATTATATTTATATATCTATTATAATATATTATATATATAATAATATATAATATTATATATATATATTTTATTGATATATATAATATATATAATTAATTATTATATTAATTAATTATTATATATATATAATATTGAGTCCCCTCGTCGACAAGGCACTTAGTTCCGAACGTTACAAATGTATGTAAGTCTTCTAAGTGTTTTTCTATTTTCAAATTCTTGTTATTCAGTTTATATATATATATATATTATATATATAAATATATATATAATATATAATATATATATTATATATATTATATATTATATATATATTATATTCGTGACATTGATACAGATTTTGTTTATGGTCCGAGTTGCCTGCCACGCTGCTATCCTATTTGCGAATTTCCCTAACGGAAATTCGCTAAAACTCTATATACTCATGAAATACTCACTCAAGACAAGAATGCATCTCGTATCGCAATAATGGCGTTCGGTCCGATTTGCAAAACATAGCATAGAGATAGAATTCGTCCTACAGATCACTTGTGTTATTAGACAAAAGACTTTATCTTTACCTCCACTCCTTCTAGGTCCCCTCAAAATCTCCATATCCCATATAAATAATGGCTCTAGCATAAACGCACTGGGAGCTACAAAAATAACAGGCAAGTTTACACACATTCAGGAAGTCTTAGAACACCCAAAACGGATCATTCAGCTTGAGAATGATAGTAGTCCAAGAGCCAGGCCTAAAAAGTGTTACTCAATTTGTACTACTTCGAACCAATTTTTTCTGAAAATATACCTTAAATTTAAATGAAAAGCATAGTCTGCTTATTCAGTGTGGAGCCCTTTTTATGAATGCTCTCGTTCCAAATATTATAAAATCGAACAAATTCCAGTTTTTTTGCAGTAAGGGGCGAGAACATTTTTGTGAAGCTGATAAAATGTTCTAATCCGTGTGTTTTTTCATCAAAATGGAGTAACTATAACTAATGCATAGTTAGTAGAAATTTGTTAAATAGCCAAAAAATGCACCAAAAACCAATATTTTTACAAGGGGTCATTCCATATCAAATCAACACAGGTAAAAACACGTGATATTTTCGTTTCAATTTAATTTGGCTGATAAGTAGGCACCATAGAAGAAAGAAATAATCCAGATTTTTGGCTCATTTGATGCAGCTATATTGCCGCAGTAGTGTGGTGAATTTTCCAAAAAAATTTTCTTTGGCTACAAAAATAGGTGTAACTAAATTCTGCGTGGGCTATGATTTTTATTTTGGGCCACCAAAATAAAAAAGTTTAAGCTTTCAAACGCCAGTTTGAAAGCTTAAACTTGGCCCTTTCAAATAGATTCTACATAGGAATTGAAAGAAAACAGTCTACATACTTTTTGAAAATTAGTTACAAGTTTATGAGCAAATATAAAATAAAAATGCTAATGTCACAAAAAGCCAATTTTTAAACTTTTTGAAAAACAATCCTAAAAAGAGCTTAAATTGATAGTAAAATGTCATTTAAAGTTTTTGTAAAGTTTCATTTTGGGACCGCTATGGGATTGGACACAGTAGCGCATAACGTGTGTCAAGGTATATGGAAGTGTAAAAAGTCTTTTATTTTCAATCAGATTTATAAGATACATTTTAACTTTTTTAAGATTAAACACTCGTTTTATAGAACATTTTATCGTCTTTAAAAAATTTTCTCTTCATGTTTTGCACTCATCCCAATAGAGAACCACTTATTTCAAGTAAACTGAAATTTGTGCGATTTTATAAATTTTTGAGCATGCGCTATCATATGAAGGGCTCCACTCTGGATAGACAGACTATGTTTTTCTTCAATAATTTTCAGAAAAATTTGATTTGAAGTAGTACAAAATGAGTCACATTTTTTCAGGTCTGGCTCTAGGACTATAAGATTTTCTTTACATGTATGCAAAATTGTTCAAAATTCGAGCTATGATCATTCGAGTATTATTTTTGAGTATCCAGTTGTCCTTTGATTACATAGATACTTTAGTTCAAAGTGTCTCTTAAAAATAGTCATAAGATATATAAATATTAGTAAATTCAGGAGAGTGACCCACCCTCCTCCCATACTTGTGCTGTTGTTCTTTTGATGTTAATTATTTTCCTTGATAGCAAGCTATGTATTAATATTTAGCTAAATTATTAATATTGTCACATTCCTTCATTTCACTCTCTTAGACTTGCTAAGTTTTAGCGAATTTCCTTTGGAAATTCGGCTAATGGGATAGGCGTCATGGCGGAATTCGCACCTCGGACTACGATGAAAACCATAATGACGAAAAATACGTTTCGCGAGACTGATATTTATATATATACCGGACCGACACAAATCGTTTCCACGGTCCTAAAAAAAATACGTTTCGCGACTTATATATTATATATATATATATATATATATATATATATATATATATATATATATATATATATATATATATATTTATATATATAATATATTATATATATATATATATATATATATATTATATATATATATATTATATTATATAATATATATATATATATATATAATATATATATATATATATATATATATATATATATATATATTATATATTAATATATATTATATATATATATATATATATATATATATATATATATATAGAGAGGTATTTCTAGACACTTCTTGTAAACACTCTATCTTCGAACAGATTAATATTTTTTAACCAAACATGGTACAAAAACCAAACATGGTTTTTGTCGACCAAAAAGTCGACAAAACTATTGTAAATACCAAAAACCAAAATTTAGGTCGATAAAAAAAATTTCGAGTAGGGTGTTCGTTATCTATGTATTTTTGGGCACTGAATCGAATGAAACCGGTGCGAAGTCGATACGACCACTCTAAGTTACAAAAAAGTCGAAAAACCACAAACATTATAGAAAACCAAATTACGGTCGTTGAAAATTAAATTTCGAGTAGGGTGTCGTTATCAATATTTTTGGGCCTCTGAGTTGAATGCCAGTGGTCCGGAGTCCAAAGGAAATGCGCTAAAACCTTTAAAGATAACTGACTAAGATTAAAGATAAGTAACTAAGCTTTAAACTAGTGCAAATAATAGTGCGTACTTCTAATTTTAGAGGCATAGTTTTGTACAACCAACTGGATAATTATGCGCATTTCCTTTGAAAAATACAGACAAAATGAGTTAGGAGCAGTGCTTGACAATTGAGTAACTGCTTAGGGTCTAAAGCATGAACCAGAACCTTAAGCAAGAAATGGGTTGTTAAGCACGAAAACAGGCATTCTAAATGAAATTCGCGCCCGACAGCGGACCACCGCGCCGGAATTATTTATTTAGTAGTTGTAAACTTATATAATGTAAAAAGCACGGAAACACGCATCCAAAGGAAATTCGCCCGACATGCGGACCACCGCGCCAGAATTTTTACTTATTATTTTTGTAATCAATTTTTTATACTAAACGTTCTGATAAAATCATTTAGCCGTAGGCATGATGAAAATATTTTTCGATATTGAGGTACTTATTTACCGGAAGAAAGTGGAATTTTTCCTGATGAAAAGGTACCAACGATCTTTTATTTAAAGGGATGACACGATAAGGGTAAACTTACTGACTTCTATGTAGTTTTATGAGATAGAGAAACAAGGGCAAACTAACCCTCCCTAGCAAGGCTATAGCAAAAGGCGCAAAATGCCTAACAAGGATATGACGAGTACAATATATATAAACACTTTAAGGCTAATAAAAAGTATGGATGGTGGTGGATGGTCACCTATCCAACACTGAACACGCTTCGATGCTGCTTACTATTATGATCTAACAAACACACAGATCTAGTCTACTAGTCGTATTGAAACGAAACTTGGTGCCACTCTTGTACCAAATTTTAACTTCATTGGATTATTTCCGATTTTTTAAAAATTTTTAAAAAGAAACACAAGTCATTCAATAAAAATTGAACTAATGCTGAGAATAAGATGAAACTTGGCACATATGTTAGTCATATAAATGGCTACATGCGTCCTAAATTTCAATCAGATCAAACTATATTTTCGCGCTTTCATAATGTCGGATTAATGACGTCATAAAAAAACGGATAGCACATCTACACCTATATACTGATTTTTCAACTCTCTAGCATAAATACACTGGGAACTATGATGATAACAGACACATATACACACTCAAATTATTAATAATACACACACTCTTACAGACAGACAACTTAGTGAAAACTACTCAGTAGGTTTTAAAAACATTTAGAACGGGTGATTCCGGAGACATCCCGGTTTCGGATAATTTTGGAAACACATTACTATTCCTATTTACCGACGGTATAAATTAGGAAAAATAAACAACGTAACCCCCAATTATGTTGCCATCACTCATTACATTCTTAGGGGAAGAAAATGAGACTTACAGTGCTTGTAAACCAGACTGTATGTAGAACTTACAAAGCAAGGAGTAGTTACAAACGCTAGTTTTGATTAAAACCACATTTTTACATTCTAAATATTATGACTACATCACTTTTCTACACTCAAAACAAAATTTACGTTTTAAACAAGATCGTAAATAATGGCGTACATTAAAAACAAAATGTTTTACAGATGTATTTTAATGTTACTGTTTGTAAACATAAACATTTTTATAATTTAAAACCAATGACGTAATAAGATCATTATACGTAATTAAGTTTTTTATATTAGATTTCTATTTTTACAAAGTGTTCTTGAGCTAGATTAGTTTTGTTCCGTCTGTAAACGATTCATGCAGAATATTAGTTCTAAAATAAGATTTGTATAAAGTTAGACTGTTTTTCAATAGTTTATAGAAGGGCTTTTGGCCCAAAGCCGTTTTAGGGTTTAGGAGCTCAAATGGGGTCCCTTGAGTATTGATTGCAATTTTGTTTTATTATTAATTTTTATTACGAGGTACCATTTTTATTTTGCCATGTATTTAGGGAATATGGGCTACTACGCGACCACCTTGCCCCGCAGGCTCTTTTCGTGGATCTGCTCGGCTTGCCGTAGCCACATATCGTACTACCTATCTGAGATAGTAGGCGAACAAGGTAAAACGAGATATAGCGTACCCCCATTCCAAGTACCTCCTCACTCTCTAGTACCACTAAACCTGAACCTAGCAGATATTATATAATAATATATATATATATATATATATATATTATATTAATATATATAGCAGCCACACACGTAGCGGTCCGGTGAGGAAGAAGATCAGCTAGGCCTGCGCATGCGCTAGGATAATAAATATTAATTGCTTATCTAATTAATATTGGCATATGGGATCCAGACAACGAGAGTGCAACTAGTTAATCAGTCCTCTGTATTTACGGATCATATCAAAAAACTTCTTATATACTTATTACTTAATGCTGCTGGTACGACGTCAGGCGACCATCTGAATCATTTTACCTTAAGTATTATTCTAATTATTATATTATTATCAATTATTTGTTCTACGTTAATATTTGAAATACATAATTTTGTTCGTATTTTGTGCGTTGATTATTCGCCAGAACCCGTTTTAACAATTTTTGGGTTACAATTGGCGCCCAACTGGCAGGCGAATTATTAAAATTAAAATATTTGTTGTTGCTATTAAACAGAAAATCCTATTTAGTGTATGTAATTTATTTCAGTGTATAATACTGTTAAGGTGTATTAGTTTGGTACGTAGGATCAAGGGTCGGGTTAAGAGGATAACCAAAACAATAGGCGTTATTGCCTTTTGTAGTTACTTTATAGGTTGTGTTGTATTTCCTATTATAATATTACTTTTAATTCGTGGTTTAAAAACTAAAGATGTCGGACAATGAGAAAAAAGGTTTTGTTACTGACAGAAAGGGCAAGGTTGTTCAACCGCCTAAGGAGTCCACAAGTGAAGGGAAGGGGAAAAGTGACGTAATACAGTCGAGTACAACGGGTGAAGGGGGAGAAGCCAAGGGCCAATCAGCGTCTACTTCTGGCTTACACCCGGATTTGGAAAAGAAATTAGACAGATATTTTGCCAAGTGTAATGATATATTTGATGCTACGCGGGAAATTCAAACGACAACCATAGAAGCGTTAAATAATGCCCTTGCGAGGTTGGATACTCAAGGCACCAACATAAATAATAACCAAGCAAGTTTAGCCTCTTTAGCGGAGCAATTCAAAAAACATTTAAACGAGGAAGCCGTCAAATTCGAGGCGGCAAATAAACGCATTGAAATAGTGGAAAACCAGCTACAGGATAAATTCGGCGAATTAGTCCAAGACATTGATAAGCATGATCTGCTTTTATGTAGTCTGGATACTAGAGTCGATAATACTGAGAAATCTATAGTTAAAATAAATACAAATATACATATGGTGGAACAAAATGTAAAAAAAATTGAAACAAGTGTATCGTCGATAGTTAATAGAGTAAGTTCCGCGGGCCCGTCTCTCAATCAAAGTACTACGTCTTTGTTAAACGTTTCAGGTTCATGGTTAAATTTATCCTTATCAGAAGGTGTAGTACCTAAATATAGTGGTAATAACGATAAAACCCCAATGGCGTTCTTAAAAAAATTAGAAGATTTTTTTGAAATCAATAATATACTTGAGCCTGAAAAAATTCGATTTGTCAATCGGGTGCTGACGGGGTCGGCCTCAAAATGGTGGGAGGTGACCTCACCGATGGTGCAGTCGTACGCGGAATTTAAGCACGAATTTTTGAAACGGTACTGGGATCGTAATAAACAAAGGAAAACCTACCAAAATTTAATTAGTGGGAGATATGAAGAGTATAAAGGCGTGACTAGGGAAGACTACACATGCAAAATAATTGCGGAATCGCGGGAGATAACGCCGAAAATTTCAGATGAAGAGATTATTGATAATTTGGTGCGACATTATGAACCATTTATTGAAAATATTTATTTGGGACGTAATATTAAAGATGTTCCGGCTCTATTGGAAATTCTTAGAATTTTTGATGAACGAAAAAATAAAAATCGAGACGACAAGATGCGCGATAAAACAAGCAATAACTTCAATTTTTCGAATTCTAAAGAAAATAATTGGCGAGCAAACAGCAGAGCTAATAGCAACACGGCAGCGTCGCCCCTCAATAAAGGGACGAACGAGCGCAAGACTAACATGGAAAAGAAGTATAAGAGTGTGCGAGCAATAACTGAAGTTGAGGGCGAACAAGTTCATAATTCAGATGAAACGTTAGACCCAAAAGAAGAAAATGAAGAAGAAGAACAAGAGGAAATTCATTTGCCGGAAAACTGTTAAATGTTACACTCAATCAAGGCAGTTCCGATGAGGAAGAGAGTGTAACATACGTCTGCCACGTGGAAAAGAGCAGGGAGTATGTAGTAAGAGTTTGTAATAGTAGGGTGACCGGTAGTTTTTATTTAGAAAATCCCAGAGATTATATGCTGGATGAATCGCTTTCGGAGCCGTGCGTAAAGCACGGTAAATACCAGTGCCCTACTATTTGGATGGAGGCAGAGAATTGTCGAGTACAAGCGTTAATCGATACCGGTAGCGAGACATCATGTGTTACTGAAAGCTTCATAAGTATGATCAAATCAAAAACAAAGAACATTTTAATATTACCTCTGTCGAACACTCGGATCATTGGAGCCACGGGAGAAAAATCTCAAGCCATTAAAGAACAAGTTCAATTAAAATGTAGAATTGGGAACTCCAGCTACGATTTGATATTTTTAGTAGTGCCTAAATTAGTTAAAACTATGATCCTTGGTATTGATATTTTAAAAAATATGGATGCGGAGCTTGACCTACCTAATAACAAATTGAAGGTACATGGTACTACGGTGGTAGAGTTTGCTCCAGAAAAAGTAAGCTTAGACGTACAATGTAAGCACGTTAAATCGGACAATAATCCTGTTAATATATCTAATATAAAAAATGGCGATGATGGGGAAGGGGAGGAACCTGTGATATTAAGTAACGCGGAGAAAACCGAACTTGACAACTTACTCCAATCATATTCTTGTGTATTTAAATCCTAAACCAGGAGTCATAAAAGAATATCATCATAAAATCCGTTTGAAGAATCCATCACCCTTTTGTAAGAGGGGGTTTCCTATCCCTTTAAAACAACGAGTTAAGATTAAAGAAGAAATAAATAAAATGATAGAATACGGGATTATTGAAGAGGGCGAAAGTCAATATATAAGTCCACTCATTCCTGTCATAAAAAAGAATCGGGAGATAAGACTCTGCCTAGATCTGCGTACTTTGAATAATTTTATTGAACCTGAACATGAATGTCCTCCACCTATAGATGTATTATTGGCTCAATGTGGAGATATTAAATATTTATCTTGTTTTGACATTACCAGCAGCTACTGGCATATACCGTTAGAAAGAGAAAGCCAGCAATACGCTGCATTTTGTTTTGAGAACAGAACTTATATTTTTCGAGTAACTCCATTTGGCCTTAAAACAGCTCAGGCGGGATTGATTAAGGGTCTTAATAAAGTCTTAGCGGGACTTGATGAACTAGTTATCGTTTTTGTAGACGACATATTGGTGGCAACTAGAAACAATTTTATAGATCATCTTCGGGTTTTAAAATTAGTCTTAGAGCGATTCAAACAGTTTAATGTTAAGCTTAACAAAAATAAATGTCGTTTCTGCATGAAAAGTATAAATTTTCTTGGCTTTCACATTTCAGATAGAGGAATAAAACCTCAAGTATCCAAAATAAAATCTATATTGGATTTTCCTAGGCCTAAAAACCAACGGGACTTGCAAGCTTTTTTAGGAGTCATTAATTTTAATGCAAAATTTATCCGTAGTTACAGTGATTTAATTCAGCCGTTGTTGAAGCTGATTAAGAAAAACGCCATATGGCAGTGGTCGGACAAAGAAGAGGAGATTTTTCTAAATATTAAGGAAGCTTTCAACAACACCATAACTTTACGATTTTCCAAGTTAGATGGGCCATTTTATTTAAATTGTGACAGCTCTAGTTTCGCTATCGGAGGAGCGCTTTTACAAAAAGATAGCAATGGTGAGTTTTTGATAATAAATTTGGTCAGCAGAACGTTAAAGGGACCTGAATTAAATTTCACGACCACCGAGAAAGAGCTCTTAAGTATCGTGTACTGCGTTAAAAAATTCAGGATTTACATAGTGGACAGTGAAGTGATTCTGTTGACAGATCATAAGGCATTAACGTTTCTGCGAACTTGCAAACTCACGAATTCTAGACTGTCCAGGTGGACCTTGGCCCTTCAAGAATATGATTTAAAAATACAATATATTCCTGGTAAAGATAATGTACTAGCGGATACCTTATCTAGATACCCCCAGGTAATGTGGCAAATTCATCGATAGCCGGTAAAGACACGGAATTTGTAATATCTTTACCTTTGCTATGCCGGCCGGATAGCAAAATTATTAAAAAAATTCAAAATATTAAATCTGAGCAACAAAATGACGAAAAAATAGGTTATATTATGAAAAACATTGATAAGTTTCAACCTAAGATGAGAATAATAGAGGACGTGTTACATTATAACCATAATAGTGTCTGGAAAGTGTATCTGCCTAAAACATTAGTAGGCCCACTAATTAAGAGCTGTCATGAAATGTACACTCATCCTGGAGTCAGAAAGTGTTACAAACTATTAAGCGAGACATTCTATAGTCCAGGTATGCTCTCTGAAATTAAATGTTATATTAAATCCTGTGACACATGCCAGAAATGCAAATGGCCACAAGCCTATTATGCTTCTCCTATGAATAACATTATTCCTAATAAACCTCGGGAATTAATTAGCATGGATTTTTTTGGGCCTCTTGTAGCCTCTGTATATGGAATAAAATACGTCCTAGTTTTAGTGGATACATTTAGTAAATTTGTCAAACTGTATGGGTTACGTAAAGCAACGGCTAGAGCGGCTAGTAAAAGACTTTTTGAGGACTATATTCCAACGTACGGTAAAATCAAGGGAGTAATATGTGACCGAGGCACACAATCTACGTCTCGTCTTTGGCAGCAAAGACTGAAAGACGAAAATATAAAGCTTCACTTGACCAGCATAAGACATCCCGAGGCAAACCCTGTAGAAAGATATAATCGGGAGATAGGCAGGATGTTGCGCACCTTAGTTAGTAATTCTCACAGTCAATGGGCAAAATGGCTTCCGCAACTGGAATGTTGTTTTAACGAGCTAAGTAACGAAGCAACAGGGCGTACACCACTAGAACTTCACTTAAAAAGAAGCCCAGTCGTTTTGGTATGAGTGGATTCCCGACT
>JACMZG010001911.1:46696263-46821263 GCA_018340805.1 Microvelia longipes | reverse complement strand
AACCTTCCTAATTTAACTGTCGAGTTTGGCTATTGTCGACATTAACCGATTATAATGTGGTTAATGTTGGAAATGAAGGCTAAAAAGTAAAAATTTCTGACTTTAACCAAAGCCCTCTGTGAATGTCGACATTAGCCAGTTATTGTCGACATTAACAGATTTCCATCTTTAACAGTAACATGTGTTAAGCATATTTTTAATAAACTGCAAGTTAAAAAAAGTTATGTTCGTTTAAAGGTAATAAAACTTTTAGTTTTACACTACCGAGTACTATACATTATTCTATGTTTTACACATGCTTTCAATTAAATTATTATGAGACTGTTTTATAAATGTTCGGAACTTTAAATTGCACTTGTTTTCAAGCTTATTGCATGAAGTTTACAAAGCAACCAAATCCAAGTTTTTGCTGCATTTAGTTCCTGAGATATAAAGAGACAAAGAAGGTACGTAGTTCCTACTTGTATTAGTGAGCTATTGAAATAGGACTCCCCCCACTGCAATCTTGAAGAGCAGTTAATTTGTAAAAATCCGAACAGTAGTTTAACAGTTATGAGCAAAAAAGTGAAATAACCCGAGTTTCGATCGCCTTTAAACAAAACAATTTTAGTTTTGAGGGGGGCATCCCCTCCCCTCTATCCAAGGGCGCCCGCAGAAATTTTTCCAGGGGCCAAAAAATGTTCATGGTGAAGAGCGGGGGGGTGGGGGGTAAATAGGTCAATTTGCCCTCTTTTCTTCTGTGCCGTCAATTTGTATTAAATTAATTTTATCTTGGAGTTCTTAAGCTTAGAGAATTTTTGTAAAGGTAATTCGCTAAAGAAGAAACGTTATTTTTTGAAAACAATTATAAAATAACTATATCCGATCCAACCAAGTAGAATACCGAAGATAAACAGAAAATAAGATATAAACTAATGTATAAATGAAAGAAATAAATAGAAACAAAAGTTAAAGGGGATGTGAATCAAAGTAATAGATAAGGTATGTTGTGAGTGGTTTTCATCATGCAGTCTGTCTGTGTGTTGGTGTCACACATAACTCCCGCTGTGTTGTTGCTAAAAATTTGAAACTTGGTACAAAAATCAGACTTAAGGTCTAGTTGTGCTGCCCGGAAGATCAACATTTTATGTCATCGTCAACCCACTTTGCTGAGTCATTAACAATTAAAAAAATATTTAAAAATCAGAATGTTGACCGATCGAGTTAAAACTTTGCACAAAGGTACCTCTCTAGATGACAAACACATTTACTAAATTTCGTTTCGATATTAGCCACCATTTTGTTTTTTTTACTTCGAATTTTTCAAACCTAGACAGGAAATATCTCCAAAAGTATAAAAACGATTTTAACTTATAGCATACCCTTAGAAGCCGTAAAACACGAGGAAAAAGTATAGAAAACGCGATGACTACTCATTAATTAGTTTTAAAGTTATTAGTTATTATTGTTTACATCTGTCAAAAATTCGTTATTTCACCGCTATAAATTTGAAAAAAGAGTTAATTTCTACAAAAGACTAACAATATTAAATAGAAGGCTGCCAAGCATGGTATTAATGTTTCGTATGCTTGATTATAAATCATTCGACCATCATATTTTAAGGACGAGCGAAGCGAGTACGAAGGTCATTACAATGTATATTAATTAATTTTTGTATTCTGAGGACGAGCGAAGCGAGTTCGAAGGAGAAGGAAAAGTTCCGAGGTACCCAGTACCCGATTTTTTCACTTATAAACGAAATTCAGGAGGGAGCTCTATCTATTATAGTTCTATACTTTAAAGTACCTATATAATAATTATTACTATATATAATTATATAGGTACTCTACTATACTCTATGGGGGCATCTTTGGAAATGAAATACTAAAAACTATCTTTTTGGCAACACTGTACCATCCTATTTATTGTTTGCTCTGTGCAACACTGTCTGTGAATCACATATTCGCGCCGCATGTTCATTTGTGGTCATACTACGCTCTTTTAAAACTTTTTAATTGTTTGTTGTTTTAAACCCGTTTTTACTTTCAAACTATTTAGTAAAATCAATTTTTGATATAATTTGTTAAAATGCCTTATTGGTGGTGTGTTGTTCGTTTTATTGTTGATTTATCGTTGGCATCTGTTCCGTTTGATTCTTTATCTAGGAAGTTAAACCCTAATGGAATATCCCTTAGTACGTTCACACACACTCTAGATCCGCGGATCGTATAGAATACGTATGCAGTACGGTCAACTAACTTCACGGTTCTTGCAGCGTATTTGTTTAGTCGATCGAGTGATAACTGATCCGGCCAAAACATGGCGTCTTGTATAGTGAACCTTCACTTTTGGTTATAAGGAAGTTTAAAACTAAAAATATATTTAATTAAATTGTGATTGAATTTTTATTTGCATTTTAAAGCTGAAATAGTGAGACTGAAATAAGTGATTTAAGTTCGGTGAAAGAGGAATGCGGGTTACAGTGGGAATGAAACACAGAATTTGACAGTAATGACGTCACAGATGTAGACGGGGAGTGTGCATGGGAATTGTTTAATGTAAAACTACCCCCACCCATCACGGGAACCTCCATCGGCTTGTATATAACTAATCAGGAACTAATCTGATAAGTTGAAAAGGTCTGATTAGTAGGTGATGACTGTATAAAAAGGAATCAGGTCGTTGTCTGATTAGTCTTGACGGGAATAATCCTCTCAGCGGCGGGAAAAATCAACAAATCAGCTCGCCAAGGTGATGAGCTAATCTAAAAACCTGACTGTAACCTTCTGTACGATATTTTGCGCGTTTATTTTAAACAACCCATTAGCGGCCTTCTCATTAAAGTTGCCTGAACGCAAAATGAAAAGTACTATAAATTATAATCAAAGTTATATTAGTTATATGTGTTTAGTGGTAGAAATGTATATTTTTGAAATGATCAAAAATTGGACCCCTTAATTATGAAAAACATTTTTGTAAAACGGTCCTGAACTTAAATACACATCAGTTCGGTGTCACACATTTTTTTAAAAATTTCATTTGTTTTGGACACCTAGCCAGTACTGTCCTCATATGAACTTATACATACACACACACACACATCAAAACTTCTCAAAACTAGGGTCCTACACAATGATTTATTTTAGCAAGATCCCAATTATGTTTTTTCAACATTGAAGCTAGTAAAAGAGGTCGAATATCATGGTTGAATTTCTTTTAATGATGTTTTATTTGTATGTATTTCAGCTAAGCAGCAGAGAAAATAGTGAACTTAATCTTAATTCTAATCCAAGGTGAGTTTTCATTGGTTTTTACTTTTCCTCATCTATACTGTAGGTATATAGGAAAAAGTATTGTGTTTACAAAATAATCTGAAAATAATTCTAGTGTGTCACTGGAATTATTAGTTTCTGGTGTTTTTGAGGCCTCCAGTTGAGGTGAAATTTGGTACAAAAGTATACCTTTACTTAAAAAATAACTTTTAGGGCCTTCTGAGTGGTTTTATCAAAGTTGTCTGTCTATGTGTGTGTGTGTGAGAGTGTCTGTTATCATCATAGCTTCTAGTGTATTTATGCTAGAGAGTTTAAACTTTGTGCCAACATCAGTACCGCTGTAGTTGTGCAAATATATTTTATTTGACATCATTAACCCACAATTATGATTATAAAAGTTAAGCATTGAACGTGGTCAGTGCTGTGTGGGCGACAGCTGAGAATGAAACAGACGTATTTACTATCTGAGGATGAGCGATGCAAGTCTAAGGACATGCTGCAGTATAAATTTGGTGAATTGTATATTCTAAGGACAAGTGAAATGAGTCTGAACCAGGTAGGATAAGAGTAGTGAGTCTGATGTGATTAGAAATAGTTCCGAGGTACCCCGTACCTGATTTTTTTATTTACTTATTTTTATATTACTTTTTTTTGTAATTTACTTATTTATATATTTTATCTCATTATCTTTATTTATTTGTTTGGTTTTGTTTCAAAACCAATTATTTAGAAGTTTAATTAATTTTACAAAAATATATCATGTAAATTCAAGTAGTAAACAATTTATAAAAACTTATTTTCTTTTATACTTAATTTCATTATAAAATACTTTTTATATAATTAATGAAACAATATTTAAAAAAACTTATGTCTATATCACAATATTAATATAATTTATTCAGACGCGTTTCGGGACGTTCCCCATCTTCAGTGTGTAAATAAACTAAACTTAAAATTACTGTTGCTGTATGGATGTGAAGTAGGTATGGTTCTAAGGGTGGGAGGAAACTTACATCTAAGGAACAAAGAAAAAAGGGTTTTCTACCTGTACTTCTGTACTAGGGATTAACTGCAAGTACCTTAGTTTTTGTACCCTTTTTTCTTTGTCCCTTACAGTCTATCGTTAAGTTTAAAAATCTTGACAGGTCAGTTTAGACACCACTGATTCTTAAGAAAAAAAATCCCTGCAAGAAGGGAGCGGGAAAAAACTATGTAAACAAATCAGGTTATTTACCCGTATTTTCTTGGCGATGTTTTCGTTTCTTTTGTGTAGTTTATTTAAAACATCATTTTAAGATTAATTTGAAAGTAGCTTTCAAAACGATGTAGTCAAAAGAAGAACCACAACAAGTGAACGATTGCCAGAAGAAGGTTTTTTCCCTACAGGTTATTGTGGTAGGATTTTTTTCTCTTTTTAAGTAAGAGGTTGGCAGCGGCTTCTCTGATTGGTCAATTCCCAAAATACTTATGACCTTGGGGATTTTTAAACTAAACGATAGACTGTAGATGTAAGTTTCCTCCCACACTTAGAACCATACCTCGTTCACATCCATACAGCAAAAGTAATTTTAAGTTTAGTTTATTTATACATTAAGATGGGAAACGTCCCGAACGCATCTGAATAAATTGTGTTAATATTGTGATATAGACAAAGTATAATAAATAAGTTTTTTTATTAATTATATAAAATGTGCAATTATCACAAAATCTCAGTCGAAACCACAAATTTTGTTATAAAATACTAACAAAAATAAATTAAGAATAATAAATCAAACAAAAAAACTAGCCACGCACAAGACTTGAGCAAGATTTTCATTATGAACAATCAATATTGTAAATAGATCTAACAAATATTTTGGACCCATTTTGTATGATTACATTGTAAATATTTTTTTAAATAAAAATTACTTCTGTATTTAAATTAATTTTGTCATGTGTGTGCTTTGAATATTAATTGTTACTATTTTGCTTAGTTGGTGTGGAGAAGAGTTTGCAATTGATGCTGTTATAACCTGGGTAAATGGTTCAGATCCTTTATTCCAGAAAAACTTATCCTTTTATAAGAAGAAATATTTGTATAAACAACACTGTCCTTACTCTGATTGCTTCCCTTCTCATGTGACTGCTACCAGGTACTTATTAGTTTGTGTACAATAATATATAGATACCAAGATATGTCTACCATGCTAAGTTTAGTTTAAGTGGAGGATATAAGTTGAGGAAGATTTGAAAAAATCTAGGAGAGGACAATATCTTTAAATTTTCACTCTTTTGACTTCAGAAACCTTTTCAATATTGATGAAAAAATATCTAAGTTGATAGAAAATATAGATTTTAAAAGCCTAAATAATATAATTTATGAGCCTAGGCAAAGTTTTGTGGGCCAGTGGAAGCTCATAGAGATTCAAATTAGCGAAAGTGATTTATAATGCTTTGTTCGGTGAGACTAGAGGAACTAGTAGATTGGGGGCTTGATGTGACTAAAGAGTTTAAAGTAGCTAGTGTAACTTGAGCAAATACACTGGACCAACTGTGAACTTGGTCACAGTTTCAGTCTCATTAAGAGGAAGGTAGAAGTAATGAGGCTATCCCTGGTTGCAGTGTGTGCATAAACTCTAGGGGTTACCAATAGAGTGGCATTCAGGAGAGTAGAAATGCTAAAATGACCCTCGGATTTGAACGTATAAAATAATCGGGTTGGAGGAGGGATTCCTGGCTACTTTTCCTCACCATACTAAATTCACTCCTATCCTTACTACTTTGGAATTTTTTCACTCGTCCTCAGAATGTGGAAATAACTAATTTGTTTAACAGAACGTCTTGGGACTTGCTTCACTTGTCCTCGGATATTAAAAAATCCATTTTATTCCCAGCAGTCGCCTATTCATGTACTGACCTTGCTTGATGCTGCTTAGAGCATCGAGTGGTCCAAAAAAACTGTAGATATACTTGCCATATAGAGAGATACACTTGTACCAAATTTCAATTCCCTGCTAGTTTATGCTTGAGAGTTGAAACTTGGTTCAAAAGCCAATTTTTAGGTATTACAATGATTTAAAAAAAATTATGAAACACAATTTTTTTTTATTGATTTGAAATTTAGCACACATATAGGACCAACAAATCTGCTCGGACTAACTCAAAAGGCAATTTGGCTTTCCGATTTCCATTAAGACTCCAATGCATCCAAATATTGAATTGTGTGTATTAAATAAATTGGCAGTCCTTTACCCCTGTGTGTAAAGAATTATAGAATGTAGTTGTGTAGAGGTTGTTTATAAATTACGGGGAATATGATTATCTTTGTTATTTGTTTATGTTGTGTTATCACAGCTGTCTTTCAACTGAAGTTACACTATAACTATCATTTTAAAATCTGTATCAAAAGGTTATTATATAGGTTTTGCGAGGCAGAGGGAATGTGACAATAGTTGTTCGCCTTTATGATTAGTTAAGAAAACATGTCACTTTCACTTTCAGATATAGACCACCTATCTATGAAAATAACAAGTACAGCTCTCTTACTCTGGTTAATACAACTGATAATAAGATTTGGTCTGTTATTAGTTGGTCATCTGTAGGTTTGGCTAGCAATATGAGCCAAATCCCTATAAACATTGATAATAGCAATGTTATAATGACTCAGTCTTATTGGACTACAGGTAAATGAAGCATGAGTGTCATGCTGCAAAGTGCTTTGTGATGCTGAGCAATTAAGCATGTTTTTTAAAGCATGAACTTGTTTTTTTAGTTTGTAAGTTTGTGTTTCATTTTTACTTTTCCTCGTTTATACCTAGGTATGTAAAAAAAGTATTGTGTTAGCAAAAAAATCTGAAACCGGGATTTTTGCCTGAATTTTAGATACTTTTAAGACCTCTTGAGTAGTGTGCATGTGTGTGTCTATTATTATTTTAGCTCCCAGGATATTTATATTCGAGAGTTAAAACTTGGTATCAAAGAATTTAAAAGGTATAGAATGTCAGAAGGTTGGATAGAGTCAGACAGAAGGCGGGGTTGGCTCAGTGCTGGCATCTAGTGGCTGTTCTGAAACTAAATTTGCTTATTTTAACATTCTTACCACTTTTCTAAATTAGTTTATTTTTAAAGTAAATAGTATTTGGATTAATCAGTGAAGTGCGAGCATAGCAAATCATGAGGATGAGCATAGCAAATCCAATGTGTTGAGGAAAATTTCTGAGTTATCCCCTACCTAATTTTTTGATTATTATGGATACCAGATATTGTGATTGTTATTTTATATTGGCAAAATTCCATTTGTTAGAGCTTGAATTTCTTTGATTTTTTATTAACTCTTTCTAAACTGCTTTTAAAAAAATTAAAATCAAAACATGCATGGAACAAATAATTTAATTTTTATTGTTGTTTTTAATTATATTTTAATTTTATTTAACATTTTGCACATTTTTATTTGGAGAAACCATTGTTTGAAGAGGATTCTGATGTGCATTTATGTTAATATATATGTTAAGATGATATTTTGAAGCTGCATGACAAATATTTATTAAAGTCTTGTTGTTACATTTAACTTCCTTATATCCTATAATAGAAGAGAAAAGAATTTTAATGAGACAAAATGTGGCACTTGTTTTTTCCATAACCTGTTCTGGTTTCTTCAGTGCCTACAGATCTCTAAAAAATCAGTGAAAATATATTTGAAAAATTAGTGTCTATGGATGTCTGGATGTATGTTTTTTGTGCAGTTTTACTGTAAATAAGATACAGACTATAAAGCGTAACCAAAGTAGATGACTTTGTACCAAGTTAAGTCCTATGACGTTTAAAAGTGATTATAATATTGCATCTCAAAATAGCACCCATTTTGATTTTTTACACTTTAAAGATATATGTTTTTTATGTAAAGATTTTTTGCTTAGAGTGATTTCTAGCTCCAATTTTATGTGTTCTGAGTCCAACAAGCCCTTAGCCCTATCATTTTCTAGCACTGTTCTCAAGATCAAAAGCAGGCTGCCGACCAGCCTCTTTTTTAAAACTTTTTAATGCATAAGGCTGGAAAGCTAATCTCTGTAATTTGAGTTTATTATGTCCAATTCTTGGGTTTTTCTATTTCATAATTAGTTGTGTGCTAGTTTTAGAAATTAATTTTCATTTTTGTTTTTAAATAATCATTTTTTATCTAACACGTACCTTTTAATATATTTTCATAATCTATATTTTTATAATTAGTGCATTTTGTTTGTCTCATATTATTTTGAATACTTTGATGGTTTGCTTTTTTGTGTAAATAAACATATTGTTGTTACTATTTAAATTGTATTTAGATAAGCACTAAACTGGATACTTATATTTTATATTGAGGGTTGTCATTGTGGTGTTAATAATCTGCAGTCATTTATATTCATATATATATATATATATATATATATATATATATATATATATATATATATATATATATATATATATATATATATATATATTATATTATTATTATTATTATTCAGTTAATAATAATAATAGTGCAGTTGATTTTTAGAAAAGATATTCTTACCAAGAGAACACACCAAAGAAATTTTCTTAAAAAATTTACTTTTGTCATTATGTAAGATATTTACTATAGTAATAGTTAAATAAGAGTTGAAATACTACATTAATCTGTTTTCATTATAGTCTAATTTAAATTGACAATTGTCAATTTTCATTGGCACAAATGTCTTAACTACACATTAGAATCCCTGCACTGCTTCATTGTACATAAATAAATTATGGCAACAGTTTTACCTGGTTTTACTGACCTCTTGCATTGTGAAATGAGGAGTTCAATGTCTAAAGCTCTCCCAAGCCTACTTGTAGTCATTTCCATTGTGCCAGTGATTTGATTTAAAGAGTAGATTGCTAGATATAGAACACCAGCTAAGGTTGTTAGTATAAATGAAGACGATGCGAATCAGAGTTGTTTCCACAGAGGGGAATAGTCTTAAACAGATACCTTTGGATCTAAGTATTAACAGTTTTAGTGGCACTCCTCTGTCAATTTTAAATTCTGCTTATCTTCAATGTTATCAAGATAAGTAAGATCACCAATAAACCGTTATCTAATTTGTTAGAGCCTAATATAAATGTGTTTCTTGGTTTTAGAGTCATATGTAGCAAATATTCAAGAGAGAAAGGATGCTTGCATGATAAGGTTAATCAAGACTAACAGTAAGATCAGTGCCTTGAGTGAGATAGTATTGAGGAGATGGCTTGGCACAAAAATTAAGCACATATGGAAATATAATGATACCAATATTATTGAATTCAACTCTGTGAAAATTCTCAACTCAATCCTACATGTAAATACTTCTCTTTTAATTTTTATGTCAGCTTATTTTTTTTTACTTTTTCTCCTCTATACCACAGGTGTGCGGAAAAGTATTGTGTTTGCACTAAAACCTGGATTTCACTTGAATTTTTTGTTAAAATGTTTTAAGATGTGTGTGTGCCTATTATCATCATAACTCCCAGGGTTTTAAGTTGAAACTTGTTTCATAGAGGTCTAGTTGAGCTTTCTGGAAAATTATTTTTTTTATGGCGAGGATAAGTTCTAAGGTACCTTTTACCTTGAGTCCCCCCCCCCAATTTTTTTAGAATTCTTTTTTTAATTGTAAAATGAAAAGATTAGATACCTATAGATATTAAAATATTAATTGAAGGAATTGATCCTAGGTCACAAAATTCAATTTATCAAGCTATACCAGATTTTATCAAGTTGAAATGTGATGCATGGAATAATAATCCTGACATTTTTATTTATTTTCATGCATTAAAAAATGAATAAATTTAAATAATGAATAAATAAAACCGATGATACATTGATTGTGTATCATCAAACTTCTCTGTTCCGTAAAAATTTAATTAGCGAAGCTATAACCATTATTGCATGATGCCATAGTACATTTTAGAAACAAATTTGACTTTATGGATTTTAATTATGGTTTCTTTTTTACTATTTTTTGTATTATTTTAAAAGACAACAGATAGATGATAATTTCCTCAATAAATTATGTATATGATTTGATCAAAGCTAAATTACTTCCTAAAGTTACCCTTGTAAATTCCATTACTCTCATTTTAATTTATTTAATTTTGTTCATGCAGTAATTGTGAGTGTACTATTTCAGAACTCAGTGTGGAGAGTGGTTAAAATAGATAATTATTTGAGGGTGAACATTACCAGGGTTAATATGATGATGGAACTCCCTGCTAAGCTGCAGTACTCCACGTACTCCCCATCCAGATTTGATGACAAAGAGGTACATTGTTAACTCTTCTTAATGTGACATAAGATAAATATACCTTTAGGTAGATAGACAATTATTCATGTCTGACAATAATTCATTACTGCTAAATCCATAGTGAATTGTGAGATTTCTAGCAATCACCATAAAAGAAGCCATGCATTAACCAAATAGAATGCTTGCAAAATCAAGTATTTTTTAAGTTTTGAATCAGTTTAAGTCTTTTTACGTCCTTAGATGATAGTAATAATATTAGGAGAGTATGCTGTTATAGCAAAGCGATGGGGTGGTTGAACCAAGTTGTCTCAGTGTCACCCTTAAGGAAATGTAATTTCTCTTATAGTATTGTATAGGGGTCTAATTTTCCAAAACCTATCTACTCCAGCATCATCAGGTTTTACAGCTAAACAATGAATATTATTTCTAAGTTTAAAAAATCGATTCACTGTCATATTATTACAGATGTTTGGTTTGGAAAATTTGGTTTCCCAATATAGTCTAACTCTGGGGAACCCTAAATTCCCCATTGCTATATGGATTCCAAAAAAAAATTTAACTCTCGAACATTTGTGGGAGTAAAATTGGACACATTATTTTTAACAGTATATAAAGTAGTTTCATAAGCTATTTTTTCAAGTAGTTCATCAGTTAAGTATTTTTCAAAGATATAGAGTAAAGAAGTTCATCAACAACTTCAGGCTCATCTGATTCAAAAAAAGTAAACTCCAGTTTCGTATTGTGCTCGTTTCCAATGTATTTTAGTTTTTTCTGTTAGTTTTTGTTGAGAAAAATATTCCTGACTTACTTCTGTTGCAGTCATGCAAGTTGAAATTATAGGTTGATCTTCTACAGATGACTCACCTGAATCTTGAACTAAATTCGATTCTGAAAGTGTTGAATATTCATTAGGTATCTCCTGTTCTGTTTTCATGTCCTGTATCCCCTGTGTGGATGTGCTCTCAAAAGTTGCCTTCATAAAATCAGCCATTGTCACATTCTCTATTGTTTGAGCTACAGATGAGAGATCTATAAAAGAATAAAAATCGTATCAATATACTAATTAAATAAATAAATAATGAATAAATTATCGATGTACCAATAACTAAAAGTAATTCAAAAGAAGAAATTCACAAAAAAAACTTACATTCATCTAAAATGTTATTGCTGGGCAGAAGTTCAAAATCATCTGTGTCATGAATTCTCACATCTGGAATGATATCCTCATCATCTTCAATTTCAGATAACTCTGAATCATCACCATCGTTAAAAATCTTCCAAATTTCCTCAAAATTATATTTTTTTTTCGCGATCCATTTTTTTCAAGATGACGTTGAGTGAATTTGTCCTGTAGAGAGGACAGATCTTCAAGACACAATAAAATTAAAATTTTCGCACGAATTTCAAAATTGAAAAATTTGATAGATAGATTAAACCTTAATAATCAATAAAATATTTTTTTGAAAAACAAATTTTCGCGATCACTGCCCCAAAAAAAATGTTGGGGAGAGGTTGGAACCAAGCAAAGAGCACATGATTTATAATTGTAAAACCTCATATATAACCTGTCCCAAGAAAGTGTAAATTACAGATTCCCAGTGTTGTTATTAAGAATTAATCACTGAACAATACCATACCAATTTTTTTTTACCCCCCCCAGAACTAGCAGTAGCCCTCGAAAGTTCGTGTCCTCTGTAGAGGCCGCGGTGTCTGAAAGGGATAAGATGTAAAATGTGTTCCATTATTGGAAACTATTTGTTCAGGCAGTCCATGAGTTGCAAATAGCTGTCTAAGACCTCCACCCATTTTGAAAATGCATTCACTACAACCCAACCAAGAAACCCTTTCCTTAGTAGGGCCCTAAGTGGTCAATATGAAGGTGTTGTGGTGACCATTTCCTTGTAGGTGTTTTCCAAGTTGTGTTTTTTCAACACAGGAGGGTCGTTTCTGGTTTGCTGACAAGTGTCGCAGAGTTTTACTGTCTTCTCAATGTCACTGTTAATTCTTGACCACCATACGTGACTCCTAACAATATTCTTTATGGCCACAATTCCAGGGTGATACTAGTGTAACACTGATAAAACTCTATACTGCGATGACTTCGGCACTACCACTCGTTTACCCTTTATAATATGGTCTCTTATACTCTTTGGATAAAACTCAAGAATTAAGCTTCGCCAGTTCAACACTAGGTGGCAGTCCATACAGGATTACTTAGCAGCGGAAAGTCTTTAAGCTTTAAAAAAAGCAATATTGTTTTACCCTTGTATATGTAAACAAACTAATTACGGTACTCAAAATTTTTGTTTTTTAGAACTTTTTGAATATTTTACCATAAAATGTTAAAAATGTGTGTAAGAAATACGTTTTTTCACATCCAATAAACATTTAAGTTCGAATCAATAAATACTAGGTTTGTTTAAATTACTTAAAAGGAGCGGCTAATTAAACTTTTTTTTGTATACACAACTTAACTTAGTACATTTTTACGAGTGATATTTGTTTTTATCCTTCAAATATTAATTTTAATTAGAATTTTAACAAATTTAACCTACAATTTTTGAATGTATTAAATGCAATCATAATTTTAAGTTATATTTAAGGCAATGCACTGTCTTCTGTATGTTCTTCAAAAACTTAATAAAAACATGTGGTTTACCTTTACTATAGCTTCTCTTTTTTTAACTAAACTATTGTAACAATAATTGCACAGAATTTAATACAAAATCATTAAATTATCACGCACATATCAAAGTATGAAAACACAATAAAAAATAAAAATCACCTAATGGGTGATCAATCTGATATCAGGGTTGGCAATGAAATTAAGTAAAAAAAAAAACAAATCTTAAGAAGCTCATAGGCAATTATTCCAATTTTAGCTATTTTTTATTTTTGATCCAGCTATCAGCTGATCACACATGTCTGAATTTTTTTTACAGAGGTTAGTATAGGAGTTTACCTATTTGGTTTATGTCTTACTTTACCCTCACCATATAAAATAATATCTTCAACAAAAGCAATCAAATACAAATTATTCCCCTAGATACAAGCAATAATCATTATCAGATCTTTTGTGACCATTGTTTATAGCAAAAGTGTTAAACAACCATTCCAACATTTAGACCATACAAGACTTTAAGTTTTAAGCCTGAGGTCTGACAATTAATGCCTATAGGTGGTAAAATAAAAACATAAGGGACATCTAATTGAGTGATTCTCTAGTTTTCATACAATGATCTTGATAATAACAAGCTTATAGTAGACATATGTACCACAGGCAAGTGTTTATCAAGAAGATTATTCTCTTGGTAACCTTTGGCCACCAATCTTGCCTTGTTTGTCTGGCATAGTTTTGTTTCAACACCGACTTTGTTTCAATAGATGTAATACCTTTACCAGCAAGGTTATCAGCTTCTTCCCAGGTTTTAAAGTTGTTTAGAGATGCAATTCCATTTTAAATAGCAGTCTTTCACTCAATGTGATGATATTCTTCATAGTTAACAGGATCAGCTATAAGCTGGATAAAGTTCATAATCTATATTTTTCAGGTACCTGATCCATTTCCTGAAACTCTACCCCTTTCATTATCCTTTTCGACTTTCAGACATTTCTTCTTTTATATTTTAAGAAGCAGTTTTGCCATTTTTTATATCTTATCAAACTTGATCTTGTCTAGCTTTTTCAGTTTCAGTACTGATCTCTTTATATTTATATTCAATTTCATTTGAAGTGACATCTCAGGAAGTCATAATTTCATTGGTGTCAGAATTCCACAATTGAAACTCAGCTTGGGTCTCAAATTTAGTTTGTCAGGCTTGGGTAAGATATGAGCCCATGCCTTTCAGTCAAAAACTTTTAGCCTTGTAAGGTCCACTTTGTTACATACGTATATAATACATCCCCTTATACCTGAATGCAACCTGTTTAACTGATAAACAGCAGTTCGTAAGCACTCTTCCCACAATTTTTTGGTAGATTGATATCAGAAAGCATAGCTCTTACTTTGTTAAGTAGTGTATGATTCATACTTCCGACACACCATTTTAGGGTATGTAGGCTCATGTAAATTCTTGCTTGTTTCCTTTATCCAGAAAAAACTGTGTTAATGAGTTTGAGGTAAATTTATCTCTATTACCAGCTCTCTCACACGACTTACTCTCTTATCATCTGCTTCCATTCTCAGAATATGTTGTTTCAAACAACTTTCTGCATCAGATATATGTTTAAGTAAATAAACTGACACAAAGTGTGATAAATCATCAGTGATGGTTATAATATATTTTCATTATTTATTGTTGGTTGTGTCATCAGTTTACCAATACAATATCAATATGTAACAACTCACTAGTTCGCTGTGACAATGTGTAATGTAATTTATTTAATTTCAGAGAAGGAATATGAAATTTTTAAATAAAACAAAATGAATTTTCTCTATGTCTGTTTAATTAATTATTAATTAATTATTAATAGCATTAATTAAAATTGATTGGGTAGATGATTTTAGCAAAATTTAGAAACAAGTATATAGAACAGATGCAGACCGAATGTGTATGATAAATTTATTACATGAATTTAAAGAAATATTGATTCAACGTACCTTCTCATATGGTATATGTCATGACCGACAGTAAATAAAACAAGACTTTATAAAACTATCACTGTATTAATTTAACAAACAAGCATTATTCGATTAGGTATCCCACAAGTCTCGGTAGCCCCGATGGAACGACTCCGCAGGCGTGTGTGTGTCAGTGTAGCCAGTAATAACTAAACTCTAAATAACGCTAACTGTGTAAAGTCTTAACACTCTTCCCTTCTAAATTTTAAAGTCCGGAATAGTGCTAAGATTGAAAGATTGGGGTTGGAGTCGAGGATACCCCATTTGCACTGCGACTGGAAGTCTATTGTACAATGGGATAGTGCTAAGCTCAAAACAAATGTTACCAACTTAACAACCAGCTTAACACTATTTTGACTAATTAGTTAAAGCAATGACTGAGCAACTACAATACACACACACAACATACGCATACTATGGCTACAACAATATAAATAAAATATAAATGATATAGCAACACAAAGTTCTTAATTATGTCAAAATGTTAAAAAAAATTATTAAAATAATGAGTTAATTATTACCTCAAGATTATATAATATTAAAGTTTAAATTAAATAGTTTGAGCACTAATTGATTAGCTTGCAATTATTGTCCTATTTTTCACTAAACTAAATTACACTACACTAAAACTACTACTGACTACGATGTTAATACTAGCACCATAATCCGCGCATATTCTAATTTTACCAGTTTTACTAATTACTGGGACTATGGGTGTACCCCACTGTGTGTTTTCCACTTTTTCAATGATACCTTGTTGTTCTAATTTATTGAGTTCAACTTCAATCTTATCTTTTAATGCAAACGGTAATTGCCTAGCTTTTACATTTACAGGTTTCTCATTATCTTTTAAAGGTAATTCTATTTTTACATTAGGTATCTCCCCAATTGAATCTGTAAATAAATCACTAAATTCTGATAACAATTCCTTGAGTAAGACATCACAGTTGGTATCGCTCTTGGAACATTCAGTCTCAGGTTTAGAAGTTTTAATAGAATCTAATGGTTCAGAAGATTTAATTGCATCAATTGAATGTATAACCATTTTAAAATTTTTAAACCAGTCTCTCCCAAAGATAGGATTGTAATTTTCTTTTAATACATAAAGCTTGCATTCTTTAATTTTATCATTGTAATTAACATTAACTTTAACTGTACCTAAGGGTAAAATAATCTCATTTGTATAAGTTTTCAACTTAGCTCTAGTAGGAGTTAAATCAATATTTGTAGTAAGACTTTTAAGCAAGTTTATTGACATTGTAGAAACCCCTGCTCCCGTATCAAGCTCCATAGAACACGGTTTATTATTTATTTTAACCTTAACCATGAGAGGATCTCTATGATCACTAATACTAGTACTGATGTTATGTATGGGGTGTTCATCTGAAGAGTCACTATCTTCTAGCATCAACGTTTGGTTTTTGTAATGATTCTTTTTATGCTGGTAATTTTTAGAACTATCATTCTTTTTTTACCATCATTCCTAACATAGTTAGTCTGACCTTTGTAATTACCTCTATTTTTCTTTTGACAGACCTTAGCTAAGTGACCTTTAGAAAAACAGACCCTACAAACAACATTTGCCATTTTACAAGTATCTGCTCTATGCGATTTTTCACCGCACCGGTAGCAACAATTATTCAAATTAAATCTAACACCAGTATTCGAACCAGACCCCTTGTACTGAACTTTGTATCCCTCAGGCTTAGAACCAAAACTTTTCTGAATTTTATTAATTTGACTTGTACCAGGGAAGTTAGTATCTTGTATTAATTTACTGCCTTCCTTAGCTGCCTCCATGGACATAGCAATTTCCACCGCTTTGTCAAACGTAAGATCAGGGGACTGCTGAAGCAGCTTCTCTCTAATACTAAACTCTCTTACACCCCTTATAAACTGTGATCTCAAATGAGTATCACTAGTAGACTTCTTACAACTGGTGCAAGTGAACTTACAATACCCTGATATATTCTTCAAATCTGCCAAAAATTGTGGAATTGTCTCCTCAGGCTTTTGAACCCTTAGGGAGAATCTATTCTGATGGAATAATATGCTTTATTTTTTAACAGTATTTTTATTTCTTTGTTAAATATTTCTAATGGCAAGTTCTTAATTTATTTATTGAGCTTGTTAGAACATTTTATACCCAAAATAATGGGGGATTGGCATGATTTAGTGAGCCTATGTGGTGCTAGAACTATATCTTCACATCTAGTGCTGTACTTATGGTCTTTACTATACAGAGTACAATAGTTTTCTTTTACAAATATTAAAATTGACAACAGATAAGCTGAATAAAAAGTTAAGATACCAGAATTAATGAATAATTCTTTACATTGCTCATCATATTTAGAGCCAGTAATGATGCGAATAGTTTTCAGCACAAGGTGCCCCGCCCCATTCTCGAATACAATACACCATTCTTGAATTAAAATGAGCATAATTTACGCCATCAGGACCATATACATCCTCAGCCTCATCAGAACTAACCTCCTCATCCTCATCTGTGCTGGAAACTTAGTAGGGTTTGTAGAACCTGAAGTGGCTAGAAAATCAGGCGTAGTAGGTGTAAGACCACGTGACCGTGGGCCTTCTTCACTATCATCATCTTCATCGGTTGACATATCATCAAAGGAAGCTCTATCTTCTTTGTCAGAATCTCCCCATAATTCATTGTCGCTGTTTGCTAACATTTCTCTCAATTGTTCTTCAGTATATACTTTTTTAGACTCCCGGCTAGTAGGAACAGATAGACTGGGCTCTACAACAACTGCGTCTTTAAGAAGCAATATATTTTCATTAGATAAATCCTATTAATTAATCCTGAACGTTGTTAATGCCATCGTTTTTTTAGCTTGGTTATTGCTTCTAAATACTACATTGCTAACAAAAACTAATTTTCTTTTAGATAACGGGTGTATTTCCCCTGATTCTATTTTTCTTTTCTTCTCTGGAATCTGGAAAAAAGCAGATGGAGGGCATCTTTTATTTTAATTTTTGAAGCCACCAATTTTTGAGATAAGACTTCCTTTGTGAGTGGCTGTCATAGTGATTGACCAGATTTAGCTACACCAATTTTTATATGTGGATTTAATTCAACTGTTCCATTTAAAAAAGTGAGATTATTAGTGAGATGCTCAGTTGCGCCTGAGTCAAGGATAAAGCTTTGACTTAGGTCCTTGGAATGAACTGAGTTAGTACAAAGAAATGCTACTTTATCATCGCTTCTGTCTTTTAATGTTGCAGCAGTGGGTTGCTTTTTCTTGAACTTATTTTTGTTTTTATTTTTATATTTGTTGTCTTTATTAAAGAAGCAGTTGCTTGTATCGTGATTAGTTTTGAGCAAATTTTGCAGGGTGCTTTGTTCCGAGCAAGAAATGTCCAGTCAACATAGCTATGGTTTTCTAGTCTTAGTTTAGCTTCTTCATCTAGTAGACAACTCTTTACGAAATCCATTTTGAGAGAGTCTTTAGCCATTGTTTGATGGCTTTTATTACAGTGCTATACTCTGTAGGTAGAGAAATTAGCAGGTATCAAATCCCAGTAAGCTCGTCAAGGTTTTTCTGGCAGGATTTTAGTTCCCTCACAAGAGTATCAAATCTGGTGAAATGATCCACTAGAGATCCAGATTTGTATTTGAATGTGATAAGCTGCTTTTGAGCATGTAGTACAGAGGCTATCCCTTTTCTAGCAAATGTGTTCTCTAATCTAATCCACATGGATTCAGCGTTCTTTTTATCTTTGATGTACTCTAGATGAGAGTCTGCAACACATGAAGTTATTATGGACATGCAGGTTAAAAGGGATACCTTTTAACCTCATCAGCATTATCCTCTTTGGGTGAATTTTCAATGCACTCAATGAAGTCTTTTTCTGCAAATATGGGTTTGACCCTAAATTTTCAATCATCGTACTCTTTGCCATGAAAGGACGTGATGTTTCTGCTTTGAGTTGTATGAGACATAGCGTACGAGTTAAATACGAGTACTTACTTCTCACTCTTCTTTCTAAACTCGATTTTATTTAACACGCACTCCGAGTATACTTAGTTTAGTTTTTAAAGTACTGGGCCCATAACCTATTATTTAAAAAGTACTTAAACTAAGTTTTAAATTTAACAAGTATTCAGATGTTACAAGGTAATTTATTTTATTTTATTAGAACAATAAAATGTACAAAACTAATATGTAGCACAGATAATAACATATTATGAATTGAACAAGATTCAGACGTTTTTATTGCAACTCAACAGGATGAGCGTAGCGAATCAGATGTAATGAGGAAAAGTTCAGAGTTACAGAAAGTCTTTATAATAACGTTTTGAAGTTGAAGACTATTTTATGACCTTAGTTTTATAAAATTTAAATGGGGCTAAATGTTTTTTAGGCTCTTAAGAGTTGAAATTGAAGATAATTGTTTTTATTTTTGATATTTTTCTTTAATTACAGAAAGGAGTTATGGTCATATAAAAGTAAGTTGTTATTTAACTTTAAACTAGGAATATTTTATTTTGTACAATTCAATTTCTTTTTAAATGGATAGTAATGATTTGTTCGTAGGAGCTGAGGTACTGCTTGAGATCACTTGAGAAAAGATTACCTTGGATTAGACATGTCTACCTCGTTACCAATGGCCAGATTCCTAACTGGTTGAATTTGCACAACTCTAAACTGACTGTCATAACTCATGATCAAATCTTTACCGATACATCTCACTTGCCCACGTTCAGTAGTGGAGCCATTGAGACACATATACACAGGTGCATTTCTCAATAATATTGATTTATAGTAAAGTGGGAACTTTTATAATAATCTCCTGCAAGGACTAAATCATAAAACTTAAATGTACTCTTTAAATACCATTAAAGCAAACTTTAATGGTATCAATCTTGATTGATGATTGTCAATGTCTTACCTGCTATCACCTGTTGCTTTTTTGTCCTAAGCTAAAACCTTAGCTTAGCTAACCGTTCCTTTCCAAGTTTACTGTTCCCATTGGCTGAGCATTTAAGATCCTCAATTATTCATTTCATGTTTTTTTCTTGTAATATTAAGAGCACTTTGGCATTGTATTGGTAAATCTCCTATTAATCCTGGCCTAAGTTAAAATGTTAAATTTCAGTGTATTGTGTTTCTGTAACCTTCCCACCTCATATCTATACATGATTTTATTGCATTACTTAATATTTGAAATGAGTATATATGCATGACGCTTAAAAGTCCTAAACTACAGTCGTATTAAAAAATATTTAATACTAAAATAAATTGTGCATAAACAGTATAAAATGAGTATTTTTTTAATTTAATTATGATTGTGAACCAATATTTTGTATTTTACAGGATACCAGGTCTATCAGAATACTTTCTTTATATTAATGATGATTTGCTCTTTGGTGATGATATTTATATTGATGATTTCTACTCTCCCTCTCAAGGTCACAAGGTAAAGAAAACATTTAATTATATTGTTGTTTTAATTATTATTTGATTATAATTTTATTGATTATTTATTGATTGATTATAAATTTATTTTAATTATATTGTTGAGTTAGTTATGTTTTTTCAGTTACATATCTTTAATTAATTTTCTATTAATTGCTATCCAATGTATTCAAAATTTTATCCATCAATCATAATGTATTGATTAATTCTTACAATTAATATTGATAAATAAAAAAAAGTTTTCCATGTTTCTCCGTGATTATAATTTAAAAAATAATATCAAGAAAAATGTCTCTTGTCTTTCATCAGTACTCCCATGTTTTTATATTTAAATATCATAAAAAATATGAGGTAATTTTTCGTTTGGAAGAAAGAGAATGATAGATATTGTAGAAAAGCTATACCAAAGCATAGAAATAGTCATCCTATTCAAATAATTTTGAAGTCATAGTCTAAGCCTTATAATGGCTGCAACACCTTAAGTTTTTTCTATAGTCAGACAGTGAGCTAGTAAATATGAAAGCATATCTTGACCCTATTATTTTAGTGATTTTCTTAAGTAAAAATGAGCTTATTTTCTTTTAAGGTATACTTAGAGAGGTGGCCTGTGCCGGACTGCAGTCTGTCATGCCCCTGGTCCTGGGTACATGATGGTCAATGTGATGTTCAATGCAACACGTCTGAGTGTTCATTTGATGGTGGGGATTGTTTACATAACATCACTAATCTACACACAGAAGATTTTGACTACACTATTCATGACATCGTAAGTCTGACCACTGAGGGTAGTAGTAAAGTCACTCTCATCAAGCATTTTAACTCAACTTATCAAGTTAAAAATTTATCAAGAAATGAAAGGTAAAAATTTGTATATTTTCTTTTTGTTTGTCAGTGTAGAGCAAAAAGCCAGGGGGTCAATTTAGTTCACCTATTGTTCAGACAACTCTGAATGGATCTATATTTCACTTTCTTTCTGTTATAAGTAAGCTAGGCTTTGTAGTCCAGTCAATACAGAATTTGTATCAGGAAAATTAAGGACAAGCTTAACTTTTGCCAGATGTCAAAATTTAAAACCCAGGGGCTTTTTTGGGCCCCCAAGTAAGCTCCTGGGGGAGAGGGGTGGACTTTTTGTTGTAAATTCCCTCAGAAGTGCCCCACCCTAACAGCTCGCAAAAGTTCAACTTGTATCAAATTTTTCTGAACAAACCCAATTTTTGGTCTTCGTTGACTAGGCTATTGTCTCTGTTTCACAAATTAAAAGTATAAAACAATTTCTAATAGTCTCAATAATCCATTCTTAGAATTTTATATGGATAAATGGTTGTGTATGCTCTATTTGCTCAAGTGAAACATTTACGACTGTGATTGGGAGGATGAGTCCCAATATTTTATATTGATAGAAGTATTATATTGGGATATATTAGTAGAAGTAATAAGCTTGACAGAGGTAGATTTAAGTCTTAATACCTCTTAAAGTTTTTCCCATAAGAATGTGAACGTGTTATTAATCTGATAAAGTGCTAAATGTTTACTTATTGTGGAGCTACCATTCGTCAAAATGATAAATTAATTTGTGCAAAGTTTTATTAATTACTTGGGGGCTTGGCTCTGTGTGAGCATTGCTTTTTCTATCTTAAAGAGAATAGGCCAAGTCTAGCTGCCTCCTAAGTCCGCCTGTGTCATTTATTGTGTTACATAAAATTCCTTGAATAAATAAATTTGAATTATCTAAAATGTATTTTCAGGTTGATTATTTATTAGCTTGCTATTTGAGTAACTTAGGTTTCATTTATTAGTTTACTTTACGTATAAAAATAAACTTTAAAACCTTCAAATAAACAACCTAGGTAGTTAAGTTAAAGTACACAGGCAACAAGTGTCCACAAGCATGCCTACGTGTTTAATGATTACCTATTAACTCTCCTCATCAACAATATCCTTAAGGTTATTGTAAAAGTTTGGCAAGAGGACTAAATTAATGCAGTTACTTCAATGATTGAATGATACAAGATGACTTCTTTCAATGATTCATCATTGTTAATACATATTGGTCTTATTTGACAAAATTCCTTTCATTAATTTATGTCTCTGTAATCATAAAACTTAGTATCTTCATAAAACCCAACTTCTTTATTGTTTAGCATAATTTTGTTAAAATTTTATTGGCTTTTATTTTCAGGCCTGTCATGAAAGGTTACAAAATGCCTGGAGATATGTGGCTAGATGAAGAGAAAGACATCAAGATAGAAAGAGATTACCCCCAGTCTGCCTATTCTCAGTCTCTCATATATGTCAATAGTTTGTACAATGATGAGTATGGCTATTCACTGAGGAAAGTGCCCTCTCACATGCCTCATCTTATTAATAAGAATATACTTCAGGGTTTACAGGATAAGTAAGTTTGTACTTAATTACCTTTGGTTTCAGGTTAATACTTATTGGTGCAGGGACATTTTTTAATTTACTAAAGTCCATGGGATTTTAAATGAAGCAAGTATACAATTGATGGCGATTGATAGGTAATGAGCTATATAAAAACAAACAATCTGGTGTTTTGGTCCCTTGTGTGACCAAGCTGATGTATGGCATTGTATTTACAAGATGACCACTGACTCCATCATTCTTAAAATGCTTTTAATCTTCATTTTATCAAAATTTTGGTTAGAACACTTTTTATTCAGAAGAAGACAAGGAACAAAAATGCCATTAAAAAATTAAAAAAAAAAAAAAATTAAGTAGAAATCAGTCATATACATTAAGTTGTAAAAGTAAAACAAGTATTAAATTCTAGAAAATGTAAAAAACTTTAATGTACATGGAAGTATAAGAGAATAATTTATTAGACGTATTTATAACTGTTAACTATTGTAACGATCACTCCCTTTATTAAGTGAAGAGATTTGGTGGATAATAATTTTAAAACAATTTATTGAAGACAGTCCTTATAAAAATATTTTATTTAAAACATAAGTAAACTAAACGTTTTGCAGAGTGAAACTCTGCATCATCAGTAGTAGCATATAACATGAACTATTTCAACACCAGTAATAACAAAGCACATACCATGTATAAAAAAATTTACAGTCATACCAAAACTAGGAAACTAACAGA
The DNA here is from genome assembly GCA_018340805.1 of Microvelia longipes. NCBI lineage: Eukaryota > Metazoa > Arthropoda > Insecta > Hemiptera > Veliidae > Microvelia > Microvelia longipes. The sequence continues at coordinate 46,797,583 of JACMZG010001911.1, read as the reverse complement.
AACCATGTAATCAAACATTCAACAGACAGATCTACATTAACAAAAGGGGGTACTAAAAAATATAAATAGTATTTATTCTAATATTTTAAACTTAAAAAAGCCACCCTTAAATTTAGAATACCCTTCTGTTATTGTAGATCTTTCTTTAGCTGATAAATAAGTAAGTGAATATGTATATTTTAACAATTTTTTAAAAACAAAAATACATAATTAAAATCTACTTAAATTAGGCATGGCCTAAGCCGTCTGCCCAAAATACGCAATATATTTTGAATTATTTCAGACATAATTTAAGTATGTGTTATATTTAAATATATTTATAATATATAAATATTATAAATATAATAAAAATATAAAAATATATTTAAAAAACTCATTGAAAATATTGATGATGAAGAAAAGAGGTACTAGCCATGCAACACTTGTTCATTATAAAATTGTGGCCTTGTCTTCTCTTCATGAGTTTCTTCACTTGCATTCTAAATCATTATTGTCTTTTTAGGTTCAGTTCAGAGTTTACCAGGACATCCTCCAACAAGTTTCGACATGGAAATGACATGCAGTTGTCTTTTAGTTATACTTATTATCTGATTCATGAAACCACCTCTGTATCTCCTTCTCAAATATTTGATAAATTTGACACTGATAATTCTGGGTGAGTCTGCTGTGTGGTTATTTTTAAGTCTTATAAAATTGTATTTTGTACTTCATTCCTACATTCTTGTTTCATTGGAATGAATATGAGTGTGTACAGCTTTCTGGTACATTTCTGAACTAGTACATTTGTCTCAACTGAGTTTTGGGTAATTTCTTAGGGTCAGGGGTTTATCAGATAACAAAAATTTAAGAATGTAGTGAGTTAAACCTTTTCTTGGGCCATAATAAATATAATAAAAATAAATTCATAATGTTATTGTTCTGCTTAAGAGCTAAAAATCACTGACCTTATTTTAAAATTATTTTATTGTTATGAACTGAAATTTATATTCATAGATGTTCGGGACTAGCCCTACCATCTTAGTGTTAAAATTGATAACATGAGCTATACCATGTATTGTCCTTTTATTAAGTTATTAACCTTCCCCTGGAATAGGACATTCACTGCTAAACCTGGAAGACTTTGCCGTGTTGCTGATTTAGCATCTTTTAATTCTTTGCCAGTGTAACCAACTCTGGACCTGAATCTCAATTTAGATTTGCTGCACCAGCTAATTCAGCTAGCAATGGAACAAAGATGGAAAAAAGTGGTGGTGATAAAAGTTTCCTTTGAGTTTTTGCAATTTTGATTTCTTTTATAATTTGTGCCGTTTCATATAAACCCCTTTCTGGAGGTGAAATTTGTGCCAATAATTTCATTAACAATTCAACTTCTTGGACTGTACTGTGTTATGAGTTTCCCTCTTCATAGACAACATTCAGCAATACTGAAGCCATCTAATTCAAGAAATCAAACACCTAAATTGGAATTTTGGATCCAACAATTAACATACTCAGGTTTTGCTTAGCTATAGTTATTCTGTTTTGGAGGTCTGGTGCAGGCATTTTACTTATTCACCACCAGCATCTATGACCAAAGTTTATCACCATAGCCCAATTTCTTTCATAGCTTGCTTGGCCCCATTTATTTGATATATGTAAAATACATGGTATGGTATTTATTTGTATTATATTTGTTGATTTCTTAGCCGTTAATACTGTTCCCGAGCTAGTGAGTTGTACTCAGTGCGGGTTAATCGTGACTAGTCTCACTTTAGCCCAAACAATAGATATGTATAAGGAGCCTAGAACTTTAAAATCAGTGGAGAGACTGTTTCTTTCAATTCCTTTTATTGAATTATATTTTGTTGTAGAGTGTGATCAATATGTTAAATAAATCAGGAATTAAACAATTGTTTTTTTTACATTAATGTCACTTTGTTCTGCTAAGGTTTGACCCTTGCTAATGTTTTATTTAATTTCTCTGTGGTTTACAGGACTTGGTCAGACACTGAGATCCGCACAGTTATTCTGCAAACATTTCACTATCCCATACAGATAGAAGCCATTAAAGAGTTTGAATCTAAATTAAAGAAGTGCTGTATCCAGAATGTTTCTCATGAACAGCCTCCCTTTGAACGATACATTGACTCCGATCTGGTAAGATTTTATTAATTATTGGTTTCGTGAAGGTGGCAAAATAGCAAATGCTATTTTATATCTAGTGGTTTAAAGATGTTTAATTATAGCTTGGAGACATTATACATTTCTTTTACTTTCTCTTTAAATTTAACTTATAATTCTATATTCTCAATAAGATATGTTAAATTTGTTTTACTTGATTAACACTTTAATTGATCACACATCACAAGATATTGATCAGTACCTATTGTTGCAGCCAAATGTCTTTTTGGTTAATTTAATAATTATTTTATGCATAAAAGAGATGCTTTGTTTATTTTTATTTGTTTAATCTGAGTGAGAGTTAATAGTTAATATTTATTTTGGACTTGGCCATTTTTCATTATTTGACCTCAATTTCCATTTTAAGTTTACCTTCATTTATAACTTTTATGTTTTTTACACAGGCCTATTTTTGTTTTGATAAATTAAATTCAGTCTTATGACTCGTTTCCTACTATGATGCAGTGCAGTTCATTCTTGTCATGACAGGCTGTCAGTTTCAGTTCAGTTGAGACTCTTGGATGCGTATTCTAAAAAGTTTCTTAATTCAGTTACATTTTAGTTTTAATTACTTAACTAAGTTTTTGCAGTGCACAGTTTATATAATTTGGCACTTTTGAGGTGCTAATTTCTTGGCAAGGTTCCAAATTATACTTTTGTAGTTCTTCTTTTTGTGTTTTAACCTGAACTAATTTTTTCATTATTGTCCTGTAGCCTTTAATAAAGAAAGAGTTAGTGTTAGACTGTGAAGATATAGTATCAATATTAGAAGGTAAATTTGGTACCAAGCTAAAATATCATTATACTATAGTACCGAGAACTCCTCAGGATAGTGTTGCTTTTTATCAGATCACGTCTAACTTGTCTTTACTTGTAGAAAATTTGGATTCTATTAGACATCGCCCAGTGTAAGTTTAATTTTGTATTTTTACATTTTTATTGAATAGTATAACTTCAAAATAATAAACCTGAAATACTGCCTGGGGAAAATCCTTGGTGTACATAATTTGAGCATAAGTTCGGTACATTTGTTTTTACTTCTCTATCACCTGTTAGAGGAGAAGCATTGTGATACTTTTGATTCCCAGTCATTTAGAAATGTCTGTAATTCCATACCTAAATTAAAACCAAAAATTAAAAAAAATGTTGATGTCAGTATGTATGAATCTACAACTTACTTTGTAACATGGTACAGGCTACTAGGCTTAACTGAATCAGGTGAAACTTGGTACAAAAATCAAGTTATATGAATGCAAGAACTGATTTTGAGAAAATCCAACATTTTAACACAACATAACTTAAAAATCATGACCAATTTAAATTTGGGAAAAAGGAAACATTTTTAAAATGCTTATTTATTGCTGAAATTGAAATCTAACAAGACCTAAACTCAATTACATATATGACTAGCACAGTTCTTGAGATGTTGATGTTTCAAAAGGAGTGCTGTTGAACACCTTATGTTTAGTGGAGCTCCTTTATGAAGTATTTTCCTCTTCCTTGTAACATGAAATGGTCCATGTTTTTGATATCTGTTTGCTGAATCAAACAAAATGCTTGTGTTAATTTTGTAGTCTATCATTTGTGTCCTTAATTTCAAATTAATTAAAGTAAATGAATAAAATAAAACTTTGTACTAAGTTTGAAATAACTTAGACCATCGCCACACATTATAAATTAGCAAACTTTGTCTAATAGGCACCCTGATTTTTTACTTTTGTAGTAATTTTTTTGAAAATTCTAATAACCACAACAATTAAATTAACAAAGACTTCATTCCTTTTTTAAAATTTATTTAAAATAAATTTAAAAAAAGGACTGTAGTTTTCATTAATTAAATTGTTATTACAATTTATAACAGTCCAAAAGCTCTAAAGTTATGAAAATTCTAATCATTGTAATGTATATTTATTATTTTTAGAAAGTTTATGTGCTTAAATGATGATATAGAAGAGTGGAGTGAAGACAACACAATGATACGGGCTGTTCTATATGACTTCTATCAATCACTGTACCCTTTGCCAAGTCAATTTGAATTGCCAGCTCAATATAGAAACAGATTTGATTATTATAGTGAATATATTCAATACGAGTGGATGAGAAAAGCTGTCCAGAATGTTATCATATGTATCGTTGTTCTATTGATGGTTGTTGTTCTTTTAATAGCTAGAAATGAAGTGAGTAGTATACATTGTTTTTTTTCAAATTTACTTTTTTGGCACACTTCTTGATGAGATAAGATGGGATGAAGCGACTTACAAGTAACTGAAATTACGATAGTCTCGTTAGGACTCTTTACCGTTAGAACTTGAAATTTAAATATTCTTTAATGCCATAAAACACTTCTTTTAATTAAAAAGCCTTCACTACTTTTATTTGGGAATAATTCTTCTCAGTGACTCCTTATCAGTGATTTTGTTAATTATCAGTATTTGTTGCCAGTTTGATATCTTGTGGTTTATTGATTTTGATTACTTAATTGCATTTTTAGTAGTTATTTAATTAAATAACTATTTAAAACAAAAAATGAGTGATGGTGACACTTGTTATGAAGAAAATACTCTGCCTGAATTAATAACAGGGGCGGAAAACAACACAAACAATGTGATACTGGGGAAATCTGAAGGCAGTTTATAATGTCATTACTTATTGCTATTTATATTTTTTTAAATCTAACAATCATAGATAAAGTACTGTATTCAACTTGTTAGTAAAATGTCCTTAATTGCTCGTGTGTTGTTTCAACCTTCTCTTTGCCCAGACTGCAAATCCACACTCATATACAAAGTTCCATTTGCCTCACTAGTTGTGTAATGTACTATTATACTCTCTTGAATCTACACGTCATGTATATAACTGACTCAAACTTGTTAACTGCTAAAGTATTAATAAAATGCTCCTCTGTATTATATTTTTTTTTTGCTATTATCAGTGAGTAGAAGAAGACATAGAGTAACTTATCTGCTCTGTCTTTTTTATGTACAAATATATTTGGCTGGTAATTATGATCAATCCATACACATTATATTTGGAGTGACTTGGGTGTTATTTGTACAATACTAAGCACTTCTCTGGCCTTCTTATCCTGATTTTTGTTTCTCTATAAATGATGGTTTATATTGGTTTCAGATGAGTCATCACAGTCCTATGTCTAGTAATAGACTGTCACAGTGGAGTCAGTATAATAGGAAAAGGTGATAATTAGTCAACTCATCTTGTGTTAGCCATCTTGTTTGAAGTGACTGCAAACAAGTTTCCGGAGAGTCATAAATATCATGTTTCATCTGGGTTTTAACCCAGATGTTTATAAACAACCATGTTTATAAGTGTCTATGAGAAATCCTATTTTTCGATGAAACTTTTGAGTCATCCAAGTTACAGGTAAGATTCCTATTTTAGCGAATTTTTGCAGAAAAAAATGAGCTTATATACCACTTATATAAACCAGTAACATGACAAACCGATAAATTACAACATGCGGGCACCGAGAGGGCTGCTTTGGGGCCCACTGTGAACCGGCTCTTACGTCATGTAGTGCCAAAGAGGCTGAAGGCCTCTTGTTTTATTGACTTATACAAAAACCCTGAGAAGAAATTAAAAGGATAACACAAAATTGTTTTCAGTATACTTTTAGGGTTATCATTGTTTGTCTTCAGGAGGTATTCGTCTTAGGAATTCTTCAGAATTAGAGTTCCATTTTCTCAGATTAAACCCTCTGGCCTTCAACAGGTTCGTAAGTTGCCTTTGAAGAATTATAGCATGAGAAACTGAGTAAGTTCCTGACATCATGTCATTCATATAATAATCTCTTTGCAATATCTTGGCTGCTTCTGGATAATTATCATGTTCATCCTTTGCTAACTGTTTCAGTGTACAAACAGTTCGGCTAGAAATGAAGCCGATGCTGTACCATATGTTATGGTGTTGAGTCTGTAAGTTATGATTGTTCGTTTCTTCATCCCATCAGAGTATGACTTGTAACTGAGTTTGACTTGGATCTATCTGTACTTGACGAAACATTTTCTCTAAGTCTCCACAGAAGACAATATTTTGGGTTCTGTATCTGATGATTATGTTATAGAGATCATTCTGGACCAAAGGCCCAGCTATGCTGATATCATTTAATGAAAGACCAGATGTTGTTTTGCATGGGCATCGAAAACAACGCTAAACTGCTAAAAGTAAGGTAAATGGCGGCAAAATTATTATCACTAAAACTGATGAAACAAATGACCTTAAAAATGTCAGATTACAAAATATTTTTTGTAAAAATTAGTTTCAAATTTCACTTAAATAACACAATGACTGATCAAAATGTCTTTAAGGTTGAAAGATAAAAGAAAACTTAGCTAATTTGAGTCCGTAAAGATGCTGGAAATCTGTGACGAAGTGACCAAAATGTTTGGTTACGTAAAGAAAGAGGACTGTACACTTTCAATTTTTGTTTATAACACTTATATTAACATTTTAGATAATAATAATAAAAAGTCAATATAACTTAAAATAACTAAGTAAAATAATGAAATAAAATGCGTATGAGTTGAGACTGATAGAAGGTTACAAAACACATGGGACTATATAACAAATAGATGGGATGATTTTAGGAAGGAAAAGGAAGAATCATGGATGTAATAAATATAGAGGGAGCAAACGCTACAATCATTATCACTGCAACACTGACCATCAAAATAAGAAGAACACTTAAAATACAAAAAAAAAAAATAGTATGGCTTCATATTTTAGGGACATAAGAAAAGCATCATGTTAACACTAAAAATCCTAAACCAATATTTTACCAGAATTATCTTATTCCAATGTTTTTAAGACCTTCTGAGTGTTGTAAATTTATAATATGTAGAATAGATTTTAAGGAGAATAAAACAACGACACGTTTTAAATTGAACGAACGGAAACCATTTTATTAAAAAAACATCTGCTTTAAAAGGATATAAAAAACCAGTGTTGCCATACAAAAATACAATTTAAATTTTGCTGCGTCAACACTCCTCCTCAAAATTTTAACTATAGTAACATAAACTTTTTAACTTCAAAAAAAATATTATGAAAATAAATTTAATAATTTTAGAAAAGAAAGTATTTCTTATTTATCAAAACAGTTTAGTTCTTATATAATAGAGATAGAGTTGGACAATATTTCAGGGTAATTAGCCCTTGGTCAACCTTTTCTTTGATAAAATGATATCTCACGTCGATGTGCTTATTCCTATTCACAATGCCATTTTTTATTGCACTTTGATGTTAACTTCTGCTTTAATTGCTATGCCTAACAGTTCCTCTAAAAAGGATTTTAGTAATAAAAGTTCTATCAAAAACTACATCTCTAGAACAAAATATTTTTTTCTTTGATTCATCCCACAGTCTGTATCCACAGTTAGCATAACCTATCATTATGCATGGTTTTCTTCTTTCATATAGTTTTTTTACAGAACCAAGTACTTTAGCATAACATTTTGAGCCAAAGACTCTGAGGTTGCTCAAATTTGGTTTTCTTTTAAATCAAAGTTCAGCCGGAGTAATTTTATATGGTAAGGCTTCACTTGGGGTCCTATTTATGAGATATGCTGCGCATTTCATTGCTTCACCCCACATGTCTTTGTTTATATTGGAATCGAAAAGTAAGGCTCGAGTCCTGTCTAATATTGTTCTGTTCATCCTTTCTGATTTACCATTCAGTTGTGGAGAATATGGTATGGTATTATCAATTTGTATTCCTTTGAATTTACACCAGTTCAAAAATTGATTTGACATGTATTCTCCACCATTATCAATCCGAAGCTTTGATATTTTAAGCATCCACTTTGATTCCACCTCCGCTGTGAATTCTTTAAATACTTCAGAGACTTCAGACTTATTTTTAAGTAGGTAGACATGTAGAAAGTTTGTATAGTCGTCAAGCATTGTTACGGCATATCTTCGCTGATCCCACGTTAGTGACAGTGGACCAATGACGTCACTATGTACAATTTCTAGAGGTCTAGACGCTTCTGTCTATTGGTTTTAAATGGCGTTCGTGTTTGTTTCGCCTTTACACAAACTTCACAAACTGAATTATTATTAAACATAATATTACAGGAGTTCAGGTTATGAAACCTTCTTGGTAGGTCGGGATTTTTATGTTGTTCTTACGTTTTTTGAAAAAAATATAAATTTTCTAATCTTAACGCGTTAAAGTCAAGCTTTTTATATAGCTATACTGATCATTTGTCGAAGTAACTTTAAAAAGTTGTGTATTTGTTCGTGTAAAACCTCGGAAAACCGAAAACACGATGAACAAGGAAGAATTTATAACCTTGTTTGCCCAGCTTTTCGAAACAAACATCGCAAAATTAAAAAACGATCTAAGAGAAGACATAAATAAAACAATTGTTGCCGAAATCGCTAAAATAAATATCAAAGAAACTATCGAAGGAGAGTTATTTAGATTAAAAGAAGAAAACCTTAAGCTACAAACGATGTACTCGTTGCAACAAGATCAAATGGAAAACCTTAAAAACGAAATAATCTCTTATTATACGGAATTGCCAATTACCGGATGAAAACGACAGCAAATTAGAAGAGCATGTTTTAGAAATGTGCAATAGCAAGTTACAAATAGAAATTAAATCCGATGATATTAGTTGGATCCATAGAATGTGGCAAGATGGGCCCGTTCTCGTCTCACTGACATCAAGTAAGTTTAAAGTTGCCATAATTAAGAAGCAAGTACATTGAAAACTCTAAAATGTCTGTTTCCCATGACTTGAGTAAAGGAACAAGGGAAAAACGGGCTCAATTGTGGGAAATCAGCAAAACTCTTAAAGAAGCAGGCACCATAGCAAAAGTAAGAAACAACGGTCTTATCATTGATAACAGACTAGTGCCATTTTATGATATCATGAAAAAACACAAGCCTGAAGTTCTTTCAACTTTATTTAAACCATTAACAGCTGATCTAGACGACGTATCTCCAGACAGCAACAAGAAAAGAAAGAGGCAAAAACAACATGGGAAAAACAACGATAGTGATCTTTTTCGTCCCCAAACTAACTAAATGTTGCAAAGACAACCCTTCCGGAGTTGAATTAAGCACAATTTTTTGGAACGTAGAAGGAATAAAAAATCTAGATTACTGAACACTCACAACAAACCATACTTTTAAAATCATTAGTTATTGGGTTATCTGAAACTTGGCTCACAAGCCCTTACATACCTCCCAATGCATACAGTGAGTATCAAAAATTTGAATGTTTTGCTGAGAAAACAAGAGCTAAAGGAAGAGCAAGTGGCGGACTAGTGTTACTCATACATAATAAAGCCAAGAAAGCCGAATTAGTTATTAGAAATAAACATTGGATTGTTGTACGTGCTTTTTTTAATGAATGGGACATCATAATATGTCTGGCTTATTTGCCACCCAAACCCGAATGCGACATACTGATAGATAAGCTCGATGAAACTTTATGTTGCTTAAGAAAAGATTATCCTGAGTCTTATATTATCTGCGGAGGGGACTTTAATGCACGTATTGGCATTAAAAACCAATTTGAAGAGGAAATATTTGCAGACACTAACCTTAATCCTAAAAGAACAACCTCGGACTTACATATAAATTCAAGAGGAAAATTGTTGTTAGAATGCATGGAAAGCAATGGTATGGTTGTGCTGAACGGACGAACAACTAGTGATTCACCAGCACAGTACACTTTCATTAGTAAAGTTGGTACTTCAACTATAGACTTGGTGTGGGTAAGCTTAAATGCATCCATCCTAATAAAAGATTTTATGATATCTAATCTGCCCACATTATCAAGCCATTTGATTACTTTAACAACCTTCCATGGTTATAACGATACGCAGCTGATCAATTTTAACTCGAACGAAAGACCTCATTATATAACTTGGAGCCCAGACATCAGCAAGCAATTTCCTTTCATTGAAACTCTGTTAAATTCTCACAATATCTATTATGAAAGTGATTCAATTGATTTACTGAGTATAAATTTAACCAATGCTATTACCGAAGCTGCCCAGATGGCAGGAATACTGAGGAAAAGATTGCCAATAAGAAGTAGACAGCTCAACTGAAACCCCTGGTACACAAATGATATAGACAAATTAAAAAAACAAATGCAGAAATCATTCAATAGGTGGAGAAGAAAAAAGAACAATAAAGAAATGCTAAACAATCACTTAATGTCAAAAAAGGAGTATAGAAAAGCAATCAAAGAAGCAAAAAAAGTATTTTTATCTTAATGTCAGCGACTGCTTAAAACAAGTGAAAGATAGCACCTCCTTCTGGCGGGCTGTGAAGCATTTACGCCCAGGAACAGGCAAAGCAAACACAATACACTCCAGAATCTGGACACTTTTTTTCTTAGATATTTACCCTCAGGACAATATACATATTCAGGAAGTTATAGAGTTTCCCCTTAAAATGTCTTCTGATCTACTAGATAAAAAAATTTCCATTGATGAACTAGTTCAGTGCTTAAAAAAGCTTAAAAACAAAAAATCAGCAGGACCTGATGGGTTCCCTTATGAAGTCTATAAAAACCTACCGTCCTCATGGCTCCACTATCTATTAAACTCATTAAATAAAGTCATAGACACAGAAACTATACCGACAGAGTTGGCCAAATCATGACAATAATGCTTCACAAAAAGGGCTCAACAGATGACCCTCAAAACTTTAGGCCTATTGCTTTAATCAACACCTGCCTGAAAATTTTAACCCAGATATTAGCCAACAGGTTGTATGAATGGTTAAATCTTAACAATATACTTGTTGAAGCGCAAGCTGGATTCCGGAGGCAAAGAAGTTGCACTGATAATTTATTTACACTCCTGGCCTTGATTCACAACACAATCAGAAAAAAAGGGCAATACTTATACATAGCATATGTTGACTTTAAACAGGCATTTGATTCCATTATTCATAATATATTATGGAGCAAATTATATGAACTAGGAATAAGCACAAAGCTCATAAATATTTTAATATGTATATACAAGTACGCCAAAACATTCATTTTAACAGTTGATGGAAATACCGAAGAGATAAACATTACAAGAGGGCTATTGCAAGGTGATCCAATTAGTGGACTTCTTTTCTGTCTCTTTATAAATGACTTGGAAGACTTCATCAGGCAGAAAGGCATGGTCAGAGTCAGTATAAATGAAGTTATTGATATTATAATATTACTCTTCTGTGATGATCTAATTCTGTTATGTTATTCACCAATAGACCTGAAGAAGAAACTAAATTTGCTGTTGGAATATTGCAATAAATATGGACTCAAGGTTAATGTAAAGAAAACTAAAATACAAATATTCCACAAAAGTCCGCTTCAAAAAAAGAAAACAAAATTCTTCTATGGCGAACAGGAGTTAGAAATAATCAATAATTACACTTACCTTGGGATAACCTTTTCAAACACAGGAAAATTCAGAGCAGCAGTCGATGAAATGATAAGCAAATCAAATAAGGCTTTCGGATCAGTCAAGCACATTTTGGCTGCAGGGAAATGTAACGATTGGGATGCAAGAACCAAACTGTTGGACTCAGTAGCTGTCTCAACTCTACTATATTCATCAGAGATATGGGGTTTGCGGTATTTAGACAGATTAGACTCTACTCATTCTAGATATCTAAAAATGTTCTTAAATCTGCCAAAAAACACTCCCCATAGTTTTATAAGGATTGAAACAGAGTGCTCTGCACTCTCAGGCAAAGTCCTAGGGCATTAAATTGGAGAAATAAAATAGTAAACATGCCTTAAACGAGGTATCCAAAAATATGTCTAGACAGATTAGTCCAGCTGGATAAAACCACTAATGCTACAAGTGAATAGCCACCAATTGGTACACCCAATTGTTTCACATTGTCTCTAATATTCCTGATGTGTCTCAACCAATCCTTAATGCCTTATCAAATAACTTACCACTTTCTAATTCAGAAATCCAAGAATTAACCAATAAATTTAACTGCCATAAAGTCCAATTGGACTTGGAAAAAATAAATAATACATCTTTCAGCAACTTGTATAAAGAAATCTATTCATACAATGATTATTTAAAGCTAGATTGCTGCTTTAATAAAAAAACCCTTCTTTGCCAAATTAGATTAATGTCCACTATCAACCCAGTCCTCAGGCACAAAAACAAGAAAATTATCTTGGATAGTGATGGATGGTGCCAAGCGTGCGGGCAACATCTTGAAGATTTGCACCACTTTTTTCATACCTGCCCTAGGCTCCAGAACCTACGCCATGAATTTTTATACCAATACACCAAGGAGGACTCTAGCCCAATCGAAATCTTTAAAATAAATAATAAACAAAAATTAAATCTTTTTGTTCAGTACGTTCAGAAGGGTATTCAGGATTGGTAGTGTTCCTAAACTGCATGATTATGACTCCTTTGTTATTTTGACTTATGTCCAGAGAGAGGGAGGAGGAGTAGATAAGGAAATAAAATTATAATTTTCTCTAAAAATTTAGTTGTTAAATAGTATCCAATAAAAAGACTAAATTGATTTCATTACTTATCTCTAAGTTCAAAATTTTTCTTAAGTTATTCATTTTATTTCTTATTATACTCTTTCACTCTCTTAAATAAACCAATTATTTTATATAAATAAATAAATAAAAATCTTTATTTGCGTAAATACTAATAAAAGTACAATGGAAATCGTCCAAGTACAAAAATTAGAAGTAATATAAATTATTCCAAAGTTTTTAAATTGAGTCATTAAAATTTAATTCAAATTTAGTTTTATATTAAAAAGAAATAATTTATTTTAAAGCAGACAAATCACTTAGATTCTAGCAATATCATTATTATTTAAATAAACTAAATTTTTTGTACTAGTCACCAAACTATTTCTTCCTATTTTATTATTTTATTATATCTTTTATTTTTATTTGATTCATTTAATTCTTTGATTTATCATTTATACCTTCTTAATTTTAATACACATGCTTTATTAAAGAATATTTGATATGAAACTTGCCCTCTGCAAATGATAGCCTTGATTTGTCTCTGCATCCTTTTCTCTATGTTCATTTTATTTTTTTTTTTTATTTTTTTTTTTTAATGAATGTAAAAGAAGGATTTATTTTATTTTTATTTATTTTTAATTTCAACCTACCTTTAAATTGTCGAATACATATCAATCATAACTTGTACTCCACCCTATAAAACCTTATGGTAAAGGGTTTACATGATCAATTTTTGTTATTGTATTTTTTGAATAAATAAATATTATTATTAAATATTATTATTATCATAATATTACAGTTTATTCCGTCAGGGACTCTTTTAAGTTGTTTTAAATTACCATAGCCCATATGGCCGGTTACTCTATGCCAATAGGTATCATCATAGACAGCAATCAATGCTTCTTCTTTATTTTTAAGTTAACAGTAAATATACCATTGTCATTTTTAGATCCTTGAATAATTTCACACCCATTTAAAATTTTTACTGTGTTTCTTCAATATGACAGTACCGCCGTTTTGTTATTGCACCGACTGATAACAGATTTTTGGACAGATCAGGAACTAGTAAAACATCTTTAAGGTACATTTTTCAAACTCAATAGAACCAATGCCTTCAACACATATCTCAGATCCCTGTTTCACTAATTTTATATCAATATTTGTCTTTGTTAAGTTTTCCATATTGAGTTTATCAGCCCGCATATGAGACGAGCTACCGCTATCTATAACCCATTCTTCATTCATAGAAGTTTTGGGTTCATTCTGTGCAGCCAGAAAAGCTACTTTTTCCTTCTTTTTCCGAAAGAAACAGTCTTCTGTTTTATGGTTAGTCTTAGAGCACACCCTGCACTTCTGTTTTACTTTTGGGGCAGTTTTTAGCGAAATGTGATGTGGACGAACATTTGAAACATTGACCTGTTTTAGGTTTGTGATAGGCTTTAAAAGCTGCTTGTTCCTCTAAAATTTTAGAAGATGTATTTGATTTGGTTCTCGTTTCTTCAGCAAGAAGCCTAGATGTGAGGTTGGCTAGAGTTCTATCTGCTTTGGGCGTCGAGTCCCAAGCACTCGCAAAGTGAGAGTACTTCGGTGGCAAAGTAGCCAAAATTTTTGACATTAGCATTTTTTCGTCAATTTTATTGGACTCGATGCTATTAATTTTAAATGCTGTGCCTTCATATGCCATATTTTAGGGACATAAGAAAAGCATCATGTTAACACTAAAAATCCTAAACCAATATTTTACCAGAATTATCTTATTCCAATGTTTTTAAGACCTTCTGAGTGTTGTAAATTTATAATATGTAGAATAGATTTTAAGGAGAATAAAACAACGACACGTTTTAAATTGAACGAACGGAAACCATTTTATTAAAAAAACATATGTTTTAAAAGGATATAAAAAACCAGTATTGCCATACAAAAATACAATTTAAATTTTGCTGCGTCAGTGGTTTTCAAAGAATTTTCTGTAAGTGTGTGTCTGTTATCATTGTAGCTTCCAGTTCATATGGTTCATATGGTTGAGAGTTGATACCTGGTACAACTCATTGCCAGTCCATTCATCCAGGAAACTAGATTAAGACTTTTGCTAGAGGCAAGGATTTTAATTATTACTACATACTTTCTGTAGACAGGAAATAACAATTTTAAAAGCCCTTTTCCTTTTTAAGTGTTAGACGTAAATTGACAAAAAAGACAAGACTAGACTGGCTGATTGAATATGATTTACAAATTATTTTAATTATACAATAAATAGTTAATTAAGAAAACACATTATTTGATTTTATGGAGAGAAGATAAGACGAGTAAACGACAACGGTAATACTTCCTGACTGTCTGAAGTTGATTTAGACACTGCTCCGACCGATACAAACGACGTATGTTACTGGTTAAGTTATCTTGCTTAACTGTATCAATATCTTGACATAATAGTACTTCAATTGTTTTATATACGATAATTAAAAGTAGACGATAATTGACGGTAGCCGGCTAACAGAACAAGTGCGCAGTTACTTTTTTCTTCACCTCAGTGTTGCCCAATGACTGGGTACAGGTTAGTTCTAAAAGTAGATCCGTGGATCGTAGTCAGTGGTGATTTAATTTAAGTTTACATAGTACATTAAAAATTTAACTATATATTACTATAAATTGAGTCTAGCTCTATGCTCCTTTCAATCAGACTTTAGAGTCCAACTAAGTGTGTGTCTAGAATCTTCCTTTTTCAGGTAAGATTGCATAAATCCAGGAAATGTGGTAGCTCTATGTATTTTACATAAGCTTTTCATAGCAATACATTGCTGGATATGATAAGAAGTAAATTTATACAAGGTATATGTTTGTTGGACATTTTGAATCGTAGAGATCATTTTGCCTCATGACATCCAATAAATATATTGTCTTTCAAATGTTGGCTTAAACTCCTGACAATAAAGTTGTTATCTAGATAAGTATCAATACCAACTAGTTAACCCTCTACAATATCAATGTCAATCACTACGTTACAATAAAAACGTCAATGACTTTTCTTAGTTTTACCAGTGCTTCGACAAATCAGCATTACGATTTGCTTGATTTTCAAATCTGCAGTTAATTTTGAAAAAAGGATGACCAATTTTCTATTTCATTGTTTAACTTTGGTTTTAAGAAAGTTATAGCATGATATCTGTTTCAGCTGTCTAGACTCTATTAGTCATTTTAGTGCAAGATAATTCTAAAAGTAATAATAGCTTATTATTATTATTAAGACACCACGAGGTTTACTGGATTTTCGAATCATATATGACCTTTTAAAAGAAAATAAATCTTTTTAAGCAACTTTAATATCTACTAATATACTTTGATTCTGTTTCATGTGAATGATAACCATTTTGAGCTAGCTTTATAAGCATAATTAATTTAAATTTAATACAAATTAAATAAATAGCATTTACTATTTTAATTTATGATTCAATATACAGCATTTCAAGTGCCATTCACATGTCAAGTCAGAAGGAAGTGTTATCATTCCCTACAATAGTATAATATTTTTTCTAAGTTAAGGATAGATTTAGAGACTGGGATATAAAAAAATTCTGCCCAAAACAGCTAAGAAGAAGGTAGTGTTAATTGTAGAGTGTACATGGATCAATGATGATAGGTCAGAAATCTAATCATCCTTCTGATCCTGACAAATGATGATATTACAAAATGGACTTGATTCTAGATTGCAAAGACAAAGCAACAAATTTATGATCTTGCTGTAGAAACCATTTTGGTAAAAGAACTCACCAGAAAATAAATGGGTAGAATGCCTACACTGCATGTGCTGGTGTCACTTGATGTGCTTTAATATGATTTATAGACTTTCAACTCTTAGAGTTGACTATAATAAACACAATATATGTAAATCTATTTTGTCTTGTAGAATATTTTAAGCAAATCAGTTTTACCCAGATTTACATGAAGGCTAAATTACATAAATGCTCGTCGAATAATACAAAAGCAGTCTGTTCTAAATTGATGTACTAAAAATGTTTAATCATTTTTGAAGTGGCAACATTTGCTACGATTTTATTTATTTTTTTAATCCCAAGTACTAGTTTTAAGGAATCTAAACACACCTTCAATATTTTTTATAAATAATGTCTTTCAATCATTTTTTCTCAACATTTGTTATTTGAATGGATCTCCAAAAAGGATAATTTTAATAAAACTATTGCTTTCCTAATCTACTTTGCATGATTAAAAGCACCAGGAGTTGCAAAAACAATGTCTTTTGAAGGAAAGTTTCTTAAAACTCTTCGGCAAAGATTTATTAATTCTTTGTAGTCATCCCTTGTTTTTTAACTACTAGTTGCTCCAAACTTGTTTTCACTCACTGTTTTACATTTTTTATCAAGTTTATGACATTCTGTTTGAAACTCTACCACAACACAATCAAAAACTGATTTTAACTCTACCTCTAAGATGTAATAGTTACATAGGAGGTACAATATTCGTAAAAAACCAGAAAAATTCAAAATGAATTTAAAAATAAGCTGACATTAAATATATAATTAAATACACTCAAAAACCCCTTAAATAACATTACATATTACTTATAATTAAATACACATAATAACATAATATTACTTATAATTAAATACACTCATAATACATTTAAATAACTTTAAATATTATTTATAATTAAATACACTCAAAATACCCTTAAATAACATTAAATATTACTTAAAATTAAATACACTCAAAATGCACTTCAATAACATTAAATATTACTTATAATTAAATACACTCAAAATAAACTTATATAACAATTAATATTACATATAATTAAATACACTCAAAATAAACGTAGTAGTAGTAGTAGTAAAGGTGGGGAAGATCCTAGATCTTAGCAATTATGTCTCTGGGACGCTTTTTGCCAGCCCCAAGAACGTCCTCACCTCTTACCTAATAGAATCTCTATTCTCTTTGAACCTGTCTGATTCCTTAATGAACTTCAGAACGTCTGCCCATGGGAGTTTCACTAAGTCGTCGTCTAGAAGAGTGGCTGATCCAAATATACTAAACCTCAATCTAGCCTATGCTTCACACGATCCCAAAAAGTGATCTGTCGTCTCCTCCCCAACTTCACACTTGGGACTCATTGGCTCTGCTTTTATTTTCATGGCATGCAAATGTCTCTGAAGCCAGCAGTGACCTGTCAAGATACCTACCAGGTATCTTAAGCTCTTCGTCCCCAAAGAGAGAGCCCATATACTCATGGCTTTGTTGGCTTTCTTCAACATTTTCCTAGCTTGTCTGCAATTAGCTTTGGTTTGAAGAGCATCCCTGGTTTTCACCATCGCCCAGTCATCTAAAAGGAAATTGACTTTGCTACTGGTAAGTCCTATAGCTGGTTCTGGTCCTTTAAAGGGTTCAGAGGAGCCTTCCCTGGCTAGTTCATCAGCGGTCTCATTCCCCTCTACTGACCAGGGACCCAAACCAGTGTAACTTTATTTTTTTCAAGTAACTCTAGCTGTTGTTGACATTCTCCTGCCAGTGCACTGGAGCACTGGTGAGTCTATTGCCTTGATTGCAGCCTGACTATCTGAGCTATAAAGATGCTTTTATCTTGAATATCCCTTTCAAAATAAACGTAAATAGCATTAAATATTACTTATAATTAATATGTATTAATTATTAATACCCTCCTCAAAATGCACTTCAATAACTAAAGGAAAGTTTCTTAAAACTCTTCCACAAAGATTTACCAATTCTTTGTAGTCATCCCTTGTTTTTAAACTATTAGTTGCTCCAAACTTATTTTCACTCACTGTTTTACATTTTTTATCAAGTTTATGACATTCTGTTTGAAACTACTGGTTGGATCTACTTTGGGGCCAGTAGTCTCTGCCACAACACAATCAAAAACTGATTTTAACACTACCTATAAGATGTAATAGTTACATGGAAAGTTTAATATTCGTAAAAAAAAATCCAGAAAAATTCAAAATGAATATAAGTAAGCTGACATTAAATACACTCAAAATAACATTAAATTAAATACACTCAAAATAACATAAATTATACTTATAATTAAATATTACTTATAATTAATACATCATATTTAAATAACTTTAAATATTTTCTATAGCAGATTACATATGTAATAATTATTGGGGCATATGGAAAATAAACGGCTTTCTAAACGGGTTACGTTTAGATAGAAAAAAAACTTTAAATATTACTTATAATTAAATACACTCAAAATAAACTTAAATAACATTTAATAAAACGTTTAATTAAATACACCTAAAATAGTCTTAAATAACATTAAAATATTACGTTAATTAAATAAAACCTCAAAATAAACGTAAATAACATTAAATATTACTTATAATTAAATACACTCTAAATGCATTCAATAACATTAAATATTACTTATAATTAAAATACACAAAATAAACTTAAATAACATTTAATAAAACGTATAATTAAATACACTTAAAATAGCCTTAAATAACATTAAATATTACGTATAATTAAATACACTTAAAATAAACGTAAATAACATTAAATATTTTTTATAATTAAATACACTCAAAATGCACTTCAATAACATTAAATATTAATTATAATTAAATACACTCAAAATGCACTTAAATAACATTAAATATTACTTATAATTAAATACACTCAAAATGCACTTAAATAACATTACATATTACTTATAAATAAAAGAAAGCAATTCTGTGTAAAATCTCTTTATTATTATACTTGTTAACACAACATGCTTCAAGGATATCAGCCATCTTCACAAAGAAATACATTATTATCTTTATTCACTCACTACATTAACAAAGAAATAACACTCTGACCTAAAATAAAATTAATTTTACTTTACAAAACTGATCTCTACACTCTGTAGAGGTTGTTCCAAAAAACTTATTTATTCTTTACAACTAATTAATGAGGAAAACTTAAAGTAATTATTAAGGCATAGAATGCAAGAGACGAGAACTATGGCGGACATAGCTTTAACTCTCTCAACGTAGCTGACATTGAGGAAGTTAAGATGTTGTACCAAATAAAGACATCCCTATACCCCCTAGAAGATAATAATCTCATACATCGAGAGTTTTTCAGTTCGTCGATATTGACAAACTTCTTGGTTTGGGAAGGGATTCAGATAGTGATGGCCCCCTTATAGATGATGAGATCTACAATCTGATCAAAGTCTACGTTCATGTTCATGAAGAAGTTCATCCTATTGCTGCAGAAAGTGCAAATTGCACATTTAAGAGAACGGATCCATTATTAAGTACAATTATGGCCCGTTAAATTTTGTGAAAACTGAGGAGGAAAGTATTTTATGGAAGAACTTCCTTGGACTGATAGGTATTAAGGGTGGTTCATCAGTGATGCTGCACTCTTGCTAGGTTCAACCCACTGATTAGGCTGATAGACAAACCTGGGTTTAAAAATTCTAGACGATTATTGCCGCCGATTACTCCGTCTGCCAGTCTGGAAGTTTTTTCAAAACAGCTAAACTATTGACTGGTACAATACCTGCAGCTTTAAATCCTGCACGTAATGTTTCAGCAGAATTTGAAAGACCATTAATGGCTGATTTAAGTAGTTTTAGGAAATTCTGATTTAGGTACTACACCTCTGTTTTGAAGTTTTCAATTATTTAAAATTTTTCTCCACGATGCCTTTAAAGGCATAAAAAAAACTACGTCAAGTGGCTGAGCCACATGTGTACTGTTAGGTGGAAGTAACAGCTTTATTTTGAACAGTGTTATAAGGCTTAAGTAATTCATTAATATAATATCTAATGGACAGAAGATAATGCTATGATATTGGTTAAAATTGATATGATAAGAGTAGGAGGCAGTATGGTTCTCCAGGTATAGTTAAAGCTTGGAACAAAGTTTCTTTCCATTATATTTAAAAAAATTATATTATAACACTACAAGAAAACACACAGTTAGAATAAAAATTGTTTAATTGAAAAAATTGAATAAACAAAAAAAGCGGCAAATTAGCGAAAAAATTCCTGGGATGTTAATGAATAAAGTTTCAACTAATGAGAATGACTGTAGTATGACACACCGTTAAAATCAGTTGACAGCAAGGGAAAATAGTGTTGAGGAACCAATGAGGTTTGCCTTATATGAAATAGTAGGCGTGGTTTAACATCGAGGACAAACCCCATTGGCTTCCTTAGATTAATATCCAATGCTATAAATGATTTAATCCGTGTAACTTAAGTCACTACACAGCCATTAACATTATTGAAATGTTAGTCCATTAACACTGCCACCATTACAATATGATTCGCTTACTAATCAAGGGGGAATGCTTACTTCTATTCAACAACGAAGCATTCACTGATAATTACGGAATAGTCCACCGCCCCTTCCCACCACCTCTACCCTACACCCCTACCCCACTTTTTGCCTTTCCTGGTTTTATTAGTCTTTTCTGTTTGCGTTGTTGCATCACTTGTGTTACAGGAAACTTGGGTTTCACAGTCTCTGAAACAAAGTTTAAACAAAACATCAATAATTTCCTTGTAACAGGGAAAATACAATGAATGTACTATTTCATAAAACCTTCAATAACAGGAAAATGAGATACATATTTTTGAGGTGAGGAGGAGGGTTACTTGTAGTCAGGTGACATAGCAAAAATCACTTGAAGAGGTCATATATAGGTATTACTTGAAAACAGGCGTGTAATCACTCCTAGTCTGAGGAGTATAGTTAATAAATAAAGCATAAAGGCTACGGATTAAAGCGTTTACCTGTGCTCACAAATAATTAGCAATGTCTTAAGTTGATCGGTTTACACAAGTTTGTTGGTAATATTTCACAGTTCTTGTTGACAGTTCAGTTTCACAGTTCTTGTTGTATATTGCTCTTTGGATGCTTGAATGCAAGTGCTAATAAAGATGTCATTGTTGTATTATCGTGGTATTAATAGGTCAAAAAATTATTCCCTTTAAACTGAATTGAATACTTACAATTATTATATAATTGAATAAATAATATAATGGTTTAAAATTGAACTGAAGGAAACCACAAAAAGTTGATTTCACAACTTAAAGTGGTATTCCCTATTACTTCATTGTCTGTTTTGAAATCTTTTGAGTACGCGAAGAAACAGGATTCATGGTCATTGAGCATAATTGATAAGTAGCCCAATTTAAATCTATTAAATAATTGTTGTTATTCCACAAATAGTAAACACTATCATGATAACATGAAAATATGTTTGACTGGAAAGTCACAAAGAAACGCTAAAGCTGTCAAAGATCCAAAGACTTGCCTGTCTTGCGATTACTAGTTGCTTAAGGACTGCCCCTTCTGCTGCCCTTGAGACCTTACTAGGTCTTCCTCCCTCGCTAGTTGGATTAAGTCCACAGGCTATGGGAACCTGCCTGAGGTTACGCTCTGCGGGTCTATGGCACGAGCCACGACGGGTTAAAGGACACTCAAGGATTGCAAATTTATTAATAAAGGAATTACCAATTACTTCTGCCTCTAGCAGAGGAATTGATGATAAATTGACTTTTAAGAGGAGATATTCCATTACCTTTCCTACCAGGGAAAATGGAAAGAGGGTAATGTAGAATTCCCCCCCAGAGCAGCATCATTGCTTTACTGACGGCTCCCACTGGAGACTGGAAGTGCTGGGGCTGGTCTCTACATTGAAGGCTTAACTTGACTAAAAGCTTCCCTTGGATCCATGACCACAGTTTTTCAGGCAGAGGTATACGCCATCCTCAGGTAGCGACTCCTGAAAATGGTCAGGAAGCCCTGGGAAGGCTGTCTGCATTGCTCGGATAGCCAGGCAGCCCTCAAAGCTTTGGCTGGTATAAAACATTCAGCCTTAGTAATAGAGTGCATAAAGTCATTAGAACTTGCATCTTGCAAAGAGGTTAAGACTATACTGGTCCCTGGGCACACAGGCATTCTATGGCAACGAGCAAGCTGATATTGCAGCAAGCACGGCGCCGAAGAGCCTTTTGTGGCCAGAACCTGCTCCGAACTCCAATGGTTTGTAAAGACCTCCTTAGAGGGTGAGGCAAACCCAGTTGGTTAGAATGTGGGAGAATACTCAAGGTTGTCGGCAGGCTAAGATGATAAGCAAATCCTGACTCTGCCAATTAAGGATGGCTTCTGAGCCTTAACCGCTCACTTCATAAGTATGTGGTGGATCTAAACTGGTCACTACCATTTAATTATCACTTCAAAACTAGGTTTTTTGGCTAATAAACTCAATTTGCCCCAATGTCTGGAAGAGGAGGATCAGCTTTCCATTACTTAGGAGAGTGTGAGACGTATGGACGGTTAAGATTCCAAGTCTTTGGATCGGGAACCCTCCATGAGGAAGATTAGGACCCTTCGGTGGAGGATGTCTCTATCTTTGCCAAAGATCTGGAGATTCCCAGCCGATTTGAGGCTCTGTAGTCCAGGTGGCTGGTCTGGTACGGGGTTGGCAAAAAGAGCCCGACTGGCTTGTTTGCCTGGCTTATGCCTCCCACCCTAGTTCTACTACTACTAATATGAAATTGTAGCGTGGTTTAACATCGAACAAACCCCATTGGCTTCCTTAGATTAATATCCAACGCTATAAACTGATTTTAACCGTGTAACTATAGTGCACTACAGCCATTAACATTAGTTGAAATGTTAGTCATTAACACTCCACCTAGTTACAATATTGATTCCTTACTATCAAGGGGAATGCTTACTTTCTATTCACAATCGAAGCATTCCACTGATAATAAGGAAAGGTCCACCGCCCCTCCCACCACCTCTACCACGACCCCTACCCCACTTTTTGCCTTTCCTGGTTTTATTAGTCTTTTCTGTTTGCGTTGTTGCATCACTTGTGTTACAGGAAACTTGTTTCACAGTCTCTGAAACAAAGTTTAAACAAACATCAATAATTCCTTTTGTAACAGGGAAAAGTACAATGGAATGTACTATTTCATAAAACCTTCAATAACAGGAAATGAGATACATATTTTTTGAGGTGAGGAGGAGGGTTACTTGTAGTCAGGTACATAGCAAAAATCAACTTGAAGAGGTCAATATAGGTATTACTAAACAGCGTGTAATCTCCTAGTCTGAGGAGTATTTAATAAATAAACATAAAGGCTACGGATTAAAGCGTTTACCTGTGCTCACAAATAATTAGCAATGTCTAAGTTGATCGTTTTACACAAGTTTTGTGGTAATATTCACAGTCTTGTGACAGTTCAGTTCACAGTTCTTGTTGTATATTGCTCTTTTGGGATGCTTGAATGCAAGTGCTAATAAAGATGTCATTGTTGTATTATCGTGGTATTAATAGGTCAAAAAATTATTCCCTTTAAACTGAATTGAATACTTACAATTATTATATAATTTGAATAAATAATATAATGGTTTAAAATTGAATGAAGGAAACCACAAAAAGTTGATTTCACAACTTAAAGTGGTATTCCCTATTACTTCATTGTCTGTTTGAAATTTTTGAGGTACGCGAAGAAACAGGATTCATGTCATGAGCATAATGATAAGTAGCCAATTTAAATCTATTAAATAATTTGTTGTTATTCACAAATAGTAAACACTATCATGATAACATGAAAATATGTTTGACTGGAAAGTCACAAAGAAACGCTATGGAAGTTTCACTACTAATCACAAAAGTAATATAATTAACAACATACTTCATTTTGATGGCAGGGGGCGTTGCGGTGGGAGGTGGTGCCTCAGGTACTTGAGGTGGCGCCTCAGGTACTTGCGGTGGCGCCTCCTGCTAATGTGGTCGGGGGGGGGGCAGCGGATAATACCAACCATATGGTGGCATGTGGTACTGTGGCATCCGCCATGAATGCCACCCCCATCATCATCATCGGGGGGGGGGGGGGGGGGGATTGGTAGGAATCTCTTCCTCCCAATCCACGCCAGGTAGAAGTAATTGTTCTTCCATGTTATCTGAAAGTAATACATGACATTTTAAACAATATTAGAATTCACATACCTATAGCATAACACACGGTTAAAATAGTAGACAGCGTATGCCAGTGAAGCTAGCCTAATTGGCAAACCAATTAGGTCAGCCTGATATGAAATTAAGTGTGTGGTTTAACGTATAAGGGTTAACTCATTGGATCGATCCCTCCAATTATTTTCTTAAGCTGTCAACTGATTGTAACCGTGTGTTATAGTTTAGTAAAGTAATACATGCTTCACCTATATGAAATTAACAGACGTGTTAAATTAGTTGGACTTGGGAATTAATAAGGAAAATGATATGCCAAGCTATCATTTTCCTAAAGTACACTTACGTAAGAATTAATTTTATTAATTTATGAATTAATAATAATAATAATAATAATTATTATTATTTTATTAATTAATTACACTTACTTAAGTAAGAATTAAGACTGTAAGGTACAAAGGTTGATCTACGTACAAACATGTTAGCAACATTTCTCATTTACATCAAAATAAAGAAGAAAACTATTATTTTGATTTTAAAAATATTAACAACTAGTGCATGACAAAAACAACGGTATGATTAAAAATTTGAAATTAATTAAGGATACTTATATTTCTTATGAGGAAGCAAAGTAGAACAGTTAGTTGTAACAGAGTTCAGTAAAACAAGCTAAAAGTTAGTTTGTGGAACACAGGAGGTTTTTAGGTATTTGATTATTGTTTCTAATTTTATTATGGCAGACATATCCATCTTTCATAAGCAGGCAGGTAAACTTTTTTAGGTAATACCACTATTAACTGTATTACTCCATGGGTAATACAATTATTAAATCATGTATATGAGCTAATTTCTAGGCTCATATAATGAATGATTAAATTGTTTAACAATTTAATCATAACAGTAACCAAGTAATTCAGGCACGGAGGTCTGCATAGCGGACGAATTACTTTTGATTAAATCCGTGCTTAACCATTTGTTTTGTTAGGTGGGGTTTTCTGTAAAACTTTATCAGTAGCATTCCTACACGTTACACATTTCTTTCTGGATTTTCCTAAGGAAATGCGATGAAATAATTTTGTAATAATAAAAGTTTGGTGTAAGAACAAAAATTCCTTTAATTTAATACAATCTTAATTGATTGTATTTTGGAATTATTATTATTATGGTTTATTAATGATTGTTTTGAAGCGACAGGTTGTCCCCATCAACTGTGGAGGATGGGGTTAATGCTGTACTTCTTGCTTCAGTCCCAAAGTCTTATAAACAGAAGACATCTATTGTATATGACTGTGAAACCCCACATAAGATGAGAACCCTTTACAAGCTTTGCATTAATACTCCTGAGCATATGCTCCTCGTAGTTTTATTATGCAATCACAATGATTATCGTGATACAATACATTTATTTCTCTCTGTCCACTATTTTCTCGGAAAATCAAAATTGTTAGGTCAAATCCTTCATTCACCAGTATATTATACTTCTTGAAAAAATGATGAAATTTGTGTAGTTCAAAAATACCTTTCTTGCAATTAGTCAACTGCTGCGTTTTTCATAATTTTTACGGCTGCTTCTTCAAATTTTAATATGCGAGAACCACCCAAAATGGAATTTATTTGTACTTTCGCAACATATACCTATAAAGTTTTAGTTTATATACTCTATTGTGCCCACTCATCACTACTAATATATCATTTTAGTTTAGAATACTATATTATATTACATTTTTTTAATATAATATACTCCACAAGGTATGTGGTGCTTTCATACCACAAGGTATGTAATTTAAAAATTTGGCGGGAGCGTAATAATAAATGCGCCAGCCTCTAAATGAGGCGCTGGCGCGTGTATGATAACTATTTCTATTTGAATTATGATAATTTTAGGAGGAATATGATTTGTTTTAAAGTAAAAATTCGGTATTTTAGTAGTATGCTGTTTACTATGTGAAGGTCGTGTTCCCTGTGCACAAAGTGCATATGCATTATAAAAACAATTCAAGGAAATAATGGCACTGTGCATTTTTTGAATTCATTAGGAAGGAGAAACATTTAAATTGTCTTTAAACAATAGATTATTCAGTGTTCTATTATTTTTCGTGTAGAACTCCATACTGACTAGTTTAAGAAAAAGAACTTTAGTTCTACAAATACTTCATAAAATGCAATATATTTCGACTGTTTCGTCATCTTCAGGCAATATCACAAACAGAGATAAAAATCACATAATAACTAAATACTAAGATATGAATTTAAAACTAAATATAAGTCCAAAAATTGCACACAACTAGGAGGAGATCACTTGTAGAGTTATGTTTGGCTTAGCTTGGGTTGTAGGGTGGTGGCTTCAGAGTCAGGTTATGCTATTGCTCATCTGATTAAACAGTGGAGAGTTGGACACCTCTACCTGCTCATTCAAAGTTAGCACATTAGGATTTTTTGCAGAAAGATATATTTCTAGAGCCTCAAGTTGATTAAGTCTTAAAGGTAAAAAGGTTGATTAAAATAAAGGTTTACTCTCTTTATTTTCTATTTTAAAATCATGTTTTTCATCTATAAGGTGTTTTGCAAAAGCTGAATTTTTGTAATATCTATGAAGAGTTTTAGTTTTCTTTTGCTTTAACAGAATGAGTTTGTCAAGTTAATTCTTTAAGATGGTCTTTCTGACAGATGGGTTGTTATTAAGCAGGATATATGTTGTCTGTGTCCTTGTTTATCTCATCAATTTCTTTGCTCAGGCAGCTATTCTGTTTTTCGTTGCAATGTGTTCTGACCATCTAACTTTGGCTGGTCTAAGGGTCCTTCCGATGTATTCTGCATTGCACCCTGGCTCTGAACATTTTAATTGGTAGACTCCTCTCTGCATGTTAGGAGAGGATTTTGTTTTCATCTTAGAGTTATCAAGAAGTTTACTAATATTATGATTAGTGTAAAAAGCTGGCTCTATTCCTGTCCTTTTTATTTCTTTACAAATCTTATCCGTTGTTTTCCCAATCGTTGTCTTTAAACAATCGCAATAGTGATTTTGACAGTGCAGTATTGGTCATAGATTTCGTTTTTCATTTGGACCAATAGATATTTGACCAACTCTTCAATGTTGGCCTAGCGAATCTCCTCCTACTACAAATATCAGAATGGATAGTCTTGAAATTCCGAGACATCGCTTGAAAGATAACACTGTAATCTATGCTTAATTTTAGCGTACGAACTATTGTTTTTTTAGGATATAGGCACTGTTTCAGTACGTACCTGCCAATAATGCTGTTCACGATACATACCTGAACAAAATACAATAATTAATAATTTTTTAACAATATCGTGAATGAACACGAGTTCGTCCCTCTGGATATTTTTCGTGATAGTTACGATAGAGTGCCTGTATAATCATGATTATACAGGCACTCTATTACGATCGCGACCATATACTCCCGTTAATAATCTGTCTTGTAGATATTGCTACGATACTATGTACAGAGCGTTACGGTGACCCTCTCTCTACCTCCTATATATTTAAGGTTTCAGGTACATAAGAAGGTAGCTCCAAGATAGCATCAGACCCAAAAAATAGAATTGAGAGGGTGGCGTAATTGTGCATATTAACACAGTTAATATGCACTGCGGGTTAGTATACCTTTAGGTACCCTTGCACCTTACAAGTCGTGGTTAGGCTACCACGCAATACGTCAGTTTAGTCCAACGTACTTCTTTTAAGACATTTAAGATTCGCCCACCATACTTCCTAATTCATCCGAAGAAGAAAAAGAAGATGGACGTCAAGTGACTACGTTCGGCAAATGAACGTAGATGAATCATCATACATGATCCTACACGATTTCATCATACATTATACAACGAAATATTGATAAATTTCCACTCACATATTACTTTAGCAATAGCACAACTTAATGTAATATCT
The DNA here is from genome assembly GCA_018340805.1 of Microvelia longipes. Lineage (NCBI taxonomy): Eukaryota > Metazoa > Arthropoda > Insecta > Hemiptera > Veliidae > Microvelia > Microvelia longipes. The sequence continues at coordinate 46,769,047 of JACMZG010001911.1, read as the reverse complement.
ACTTTTACTTTAACAATCGTGTCGAAGACTCAAGATTCGTTGTAACTACGTTTCTTCCCAGATCGGAAGGGGAGGGGATGAGACATCGTCTTTCGCTCTTTTTACTACAACTTATGCTTCATCGACTGAATTTCAGCGAATGAAATCCATTCCATCTATTAATGATCCTACTTCGGCCTTTTAATATTATCTTACTCAATTCCAGTTGGAATTAATTAAGTAATAAGTCAGAAAAGACGGGTCGGGCAAGTCGCCTTGTGAGACCAACTTTCTGATCAAGTTATTTCTTGACACTTTAAACTCACACTAAAAGTAACATGATTTTCTTACCTCCTATGGAGAGTTTTATCAATTTAAAATGAATTTACTTCAAAATAATACTAATTTACTAATAAAATCTCCCATCCAGATGCATCCTAAATCGCACCCACGATAAGACAAAAATGGCTGACCTTGCCATTTTTGCATGCCACGCAACTAACGAAGTCTGAAAAATCTTACACTTTCTTCATTTAATTTAATGCCAATTCTACTTGATGCTGAAAACTATCTGCTGACATGAAAGTATGTCCTGGCTCAAAATATCTTAAAGTGATATTTGTAGCCGATATCAGGGCTGAATTTACTATGTAAACTAAGTAGCTAAACAAAGCCCAATTTTTATTTTGACCAGCACAGTTATCGGCCCAAATAACTATGGACTTTTCGTCTCGCATGTGGGTAAAAAATGCATGGAATGTACTTATTAAGTCTTCTTTTTTTCTCCCAGATAAACTTTCATGCCACAAACACGCAAATGGTTTCAGTTTTTGTTTTTTTACCAATTGGCACAAAACTTTCATTCAAAGCTACAATTCTTTGAGTAAAAACAACTCGTTTAAACATGTCAATTCTTGGAAGCATGATAACTTTCTGAAGATCAGCAGAGAAATACACCACACCGTATTTTCCTCTTGGTGTTCAGTGTCTTCACGATATTTTTCTCGGGCCTCTTTGGCTTTGTCAGTATGGTTGCTTCAATTTGAGCAGGTTAAGCAATCCGGAGCTAATTCTTTATGTTAGTGAATTTTAAAAGTTTCACACTCTTCATGGCCATTGTTCATGTCTTTTGTAACGAAGTTTCGATAAACATTATAGGAACACTTAAAATGTGGATGCAATTTAACAAAATCTCTGTGCATACTAGATATTCCTATGTCACCTGGTAAATATCTTTTATTAGGGGCATGTTCCCTTCTGTAGTGGGAAATTGTTGGAGGAAAACTTTCAACGTGTAACCTAATTATTTCTCTGTCTATCTTAGGGGTTTTCCTATGTCTTCCTCTTTGATCCTTTAAAGATACAGAGCTGCAAGTACAAAGAAAATAGTGTAGGTGTTATAAAATGGTATTTTCAAACTTGGCCAAAACATTAATATATTTTAATTACTGGCGAGTGTCAAGTTTAAAAGTGTAGGTACATAATATGTAAATTATAGAATATGAATCTAAAATGAAAACTCACACGAACCACTCCTGTCGTGAGACACAGGGTGTTAAATAATAACTACAATTAAATCACGGCGTATATACATTATTTATTTCCAATTTACATGAATAAAAAAGTAAGGAAAAAGGGGAGACAAGTATTGTCGCGGAGGGACTCTGGTATTGAGATTACACCATTAAAAAACCCCAGATCACGTCGCTACAACTCTGAAAAACACCTCGCTGTAATGCGGGTCAAAAACTACCTTACGCATGAATCGGAGTTCGTAACCTGACATACTCCCACCTTTTGAAATGTAACCTATTTTCAAAAACTAGCAATCTCAGACGGATACATTCAAAACGGATTAAACTCAAAAAGGTAAGTGTAGACAGGTTAAATAATGACATTATAACTTTTAGAAATGACAGAACAATTATTATAATTTCTGACTTATACATATTTACTAGGGCAAAAACGAGTCTGAAGGTTTAACCCTAAACTGCAAAGAAAATTACAAATAGTGTCCCTTTATACTTGTTCTCTCCATAGATAAATACAAAAAATCAACTTAAGATAATTAAAAAAAAAATAACTCAACTTAGTCTAAGTAACTCAGATATACAAAAAACTTAAAAAATTAAGCGATCAGTTCGAAACAATGACTAGGTAATACAAAAAATCAAAATATAAACAAGAATAGCCAAAACCATGTGAGGTAGATGGGTAAGGCTGGAGAGCAGGACGGAATTTTCTCCATAGGGGCCAGGTATACCAGTGGCCCGGGGGTATAATTATCGCCCAGGTCCAAAACCGCTCATTGCGATGACGACTCCCGTCTTCCTTCATTTTCAAACTTCCGTTCTTCAAAAAACTCCATGAAAGTAAAAGACGCTTCCCAGAGCGGTTCTCCTGCCACAGGGAAGTGGAAGTCTTGGCCGGCAGACGTTAAACCTGTTGCCAAGCTCTGAGGATCTCCTCAGGTAAAGACCAAACTCTCTACCAAGGGAACAACATGGCCGCACAAAGGGTTAGTTTTGACTCCAGAGTGTCCAGAGCTCGCAGCTGACATTGAACTATCATGAAAAGAGCGATAGGGGTAACCCTTTGGACTTGGTTAGTACGAGATTAAGTGAACTCCCGATATAGACCTCACTAGCAGTTCTTCTCGTCCGATAAACGTCTTTAAGGGCCTGTATACCTTAGGAGGTAGTTTTTCCGCGGAGGCAAGGAAAACTCTCCACAATTCCTCGAGCTTTCGACTTGGCACTGCGATTGATAGAGATAGTCTAATTTCCTGCAAAACATACTATCTGTTCCCTAAATGTATTTTTTCATAATGTGACCAAAAGGTCACCCACCCTTTGATATCACCATCAAATTTCCGGGGTGCAAGTCTGGCAGTTCAACGGAGAATGATTACGATTACTATACTGTAATTAGCCTACTTACCGATTTAGCACTCTCATCCTGAAGAATCGGTGAGCTTAACTTTTTAGGAACTCAAACTTGTTAGAATAAAGCTTGTGTCGCTATTTCGGCGCAATGCTCTTCTGTTTTCTCGGACGTTCTCGTCCAGAGAAACATTATAGCTTCGTCAATGGCCCGAATTCCTCGAATTTAATTTTCAGAAAATTAAAATCCGTCTCCAACGCCGTAATTTCAAAGACATTCGTGTCCAATGAATTAGAAATCTTATTAAATAAAACATCAAAAGACGTACTCATGACCGTACGGCGGGCCCGCTTGTTCCTGTACATGGCGTCGGCGTCCTTTTCTAAGAATCGACCACGCTGAATCAAAAAGTTCACTTCACTACAGTTCACAAAAAAAAATCAAAAACTTACGTCTGTCACGGTCGCCAAATGTTAAATTAATAACTACAATTAATCACGGTTATATACATTATTATTTCCAATTTACATAATAAAAGTAAGGAAAAAGGGAGACAAGTATTGTCGCGGAGACGCGGTGAGATACACTCATAAAAACCCAGATCACGTCGCTTACAACTGAACACCGCTGTAATGCGGGTCCAAACTACCTACGCATTGCGGGTCTAACCTGACACAGGGCATTAAAGAACACTAGAAAATTGCATTTAATAAAGATAAATTATACTATGTTGCATAGCAAAGCTATTAAATAAGCAGAAAGGTAAAACTTGAATTTACTTGTTTTTAAACGTGAAAATGATGTGCTCTGGGGTCTTACCACAGCACGGTATCTCACACAACATTCACACAATATTACACTAAACATAGATTTATCTATGCAAAATTATTATTATTAAATATGAGAATATAAAATTGGTCAACTTTTGAATTCAAGGTAGTAATTATTTCATATAAAAATTATAATTAATAATGAGCAGGTTAAACTGATTAAAAATCCTTCCACAAACCTGGCAAGCAAAGCAAAAATGTAACTTTCCGGGGTGCTCTAAATATGAGGCAAGAACCCAAATAATAAAGCGGTGTAACAATTGTAGAAAAAATGTAGTTGAGTGGGAAAACTTTGTTCAACACTCAGATCCTGGTCTGGGATGACTCAGTTATGAGTTACAGATGATCGGTTGCTTAGTAAATAAAATTTCAAAAAAGGGAAAAATTATTGACGTAAAATCTGATGAATGCACAATTATTGAAAGGTTAAAACATCTCCAGATCCTTTTAACATAAAAGGATATCCAAAAATGAAGAAAACATGTTAAAATCAATGGTGAGTAGGACGCGGTTTATTTTTCAATGAAAGAATATTGGTATACAATAAAAAATCTTGTTTAGGGTTTATGGAGTTTAGACAAGTGGTCCTGGAGCCACTGCCACTAATATTAGGAGCTTGCCTATGCAATTCCCTCATAAGAGTTTTGTCTAATTGTGACCTAAAAAACAAGTTTCATCATCATTAATTAATGTTTTGTCACTTGTATTTTTATTTTTAATATGGTTGATTTTTTTTAACTTAATTAAAAGCTATTTTTTGCTTTCCGTTTCTATCAAAAAGTATTTTATTCCAAGTATAATCTCTATAATTTAATAGTTATTAACATCTAGCCAATTTAAGTTTGAATCCAAGTCAAGTGAATTTAAGTGAACTTCTAATTTATTATTTATGTATTGAATATTCTTTTTTCTTTGTATATACTCAAAATGATAATTTAGCGGCACACTGCAAAAAATAAAATTAGTTTTTACCTTGATCTTCCAAAAAAGCATCATCATCTGTTATATTTTGATCAGAAACATTATCATCATTCAGAGTGAAATCTGGATTTTTAATAGAATCGTCTGAGTTAAGAAGGTCCCGCAAGGTAGGAGGTCCGGAGGTAGGTCTGCATCCTCTTCCTCCTGTTGTTAAAGTTGCTGTAGAGCCATTTCAGTAATGCTTTTTCCTCTAGATGCACTACTACTCATGTTTTTTATTTTTAATTAACATTAATAACACTATGAACATAAATTATATAACGCACTAATCGCACATAAACATGTTTTCATGACCAAAACTGTTTTTAAAATGACAAAAATTACAGAGATTACATCATCTGTAATGTACAGAAATGCCATTAAACACCTTAACAACCCCCACCCATATATAATCAGTTCCTTAACTAGAGTGCAGTAACTAGCATGTTTTAGCTGGAGTTACTGCCTTCTTGTTAAGTTATAGTCAGTTACGGCGTTTAAGCTTACACTCTCTAGCATATATTGACACATACTGCAATAGTAAAACAAGATTAGAGTATTTTATAGTGGTATTTACTGCATTTTAGGCTCTTAGGTTGATAAAATAATTCAAAACAAGCTCAGTTAACAATATAACTAAAAACCAGTGAAAAGTGGAGTTACTGCATTTTAGTTACGGCAGAAAAGCACTCTTCTGGGCCTTCCGTTTATTTTTTATCATCGTAAAATCCTTAGAGATCTATGAATCCAATGAATCTATTAATCCCCGTTCTATGAAAATCTCCACGATTATCTTGTGCAGCTCCTTGTAGCGGTTTCAAGAATAGTTTTAGTAAACTATGTTAATATTCCATTTAATCAATAATTGAATTACTATAAGCGTTTTCCGATAATGTAAAATTGGCTCTTAACTTGATGTAAGAGCATAAAAAATGAAGTGAAATTGCTGGTTTTTGAACTTATAGCCTCTGGCTATACATCTACGCGCACGCAATGCAAATTATCAATTCCATCTCGTGTTTTGTATTTTAACGAGGCGATATATACGTTTCGGTTCAACCCGCCTCGGCCCCATATCGGGCGAAGACCTAGTTAAGGCTAGGTGGGCCCCACCAGAGGTTTTCCTTTTCAGTTCCACCTCCGGTGTACCAGTGCCTCTTAGGATAGTGCTAGATCCTTCGAGATGGACTGGTAACCACCCAGTGTTCTAGCTGCACCAGTTCCTGACTACGACCAGGCAGCTCTCTATTTTCGACTACCTATGTAGTCTCCTCAGGCAGATAACGAGTTACCCCTTGAGTAGGAACCAACAACCACCACGAATCCAACACCATGGGGCCCCGTGGTACCCATTCTCCCTAAGGAATAGTTTAGATGTTCTGCTCGAGAATATTGTTCAAAGGCATCTATCCCTCCCAGTTTAACTACCTAGCCGCAGTGTTGGGGACTGGTGGCCCCTATAATTGCCCCAAGTTATTGGCCTCCACCTAAACGCGCTCCCGACTCTTCCAGCCTGTTGATCGTATCAATCGTGACATGAGCTCTATATTAGATATTACCATGTCCTCTCAGACATAATTTGTTCTTCTAACTGCCTGTTCTAATGCGAATTTCAAGTAGGGGCATTCTTTATCGTCGGCTTCATGGTTGCTCGGCTTGTTCACTTTGCTACAATTGACGCACTTTATGTTTCTTTCATCGACTTTGCAGTCGCCCTTTTCATGTCCTTTGGTACCACATCTAGAGCATACGGCTTGCTCCTCTTTGCAATATTTCTTAGGATGTCCAACCTATTGACACTTGAAGCATCTAGTGACTTCAATATAAAAGTGTGGAAGAACAGTGCCATAGTTATAATAATACATTAGTTTTACTGATAGACAAAAATGGACGTTTGTTACTTAATGCACAGCAGGTAAGTTTTTACTATATATAACCCTATCTACAAAATCAGGTTGAGCAATATACTTTTCTATTTTTAAATAAAATTAAAAATAGATTTTTTTTTTTTATTCTGATGATACTAAAATAATGGATCGTCTTTTCCTGATCTTTTCTATTGTTAAACAAATATCGCGTTATTATATAGTTTGTTGAGATCCCTTTCAAACTCGTTTTTAACACCCTGGTGAAGCATAGCATTATACTCGTCGCTTGGTTTGAGCCACCTAGATTGCTTGAATTTTAAAACTTTATATTTTAACAAGCTTCAAGTCGGCATCTATATGGCTGGTTTTAAAGCCTTATAATAAACAATATTGTTCCGTCTATTTCGTAGGTGAGGTATAAGTTTTTTATTTTAGATCTTGAATTTGTTATTATTGATTCAGCGAGAAATGGGTGATCATTATGTAGTTTGTGTAATTCCTAAGGATAATCAACATTTAATAATAATAATAAAAATAACCATTTATTTGCCATAATACATTACAAATATTTTATGTTACATGCAAATTGATAAATATATATCAACATTAAAATTTGTTTACTAATATTATTATTATTTATGTTATTTTACCTGTTTTATTTTATTTATTTATTCATTTTTTTTTCCTTTTACAGCAATTCGGCATTTAGCCGTGGTGCCTCATTGAGGATTTGGAGTTGGTACACTATTGTTTAAAATTATATATTTATTTTTATTGTTAGTCCATTATATTCAATTTAATTGTAATTATTTGTTTATATATTTTATTATAATTTACTTATTTTTATTTTTATTTCTACAAAGTCTAAGAATACTTTTTTCCAATTATAAATTTCAGACAATGAAACCAAGCTTATAAATATTTACTAAATAAAGATAAAATTTCAATTAATACTTTATAAACAAAAAATTTAAAACTAACAAGTAATTAATTTAAGCTAAAAATTTTTTTTAAAAATTTCAAGTATAGATTTACTAACTTAATAAAATCTAAATTATTTACATTACCAATACTTTTTATAACAACTAAATCTAAATAAAAACTGAACATTATACAATTTACAATACTGATAACAAAAATTATTAAATTAAAAATTATTTATTTTATTTATTTCTTATTTATTTATTATTTATTATATTATATCTTATTTATTTTTTATTTTGGCCTTTTAATCTAATTTGTTTGTTTTACCTTACTTACTCCTTATACAACCAAACATTCTTGTATACTTCTCCCATTCTTATCCATTCCTTCCTGTCCCAAGCAGTTCTTTGCCAAGTTTCCTGACCACATATATTCCACATTTCTTCATCCCATCGTGTGCGTGGTCTTCCTTTCTGGTCGGAACAATATTGTTCCGTCTATTTCGTAGGTGAGGTATAAGTTTTTTTATTTTAGATCTTGGATTTGTTATTATTGATTCAGCGAGAAATAGGTGATCATTATGTAGTTTGTGTAATTCCTAAGGATAATCAACATTTAAAGAATATTAAATATCCCCATCTGGGTCGAAAATCTTTAATTCAAGCTCTGTTATATCATCTGGTGTAAGCCATTCGAAGCCTCCATTTCATAGCGGCTCTGTCTTGGCTCTCCTATATAAATTACAGGAGTATTGATAAGTTATGTAGGTTGACTCTTTACTTTTATCAAATGATGTCATATCTTTATTGTTGGCATATACTAGCCTGTGTGTGGCTACGCAGATCCCACCACGAATACTGCGTTCAATTATCAATATTTTATCATAATTATTTAAAAGCTCTAGTTTCAAATTTGTTAACAGCAGCACATCATGTCATTCCAGGTGCCGTGTAGTAGTGACATGGATTAGGAAAAATGTAAATAAAATAAATGACTTAACAAACTCAATATTTATGTCATATACAAATGAAAATGAAATGTTGGCTATAATAAAATCATTAAAAAACTCCAAAGCCACAGACATTTATGGCATATCAAATATTGTTTTAAAAAAATGTGCTGATAGTTTAGTTAAGCCACTCACTTTAATATTCAATAAGATTATTGCTGAGGGTGTTTTTCCGAATAAGTTGAAAATTGCTAAAACCATCCCCATTTATAAAAGTGGGGACAAAACCAAATGCTCTAATTATAGGCCTATATCTCTCCTACCCATTATAAGCAAAGTTTATGAAAAACTAATAAAGATTAGGCTAGTAAAATTCTGGAACAAATATAAAGTTTTCTCTTCTAAACAGTTTGGTTTTACTAAAGGGAAATCAACAAACAACGCTTTATATAATTTTATCCAACAAGTTTACGACTTTTGTGACATTAAGCACAGTGTCATAAGCATTTTTGCTGACCTCTCTAAGGCATTTGACCTGGTCGAACATCAAATTCTTCTTGACAAGCTTTGTAAGTATGGCATCAGAGGGGAAAGTTTTAAATTGCTAAAAAGTTACTTATCAGATAGGTATCAAAAAGTTGTTTTAGATTCAAATACAGAATCAGAAATGAAACGGATAAATGTCGGAGTTCCTCAGGGATCAGTACTTGGACCTGTTTTGTTTCTGATCTTCATCAATGATTTACCTGATTGCTTAAGCTCTGATGATGTCACACTTTTTGCTGATGATTGTAGTGGAACAATCAGCAGTAAATCGCAAATACAGGCTGAAATAGAAGCAAATAACTATCTAGATGAATTAGAAGAGTGGACATTGACTAACAGACTAGTACTTAACTTAGAGAAAACAAATGTTATCTATTTTCGGCAAGAAATAGTAAATAATGACAGATACAAAACTGTTCCTTGTGCTAAATTATTAGGAATCTACGTAGACAGCAATTTAGACTTTAAAGATCATTGTAAAATTTTACAAAATAAATTGAAATCCGTTACTGCATTAATTTATAGACTTAAAGAAATATTAGACATTAACCAGTTAAAAACAGTCTATTTGTCAAACTTTCAATCTAGACTGTCGTATGGAATAATCTTCTGGTATCATTCTCCTCTTTCTCAGTCTATTTTTATTGTCCAAAAAAGATGCTTAAGAATTATTCTTAACTATAAATATAACAAATCAGTAAAGTCAGCTTTTAAAGAGAATAAAATCCTTACCTTAACTTCTTTGTATATAGTTGAATTGTGTAAATATTACTTAAATAATAAGGAATTATTCGAGGGAGATAGATTCCAACATAGTTACAACACAAGAGGAGATAACTATAGGTTACCAAAGCATAATCACTCTTTCTTTGAAAACTCCCCCCACTACTCTATTTTAAAAGTTTTTAATGCCTTGCCAGCGTTCTTAAAAGAACTAAGCAAAAATACAGATGATTTCTTAGAGAAGTTAAAAGACTTCCTTGTAGAAGGGTCTTTTTACAATCTATATGAGTTCTTTGAAACTTGTAAATTAATAAAATAGCATACTTGGAAAAGTTGTAAATAGAGAGATTTGTAAATTACTTACTTATTATTATTACTTATTTATTATTTGTATTGACGATTCTATATATGTTATATGTACTATGTACTAAAAATGTATTTTGGAAAGAAATAAAGAATTGAATTGAATTGAATTGAATTCATTTTGTGGCTTTACATCGTTAGGTCGCAAAAACTTTCATAGACATCTATGACCTGTACAACGTACACCATTAGATAGTGATCATTGTATCTCCCAGATCCTTATAGCCGAATTGTTCCCAAACTTTTTTTGCGTGATCGTAGTTTTTTTCATCTATATGGGAGTCATATAATTGACTATGAAAAGCCTCTTTAGGGGGAAGATAAGTCTCTTTACATTTTTCTCAACTATCCATATACATAAGGGAACACTTTCTTTCGGTTTAAAAGATCACTTAAATTCACTATTTTTTCAATTCTTGTAGTTACGGTAAATTTTGAACTAGGCGGTTTGAGCCACATGCCATAAGTCTTCTGCATATAAGTGAATCATCTGCTCCACGCACTCTCTTTGAGATAGATATGAACCTCTCATCATTACAAGGAATTCCCCTAATAATCTCTTTATCATACCCTCATTCCTTTATAATAATTTGGCTATCATAGCCTCTTGCAATTGTTGTGCGTAGGCCCTCTGTATTTCCCATGATAGTGGTCTCTCACATTCTTATTTAATTTGCTGCACTTATTATTGTTTTACATAAATAGCTTAAAATGTGAGAATCATGCCTTTTTAGCTCTTCCTCACTTTACTACGTTAAAAAATTTAGTGAGTTAAGTCGTAGGAAACTCTAAGAGTCCTGTCCACATTTTTTTTTTAAAAAAGTTGATTTAGTAGGTAGTATAACCCTAGTCTCTTTACTATTATAACACCACTTAGAATGTTCTATTAGTCTATCTTCTTTTGATTTCCCATCTTAGTCATGATGTTTAAAATTGTGTTAGGATGTTATGATAATTATCAGGGTGTGAACAATTTTGAGGTGTATTAGTCGAAGATGAATCGATATAAGTTCAGATGTGTCTTGACGCACTCATTTAATGCATGAACTTTCTATATGTGCCATCATTCCCCCTAGGTTATCCAACTCTTGAATACATAGTTTTTCCTTTAGCTCCTGCAGCCCGTAATATCTAGGTCATGTGCAGGAGTGGATGTCTCTGTTAATCAAGGCGAACACTGGTGCGCGAAGCGTCGCTAGCTTCCCTTTACATCCTCTCGTTTGGTGGCATGTTTATACTGACTTCGATCTTCGCTTACCATGAAGAACTCTGTTTCTCTGACCACAGTGGAAGAATAGCCTATTTGTGGGACTACTATCGGCACCTCTCGCACCCGATATAGTTGGAATGACATTTCTCTGGATTTCAAGGGTATGGAGAAAATCATACGAATGCTGTCCTGGGTGGCCACTGCTCGCACTTCGCTGAGTTCGTAATACAAGTAAACTTCGTTCAGGGTCATTTTCTAAAAGTGCATTATGTTTCCTAAATCTGTTTAACGGATTTAAAAAATGGCGATGTTTACAGCAAAGGTATTTTATAAAATAGAAACAAATACAAATAAATTTTAACTATAATGACATTTTGTTGTAATTAAATTATATAGTACTAACAAAAAAAAAACAATTATCTAAAGAAGTGTTCAAAATGACGTTGTTATTGCCTAGAATACTTCTAGGCAATAACAAAGTCTATTGTGGAATGCTGAAACTGCATTAGAAATGACATGTTGTGTTAAGAGCTCAGTTCCGTCTACAATTCTTCTCTTTAATTCTTCGAGGTTGTTCGGTTTTGTGGCATACACTTTAGACTTTAAATGACTCCAGTAAAAATAATCAATCGTGGTCAAATCAGGAGACCTCGCTGGCCACGGGATAGGGCCTCCTCGGCCTATCCATCTTCTGTCAAAACTTCATCTAAATACTTCCTATGGGATGGGGAGGAGCCCCATCTTGTTGGAACTAAACTGTCTCGATACTAGTATTGCCTCAAATTGCAGGAACAACTTAATTTCTTAGCATTTGTTCATACAAATCCGCTGTAAGATTTTTATCCATAAAAAAGGACCAATGATTTTACAATGGACAATTCCAGCCCAAATATTTATCTTCTGTGGACATAGTGTATGGAATTCCCTCATCCAGCTTGGTTGCTAATCACTCCAATATCTGCAGTTATGTTGATTGACACACCCGTTTAACATAAAAGTAGCTTCATCATGTCAAATTTATTTTCCCACTGTCTAAGACAAGGGTAGGGAACAGGTGAATACAGAAGGAATTGAGAATGCCTTGGATTATAACCGGGATAATGATCAGTGATCGTCTGCCATAGCTCAGACAGGTTAGATTCGTTTTCAAGTAGTTGTTCCGTGTCTATGTATGAGCATGACGATTAGGACGTTGATTTTATTGTGTCTATGATGACATTACGTTTTGAGGGACATGACGATGTCTGAAATCCACACCAAGTTCGAAGAGTGGTGTCCGAATGTAACAACAACATGGAGGTAGATAGAGCAATCGCAGATCTTAAGTTAACTATGTTGGCTTCCCATGATGCAATCCTCGCGTATTTAAGGCCTTGAGTTCTTACTATGTGGTTGATGAATATCGCTATGCGCATGGAAGAGGTGACACTAGACAAGCTGTGATTAACTTCGCCGGTGGGTTCGTTCAAAAAAGCTAAATCACGTTCAAATAGATTAACTCTAGCGCAGGCCACTACGGGAAGGTGGAAAGGTGAAACACCACCAACGTTGAAACCACTGATAATGTTAGGAATTTCATCAATTTCAAGACTTAGGGATGACATGTTATATCCAGGCTCATCTAACCATTGGAGGTTCCTTCTTGGGTCTGGTCTAAGCGCCCAGCAGCCAACCACATCTGGAACAACTTCCTCCCCGTCCATCTCAATAAATTTCCCTAACTTGACGTGTGCTGACAACTCTGCTGTAAGGGCTTGAACCTTTATGGCAACATCATTAACATTAAACAGAGTATTCAATCTATTGTAAGCCCCTAGTAATTCCGATCCCAATGAACCTCGAGGTAACGTGAGCCACTGATCAACAACGTTAGTAAAGCTAATAGGTTCGTAAGCTTGGGTGCCCGTATATATGGGGACAACTGCCATACCGGCTAAGGAGACTGAACCTCGTGTAAACTGGCACGCCGAGCCAGTCAGAACGAGCATCACATTAATTGGGCCGTCTATTTCAACCGTATTGCTAATAGGCATCGTTACTATACGCAGTGTCCTCTGCCCCGCCTTTTCAATATTGTACGACCATGACACGCGTCCGTATGTATATCGTGTTGAGAAGAAAGAGAGTATGTAGGGAATTACATGGACGGAAGAAAGCATAGGTTCGTCTACGGGTATTGCTACCTACGACCGGTCGATTTCATCATAAGTGAATGGAGGTGGTAAACCGGGGAGGTAATCCCTATTTAGCGTAACGGCGACAAAAGTGTCTATCGGCATTGCTCCTATTAGGCCGTTGAAATTAGTGTACGGTGAGGGATACTCCCGGGGACAAATGCTCGCACGGATAAATGGGAAATAAGTTTGACAATCGTTGAGGAACCTAAGTAGTGTATTGTCGATTTCAGACACCCCGCCTCCGAGAGAATGAATTAAAAGGGATAACCTAACGAATGGTCCGGCTTCTTCAGTGCACTCATTGGCGTTCATCACGAACGACGCCAAATTGCACAGGGATGCGCCGTCTCTGACATTTGGTGCACGAGCCATTGATGCCATTCTTGCTTCGTTATCTGAAACCTGAAGCCTCTGGAGGAGGGCTTGACATGGTTGCGTGCATGATGGGACTGTGTAAGTTAAACTAGGAGAAACGACCTTTACGCGGGCTGCAGGGATAGATTTAACATGTAATAGTGTTGTTGGTTCCAACGGAGGTGCCCGTTCGGGAGAATCGTCGTCACTGGAAGCTGATCTTCTAGAACAGCCGCTGATCTCAGAACCACTGTCTTCCCCACGTGCATCGACGATCTCGACATCATGTTTCTCTTTAGTGAACCACCTCTTTATCAGTTGCCTATCATATTGGCCGAGCTTTGCGACGTCCTCTTGGGTCAGGTTCCTGAGAAAGTCTCTTAGTTGGATGTTACCAGCCTTCTTGTTCCCTTTGCCCCGACCTCTGGACCTAGTCTTCTTCGACGTGTCACTCATATTTGACTCTTTTTCTATTCTAGCCTTCGCCTGCACCTTCGCATTATTTATTTTATTTTTCAGGGCCGTTCGCATCGAAGGAGTGAAAGCTGGTGGGCCACTGGTTCATGTCAACTCATTAGCAGACTTTGGCACGGAGACAGTTTTTTTCTCAACACGAACCATTTCAGCTAGATTACTCTTGTAGAGATCAACAATTTCCTGGATAACTTTGTTCATTTCCGGCGTGATTCTGGCTTTACACTTGAGTCCAACTGTAGCTTTTCCTTTTCCCGTCGTGTCAAAGAAGAATTTCAGACCAGTAGCCTCTATGTCAATGACCTGGTTCCGGAACTTTATTTGGGACGTCTTTAACACTTGTGTGTCGTGACTTGCTCCTGTTCAACGGTTGGGCTTGTCCCTCGTCCTCACTGGCTGGAGATGAAGTTTGAACCTGTGCATGTATTGTCTCAACTTGGTCGGATTCTGTCTCCTCGACAAATTCATGAAGCTGTCCATCAATTAATGACTCGTGAACCAAACACACGAAGTTATCCTCTTCATTGTCAGTTATCGCGACGATTTGACCGGGATTTATAATTTGAATGTGGTCGGGATTCTGTCTAAGTAGGTCCTCTATCTTTCTTTGGGTGGGTCTAAAGACGTTTAGGGTTGGAATGTTGTAGAAGGGAACGCTGACAGTTCGGGTTTTCTTAGTGGAGACAGGTGAACGTAGGCCACTTGAAGATCCATTGCCACTACGTTTTGCTCGCTCGTCCATTAATTTTTCTGGATCATAATCGTCTATAAATTGAATGATGGACATGAGCCTTTCGTTGTCCTGTTTCGAGTCTCTATCTTTCTGTTTCTTTTTCCTGTCTGTAACGTCGTCATCTCGTTCCGTTTGTTTCGTTTTGTTTCTTTTCTTCCCTTCTTTATCGTTGTCTTTGTCAGTCTTGTCTTGAACGTTCCTTCCGGATGGTCCAGCTCTAGAATTCCCCATTTGCTATCACTATAGTTTTTTCTATAGGTACTGAATTCATAATAATATTCTTTTCTCCAGCCATATGAGTAGTCGCACCTGAATCTAAAATCCACGTGACACATTCGTTTTGTATACTTGTACCAGCAGTCCAGGCTGCCTCACCTTCTTCTTCTACTACAAAATCTGAGTTCAAAACTCAGTTTAAAGAGGCATATAATAGTCTGCCAGAGACCGAAACCATCTTTTGCCTGTCCCAATTGTATGAATACCTATCAATTAAAAAATCATTTGATAGACATGTTCAATCATGTGGAACGTTCCATTGTCCGAGATGTCAAAAACCTTGCGCTTCGAGGAACATGTTAGAGAAACATCGCACTAAATATTCTAAAAAATCGATTTTAGAATGTTAGGTACCTGCAGCTTTATATCCTGCACGTAATGTTTCAGCAGAATTTGAAAGACCATTAATGGCTGATTTAAGTAGTTTAGGAAATTCTGATTTAGGTACTACACTTCTGTTTTTAAGTTTCCAATTATTTAAAATTTTTCTCCACGATGCCTTTAAAGGCCTAAAAAAGGCTACTTCAAGTGGCTGAGCCACATGTGTACTGTTAGGTGGAAGTAACATAAATTTAATATTATTATTTTCACATTCTTGAATGGCTGAAATAGAAATGTATGATGATAAGTTATCACCTATCATCACTTTCTCACCTGGTAACTTTTTAAGATAAGGGAGACAAACCTTGTAGAACCAATCTTCGAAAATAGGACCATCAAACCACCCGCTTGCATTGCGATTGAAACACCAACCTTGTTCACCTCCTTCAGTCCATGTAGGATAAAGGTGTAATGATTTATAAACAATATAGGGTGGCAAAAGTGTTCCATCTCCTGCCCCTGCCATCATTACTGATGTGCTGGTTTTTGAAGAGTCTAATATATTTTCAGGGTGTTTAGTTCCTCGTTTAACTAACACTTTTATCTTTCCAGGATCGTCAGTAAAGTTCGACTCATCATAATTAACTATATTGGAAGGTGGGACTCCAGCAACAGATTCTTCCAAATTCTTGAAATAGTCAATCATAACCTCTTTTAAAACTTCAGCTCTGACTCGTTTTATGTTCTCCCCTAAACGTTTACTCAGAATGGGATGGCGTTTTAAGAACTTTTCAACCCATCGACGCTCAGGGCGGTTATTCTTGAAAGCCTTTTCCCTCTTTCCAGTTGCATCTAAAAACATTTTAACTATCTCTTTTAAATCTTGTGTAGTTAAAGGAAACCCCCACTGGGCACATTTAATGAGCCCATCAACAATAATATTTTCGGTAGCCATATTAAAAACAGTAGGATGTCCCAATTTTCCCATATCCAAATTTAAATATGACTTATGATTCAACGTAGAATCAATAAAGTATGACCCTATAATTTTCTTTGAAGTCATTGCACACCAAACATTGACTTTTTTATAGCGCTGACTTCTTGTTTCAATAGTAAAACTTGTATTTTCTGTGGCCCACCACCTAGTATTTTGCGACGATACATGTCCATTAGTTGTAAAAGAAGATTCGTCGCTAAAAATAATTTGCTTGTGGTACATAGGATTTATCATAAATCTTTCGCCCAGGGTTAAACAAAAATCAAGCCTTAGGGCGTCATCACCAATTTCTAATTTGTGTACAAAATTCGGCTTGAGTGCTAAATACTTATTAAATTTTAAAATTCTATGTATGTGCGTCTTACTTATAAATATTTCTTGCGCTCTGGAACGAAGAGACTGCTTATTATTCTCATTTACAGAGTTTAAAACTAACAAAGTTGCCGTGTCATCGTCATCATACGTTTTCTTTGAGTTCACTACACTTCCAGTCAGACTAAATTTATCTATAAGTTTTTTCAAGGCTTGCCTACTTACTGAGACCTCAGGATATTTTATATTAAAAATGTCTATTGCATGCCTATAAGATACATCACCAATACCGTAGCATTTAAATAAACAATAAACCTACTTTACTCTTCGTCCATTTTTTAAAAATTGCAGTTTTTGAGTCCACCCTTAAAAATAAAAAAATAAAAATATGATAAATCTTAGTTTAAAGACATGCAGGAGCTTTTATCAAGAGTGACTTTTTGTCGAAAAATGAAATTTTTGTCATTTACACGTATAGGCAACCCCATCCGGGGACACCCTGTATAATTTTTTTTTAAATTAAACTAGTGAGAACACTAACTTTAATTAACAAGTTTAAACCCAAGATATATAACAGAGATCAGATATAAGATAGATCGAGATCAGATCAGATATAAGATAGATCGAGATCAGATCAGCATAACATATATCAATTACTTGAACTGAGATCACGTAAATGAGATCGCCATCTGCACAATAAAAAATAACCAAAAGGAATTAGAACAACGCTTATCTAGAAAAATCTTATTTTATATGATTCATATATTCATTTAATTAAATATACACGCTGATCTTGAGTTAGCATTATTAAAACAACAACACTAGAATTAAAGCAAAAACTTATTGTATACAAAGATAGATTTAGAAAGAAGAGTTAAGATGATTAAATAAGAAAGTAGAATGAAGAATTAAGAATTCATATAAAATAAGTCACAAAAGACTTAAATTAAGAACAAATTAATAAATAAGAGATAATACCGTAAATAACTTAACTAAAAATAAGTTGTTCATTTGTTTTACGATAGTAAAGATGTAAACAAACTTAATTTAACTTAATTAAAACAAGCTGTCAAAAATAATGTAAACAACAATAACAAACAATTAACAATGTTGTCTTTTGTTTACGCAAATTAAAAATAATAATAAAAAATACTAAGTTTAGAGTAGGTTCAACTCTGTTGAACTGGTCATTCCGTATAATTTGATGTTCCTTTAACAAGAAATAGATTGTTATAACATATTTACTGATTTAATTTGATAATAAAAGAATTATACTTGATCAATGGTAAACTTTAGAATAAGCTAGCCCTCATGGCTTTGAGGCTGGAGAACAATTCAAATTTGTTACAATATGCATCTTTAGAAGGCAACGACGGAAGCGTTTACACATCAAGCTGTAAATAGAAATGATTCAGAAAGGCTTGACAACGGCGGAAAACTGCATAATTTGAATTCAAAACTAGTATCCTGCGAAAACCTAGACAATGGCGGGAAACCAACATAATTTGAATTTAAAACTTGGTATACTGTAACATCTTTAAACGAAGTGCAACAACTAAAAGATACGTTCAACCAAGGAGGCCCTACGTTTGCAACAGCCAACAATTGTTTAAACGACAAGCGAGGTTTATCGTCGACAAATTACACCATCGTCAACGTTTACCCAAAATGCTGGTCCGTCAGGAGTATTATTATATAAATAACCCACAAGATTTACACGATCAAGATGCTATTGACCCTAAAAATTATTTCCTGACAGTGACGTATTTCAGAATATGGATTTAGACGCTATAGAAAGTGGTAATGATCAGGCTAATGGGAAAGGAAGAGGACAGACTGTTGGAGGACTATCGTTAATGGGACAAGCTCCTGCACTGCATATATTAAACAACCCACGTATAAAACCTTATATGATTACTATAAAGCATTTACATTTATTTAAAACCTGGGGTTATAAATTTAGTATGTGGGAAAATATGTAAGTAAATAAATCGTATTTGTTACATTACCCTACGGCTGTATTACCTGTTGATTGCTTACCGTTTTATTTGTCCCCTAATAAATTTGATAACATACCTACTGGTGGTAGTATAGAGAGTGTTTTTGTTAAGATCACACCTAAAGGCTTAAGATGTAGTTTTGATACTGGTACAACCTTAAACAGTACAGCCAATAACCAACAAACATGTTAAAGCTAACAGTACAAAAGCTATGAAACCTACGTATGAGGAAATTACTGACGAACACTTAACTGGCTTAGTTACCAGGTTGTGGGGTGAAAATACTGTAAAGTTTCCCACTGATTACTTTTCAACTAGTTTGTAGATAATTAGATCTTTACCCTTTTATACTGGTTTTCATTTTCCTATTTGTAGGAGAAACTGATAAAGTATTTACTTTATGTACTGGCCCAACAGATTTGACATCACACACAAATGTGTTTAATTTACTTGACCATAAAGATGTTCCTTGTGTAAACTATTCCTATAAATCGAAATACGCATCTTGTGATGTGGACAAAATGTTGCAGGAACAGACAGTATTGTTAAGGCTGACACTAGATGGACTGGTAATAATAATTCCTTCAGGGTGTCCAGCAACGTTAAATTTCAAAATTCAAGCATATTTCAAGGAGTTCAAGGACCAATTTAGGGTCAATCCATTTCAAGTGATCCAGACATGTTGCTCGAAAAAAATGAAAATTGATATTTTTTTCTGTGTTAGTCCTGCCCATAGGTAGTCCAAAACGCCTAGTATTAATTTTTTCTACAGCCTCCTTCATTTTTAAAAATCACTTTTTAGTTCCCGAGACACCCAAATTTTGAGTTTTTTCGTCAATTTTTGAGGCTTAATATTTCGGCTTTGGCTTAACCTAGCTTAATGAAACAGGTCTCGTTTGAAAGTGTCCTATTTGGGCTTTATATAGGAACCAATGTGTTTTGTTCTACTGCTGCTAATCTACTCGTGAGTTTGCATAATAAATTTGACCACAAAGACTGAAAATACACTTTTTCATTATTTTTTTTTAACAAGGAAGATAATATTGAAAAAAAAAGGAAATAATTTTTTGACCATAAGGAACAAGAAAAAAAATATTTTAATGTTCCAAATTTTACCTTATGGGGTCAATGAATTATTGAAAGTTATGGTTTTCATGATTTTGGCGTTTTTTAGGGCAATTTATCGTCCAATGGGACTGGGGCGATTTTTTTTCAAATTTGGCTTAAAATGACCTCTATACATTGCAGTTTTACGCCCAATATGTAACATATTGTTTATTTTGGTTTTAAGGTACTTTATAGCGTTTTTAATATCAGCAGTTTTTGAGTTTAACGATTTCACAAAAATATACTGATTTCTATTGAAAATAGGGTTTATCCAAGGGTTTCTTTGCTAATAAAACATAGTTAAAGGTATATATTAATTTTTTATGGAAATAAATTCGACATTACCACCCAAAGTGACCAAAAAGTCGAAAAAATGCTGTTCGATTACCATAAAACCTAAAATATGCCCAGTAAACCACATATTTCAAGTGAAGAGTCTTTTTGTATGTTTTTTGGGCCTGCGAGTTGAAAGAGAGTGGTCCGGAGTCGATATGAGCCCTCAAAGCCAGAGTACCTGGGTTCGAATCCTGGTGGGGGCAATAAATTTTTATCGTATTACATTATGTAAGTTCATAACTAAAAATGATGAATGAACAAACACAATATTAAAAGCTGGGATACATTAAAAAATAGCATGTAATACATAATAAAATAATATCTATTTATTACGTTATTTTAACGACACACAAGTGCTTACTTATTTAACTAAAAACTAAATTAATTTTGACTTAGTATCGGTATTAGTAAAAGTTAGTAAATGGAATGTAAAAAATAATTGAAAAAAAATTAAGAAGACAGAAGCCAAGTTATAAAATAAGAAATGAATACCAAGAAAATTAAATGAATTAATATTAATTATAACAAGATTGTTGTAATCTTAATTTTTTGCCTATTGCACTTTGGTATTTGCAAAAATAGAGGAACTATGAATGAACCGCTGAGTTTAACTTGAAGTAAGTTTATTTATGGAATTATCAATGAAAGAAGATTCTTTCTCAAAATTTTTAACAAGTTTTCTTTTTTGTTTTCCAACTCTTTTATCAATATTTGATTTCTTTTCCTATTAATCCTTTCAACTTCATCTAAGTCTACCTGTTCCTGCTTCTTTAAAGCTTCTTTATATAAACTGTGAGCGTTTCTGGTAGCTAAGATGATTTTTTTATCTATAGGAACATTCTCCACTCCACCAAATGATTTAATAAAATCATAAACCAAACTTTGGGCGACAAGAGATTCTTCTTTAAGGTTTTCAATTAAGCATTCTTTGTTTATTGAGAACCCTCTTTCAGCGTCCGCATTGCCATGTGAGAGAACTAAATCGGTTTTGAAGAAAAATATTAACTCTGGGGAAGGTTGTTTAGTAAATTTGTTATATGTTTGTAGTCAAAATGTATCAATCCTAGAGTTCTCTTGAAGGCTTTTTAATTTGCTTATTCCATTTGGGGATGATACAAATGATGGGAAAGATATTCGTTCATATCGTTTCATTGCTTCAACAGATTCTGGATTTTTGCAGAGGCTCAAAAATTCCTTTTGGGCTACCTCAGCGGCCTTGAGGGATATTAAACCATGTTCATTTAGATGAACTAAAAGTTGCTCTAGTCTACTTTGACCCTCAGGTAAATATGCAACTTGAGGGTCTAAGCACGTCAATAACTTGGTTAACTTAAACTGCACAGGCGATTTGTCGAGTAATCTTTTAACCAATTCTTTTAGCGACTTTAAGCACTCTAGTCTAAAATCTTGTAGTTGTTTCATAGAGACATCATTACCCACTTTTTTCAATTGAACTAGAGTACCAACACCTAATTATATCTTTTAATAATAAATTTGAGTTGGGTTCATCAAATTTCAAATTTAAAGACAGCTTGTCAGAAATAATAAATCGATCCAATTCTTTTAAAATTAATTCTCTCAAGGAAGAGTATAAAAAGGGTGCAACAGGCATGTTTGTTTGATGTTGAATTAAAAAAAACTTTTTTTTTAAAAACGTTTTTTTAAAGTCAAGAACTGGAAGTATTTTTTCTTTTTATTACATCCAAAGTAATATAAAAAAAGAATTGAGCGAATCGAGTTCCACAACTTCATTACTGGTTTGTTGATCATTTTGGACATTAAATTCCTTTTCTTCTTGCGTGTTTCTAGACATGCTATGGGCTTTTCGTTTTTAGAGGTTTTCAATTATCAACCGAAGCGGTAGAGTTTAAATCAAATTCGTGATTAATTAGACGTAATACTCACGTATGAATTTCTATGACTGCACACTTATAACGACTTTTTTATATAAACACCAAAACAATACATGGTGATTATTTAATGATATTGTTTAGGGTCCGTTCTCAATACGATTTCCTAAGATATTAATTTCTGAAGGTTCTAATAATAAGTTCGAATAAATATCGTAGGGAACTTAAAGAGTCCTCTCCACATTTTTAAAAAAAAGTTGATTTAGTAGGTAGCATAACCCTAGTTATGCTTTATTATTATAACTTTACTATTGTAACCGTGCGCCGGAGCGTTCTCGCCCTTGAGCGTTACCAGAAGCTCCGATCGGGGCGAAGAAGGGAATCCTTCTGTGCCGGGTCAATTGCACAGGCGTCCCGAGTTACAAGGCGGCAAGGCAGAACGGGAATGAGCAAATAATAAACTATTTGTTTAAAATTTTCGTTAGTTTTATTTATACAAGTAACACCTTAATTTCTAGATTAATTTTCCTTAACACTATTTACCATTGAAACTTTCTCTCTCTTGGTTTTTGGTTTGGTTAATACTTTAATTGAGAGGTTGTACAGAGTGTACAACCTAACCTTGGAATCTTTTACAAAACCTTAACAGTGGGACTGAAAATATAATAATCTTACTTACTGCTGAATAAGATAATCCAAACTGGGATCAGGAACCACATCTCTAAGCAACGGTTGATCACTAATCACAATAATCTAATAATGTCAATTATAATTTGTCTCCAACTCTTAATTAACTCTCTGACCAACTCTGACCGAATCTCTCACCAACTCTCTATTTTGGGGGGGGGGGACATGAGTTCTTATAGTTCTCCCTCAATTCCCCCCTGAGTATTGGTGTGTTAAAGACACACCAATACTTGCACCCCTTAATGACGTGCAACCCCCCATGAGGGCCCCCAGAACCCTGGCTTGTGGCAAGGTCCCACGGTACTTGACTATGTGCTAATTTTACTATTTGCTCTTAAAAAGCCAATAAATTCTGCATCTACTGTCACTAGCGGTATGGTCTCTGAAGTAGGCGCTCTAAAAGACGCCTTTGTGTAAACATCCTGTAAACCAGACCAGGGATCTGGTAGTGCTAAAGTCTGTATTAATACTTTAATATTTTGAACTAAAACTTATATAGTTTTTGTTCCGGGGTGTTTTCGGATTTATCCTTAAGTATTCCCTTGATTCCCTTAATTTCCTTAGATTTTTCATCGGACCCTAGATTTGTACTGGACCCTAGATGTTTATGTAACCCTAAGATTTTATGCCTTTTATTTCTAGATTCACTAGTTTGTTCCCCAACCTTACCTGGTAAAATCCCACCGGTACCTTGTTTAACCTGTCCGACATGCATCGATTGTTCAACCGGTTTTTTCAACAACATTTTGCCGTGTGGAGTATCTTTGGACTCACACCCGTCTAATTTGTATGTATACCCCGCAAAATTTAGTATTAGTCCTAACTTTTTCATGGCATCTAACCCTAGAATTCCTTCACCACAGTTACTCAAATTTCCGATATAAAATTTTTGAATAATCGTTGCAGGTCCTATCTTTACCTCCAAAAAGGGGATCCCATAAATTGAGATCGCTGCTCCCGTGATTCCATAAATTGGGCGATCAGATTTAGTTAAAGGAACTCCGGGGATAGGTTTAGTTAGTACCGATACCCCCGCCCCTGAGTCACAAAGTAAAGTGCGCTCTAGTCTATTTACAAATGCTTTTACTACTAACATTTGTAATTTTTCAAATTTGTCGGGAGCTATCCCCTTCGTCACCGGGACATCTACTCTAAAGGAATATAGGTTTTTGAGGAATTCCGGGGGATTACTTACTCCCAGTTGCCGTCGGTTGCGCGAAATTCCTATTCGTAACCCCCGGTACTTTTGCGGACTTTTATTCCCCCTCGTTCACCGGCGGCCTGGCCTAGAAGCTTGGGCCGTTTAGGACAGTTCCTTTAAAATGGGAATTAGCCCCACAATAAAACAAAGTCTTTCTTTTTCACATTGTTCATCCCACGACCTATATTGTGGGTTATAGTGGAATTTATCCCACTTAGGAATTTTTTTGGTTGTGGAGGGGCCTGGAGACGGGGACCTGGAACGCTCCGGTATCCTAAAACGTATATGACGGGGCCTGCCTCCTCGGCTTCGATCCTAGACCGGCCTGATAGTCAGCGATTTCCTGTCTAGTGAGGCTTGTGGTTTCTCTATTGGGCCGTTGTGGTACCTTTTGGGCCAACCTTTCGAAAGGTTTTCTCGGGGTTGAGGGACATATACGGCCTTGATTGAGACCTTTTCTGTACCTTTCTTTTCGGCTTCCTTTACGGCGGCCTCGATTGTTGAGGCGCGTTCCTTGGCCACTTCCATATTGGCGGGCGGATTGTAGTTCAACTGTCGCCCTGGTTCCCCTGACAGTCCCTTAATGAAGGCCGCCAGGATTACAGTATTCCTTAATTTATAAGTCCAATCCGCCTCTAGTGCGGGAACTTGTTCCGGTACCGGGACGGCCTTATAACCTAATCGAGTAACTCGATCAGCAAACCCTAATACACTTTCTCCGGACTCTTGAGAGCACGAATTTAGGAGTCTCAGATAGTAATCTGGCTTATGGTCTGCAAACCGTTTTTTAAGAATATCCTCCAGAGTGGTTAGAGGGGCAGGGTCGTTATCTAGATCAGGGTGTGCATCAAGTGCGGCTTTAGCCCACCCTTCTAACTTATTGTGGGCCACCATAATTATATCTGCCCTGCTCCAGTTGCCAGAATCGGCAGCCCTTTTAAATTGGCTAATGAACTCTGAAATAGAGTATGTCACGTCCGTTCCATTAAAAGGACGGATTAACATTTGTAGCGTTAGATCCTTTTAGGGGGAGCAACAGATCTCTCTTGGGATGGTCTTGGTGGGTAGGTGGTAAGTTTCCTACTACCGATTTATAGGTTTCCGTCTGCGCTAATAGTGCCGTATTTTCATTTCGCAAACGAAGAATTTCCCCCCTATATCTCTCTAACTTCAGCGTTAGCTCGTTCATGTTCGACTCTAACTGTGTTAACGTAACTTTTGCTTCCTGATTAGAGCTCCCCTGACCCTCGCCTGGCCCCGGTTCCCCTGCTCCTAAATTTCCTACGTTTAAGTCTGCGGCCCCTGTATCATCGGAACCTTTTTGCTCATTGGCCGGTCCTGCCTCACCTTGACCCGCCATGGGTTTTTTTTAGGGGTTTTCTTTTTTAGAGTTTTCCCTATTTTCCCTTCTTAAGGGGTTTCCCCTAATTGAGGAAACACTACCCCACACCTGACACCAGTTGTAACCGTGCGCCGGAGCGTTCTCGCCCTTGGGCGTTACCAGAAGCTCCGATCGGGGCGAAGAAGGGAATCCTTCTGTGCCGGGCCAATTGCACAGGCGTCCCGAGTTACAAGGCGGCAAGGCAGAACGGGAATGAGCAAATAATAAACTATTTGTTAAAATTTTCGTTAGTTTTATTTATACAAGTAACACCTTAATTTCTAGATTAATTTTCCTTAACACTATTTACCATTAAAACTTTCTCTCTCTTGGTTTTTGGTTTGGTCAATACTTTAATTGAGAGGTTGTACAGAGTGTACAACCTAACCTTGGAATCTTTTACAAAACCTTAACAGTGGGACTGAAAATATAATAATCTTACTTACTGCTGAATAAGATAATCCAAACTGGGATCAGGAACCACATCTCTAAGCAACGGTTGATCACTAATCACAATAATCTAATAATTCAATTATAATTTGTCTCCACTCTTAATTAACTCTCTGACCAACTCTGACCGAATCTCTCACCAACTCTCATTTTAGGGGGGGGGGGACATGAGTTCTTATAGTTCTCCCTCAATTCCCCCTGAGTATTGTGTGTTAAGACACACCAATACTTGCACCCTTAATGACGTGCAACCCCCATGGGGCCCCAGAACCCTGGCTTGTGGCAAGTCCCCGGTACTTGACTATGTGCTAATTTACCATATTTGCTCTTAAAAAGCCAATAAATTCTGCATCTACTGTCAACTAGGCGGTATGGTCTCTGAAGTAGGCCGCTCTAAAAGACGCCTTTGTGTAAACATCCTGTAAACCAGACCAGGATCTTAGTGCTAAAGTCTGTATTAATACTTTAATATTTTGAACTAAAAACTTATATATTTTTGTTCCGGGTTTTTCGGATTTATCCTTAAGTATTCCCTTGATTCCCTTAATTTCCTTAGATTTTTCATCGGACCCTAGATTTGTACTGGACCCTAGATGTTTATGTAACCCTAAGATTTTATGCCTTTTATTTCTAGATTCACTATTGTTCCCAAACCTTACCTGGTAAAATCCCACCGGTACCTTTTTTAACCTGTCCGACATGCATCGATTGTTCAACCGGTTTTTTCAACATTTTGCCGTGTGGAGTATCTTTGGACTCACACCCGTCTATGTATGTATACCCGCAAAATTTAGTATTAGTCCTAACTTTTTCATGGCATCTAACCTAGAATTCCTTCACCACAGTTACTCAAATTTCCGATATAAAATTTTTGAATAATCGTTGCAGGTCCTATCTTTACCTCAAAACCTGTATCCATAAATTGAGATCGCTGCTCCCGTGATTCATAAATTGGGCGATCAGATTTAGTTAAAGGAACTCCGGGGATAGGTTTAGTTAGTACCGATACCCGCCCCTGAGTCGCAAAGTAAAGTGCGCTCTAGTCTATTTACAAATGCTTTTACTACTAACATTTGTAATTTTCAAAATTTGTCGGGAGCTATCCCTTCGTCACCGGGACATCTACTCTAAAGGAATATAGTTTTTGAGGAATTCCGGGGGATTACTTACTCCAGTTGCCGTCGGTTGCGCGAAATTCCTATTCGTAACCCCCGGTACAGCGTTTTTGCGGGACTTTTATTCCCCCCCTCGTTCACCGGCCTGGCCCTAGAAGCTTGGGGCCGTTTAGGACAGTTCCTTTTAAAATGGGAATTAGCCCCACAATAAAAACAAAGTCTTTCTGTTTCACATTGTTCATCCACGACCTATATGTGGGTTATAGTGAATTTATCCCACTTAGGAATTTTTTTGGTTGTGGAGGGGCCTGACGGGACTGTCTGTCTGCTGTCAGTATTCCTAAATTTTAGTAGCTCTTTTACAGTAGACAATATGACGTAATGGCTCAAAACTATACAACCAACTACCTGACAGTATCAGAGACTTAATGACTTGAATTACTTTAAAGCCGAAATTGCTAAGTGGTTGCATAAAAAATACTTCAGTTACCTTGTGATAATGTAGTATTTAGTTCGTAATGTAATTAACATTAATCTAAATATATGTAGATTAGTATGTGTGGTGTGTAAGTTTATGTGCATGTTTCTTATTTATTTTTATTTTTATTTTTTGTGAGTGTTTGTGGTGTGTGAATGTGGGTATGTATGTTTTATACTTTTTATTTTTTAATTATTTTTTATTTTTTTTTTTTTTATTATTTAGCCATAATACATATAGTGTACATTTCACAAAAAAATTAAATACATCAAACAATAATAAGTCAAAAGTGAGACGAACTCCGGTCAAGGCGTTGCCTTATGGGGTTTCTCCTAAACAATTAATTATTGGTAAATAAAATAATATGTATTCTTTTTTGTATTTTGTACTTGGAGAAAATAAAAAAATTTATTTATTTATTTATTTATGTAGGTTGACTCTTTACTTTTATCAAATGATGTCACATCTTTATTGTTGGCATATACTAGCCTGTGTGTGGCTACGCAGATCCCACTACGAATACTGCGTTCAATTATCAATATTTGATCATAATTATTTAAAAGCTCTAGTTTCGAATTTGTAAACAGCAGCACATCATGTCATTCAGGTGCCGTGTAGTAGTGACATGATCATTTTGTGGCTTTACATCGTTAGGTCGCGAAAACTTTCATAGACATCTATGACCTGTACAACATACACCATTAGATAGTGATCATTGTATCTCCCAGATCCTTATAGCCGAATTGTTCCCAAACTTTTTTTGCGTGATCGTAGTTTTTTTCATCTATATGGGAGTCATATAATTGACTATGAAAAGCCTCTTTAGGGGGAAGATAAGTATCTTTATATTTTTCTCAACTATCCATATACATAAGGGAACACCTTCTTTCGGTTCAAGAGATCACTTAAATTCTCTATTTTTTCAATTTTTGTAGTTACGGTCAATTTTGAACTAGGCGGTCTGAGCCACATGCCATATGTCTTATGCATATAAGTGAATCATCTGCTCCACGCACTCTCTTTGAGATAGATATGAACCTCTCATCATTACAAGGAATACTCTTAATAACCTCTTTATCATACCCTAATTCCTTTATTATAAATTGGCTATCATAGCCTCTTGCAATTGTTGTGCGTAGGCCCTCTGTATTTCCCATTAATATGATAGTGATCTCTTACTTTTTTATTTAATTTACTGCACTTATTAATTGTTTTACATAAATAAGTTGAAATAATAGAATCATGCCTTCTTTGCTCTTCCTCACTCTACTCCATTAAAAAATGTAGTTTGTAAAGTCGTAGGAGTATTTAGTAAGGAGGATTCAGTAGGTAGTATAACCCTTATCTCTTTACTATTATAACTGTTGTATTCTAACTAAACAAATACACTTCAATAGATAATAAGTCTCTAATTACACACAAAACGAATGTGAATTATATCTATTGGTCTATCTTCTTTTGATTTCCCAGTCATGAAAGTATGAATAGCAGTCCTTATAAATAGATATTTCATTTTCTTTCTTTGTAAGTTGACTTTTGATAGGCTGTGAAACGTTTTTAATATATACATAATGGAACCTACCAGATTCATTATAAATTAAAAGGTAAATCCCTGTGGTCTTTTCATTCCTTTTGACTACTTTTAAGGGAAAGTTGTTATTCCTTTTTAAAGCAAACGCGTTAATAGATATGTTTGTCATGATATAGACTCACCTACATCTATATATTCTTCTCTCCGGCACTGATAATGGCCGTTTTGGTTGAAAGCCGGTTTTGAATTTTATTAAATTCACTTTGTGGAGAGGCTTTTTCGTATTGATTATTTTAATAGATATGTTGTTTATCCTTTCTAACTTATTTATTTGAGAAACGAGTTGGCCAAGAAAGTGGTCGCCAATCATACTTTTTTTGGATCCCCTCTGTATATTTAGATTTCCTTTCAACATGCTCATCAATGAATTTTGCTAACACCGTATATTTAAAAAAAAATCATTATTATTTTTAAAATTATGCATGCCTTTTGTTCCTCGTTTTTTTTTAGATAGCTTGATTTAATATCCACCGCGGAGAGGATTGTGTTTATTAACCCTTAATCTTAGATCATCGACTCGAATCATCCATCCGCTGTTCTTTATGGCTTAATCCTCCATCTCATCATTAAGGGATTGGAATACATTAATGATGATCTCTTCGATGCATGTCTCCTGATATATTGTGATATTTTCAGTTTTAAATGCCTTGTCTAAATTTAAATTTTGTATTTTTCTAAAAGTGCATTCAATGATAGACTTAGGATGTTAAAAGTATTGTGCCACAAACAGGACATATATTTACCAAAAATAGGTCAGGTGGCACATAATGCTTTATGAATTTACTTTTCAGTTTCTGCGTCGAAAGAGAAACTTCCAAAATAGCACCTCACTGATTCTGTCCTAGAACAGACAATAGTAAACATTAATGGTTATAAGATTTTTCTCTATGTATATATACCATGCACGGAGAAACAAGTAATGTTAGGCCAATTCATTTATTGAGATGAATTTATCTTAACATCCTTTTACTTCTCTAATAGCAGAATCATCAGGTATATTTACTTACTATTTCCTACCTTGCTACTTTATACTACCTTACTTTATCTTATTTTATACTTTAGGAAGTATACTTACTTATTTTATATCGTACTTTTTTATAGGTATAGTATAAACTTAAAAACTCTTAAGGGTCAATCCATATCAAGTGGTCCAAAATTGTTGCTCGAAAAGTATAAAAATCACTGAGTCAAAATACTGAGACACAATTACAATAAACCTTAATAATAATTTGATGGTTATAAAATTTATATAATTAAATATAAATAAATATAATAGACAGACAAATAAAATTAAAATCAAACCATTAATTATATAAGTCTCGATTAAAGAATAAGCATTTAAAAATTATAAAGTAAATGAAAATTGTCAGTAATTCAATTATAAACCTCCTACTTCATTTCGTGCCTGAGGATCAAATAAAATGAACTGTAAAAATATTAGTAATGCACACTCAAAACTAGACGTTGTAGCGAGCCATTTGGTTAACACTTCTAGTAAAGTCTATATTACTGTGTAGGTAGGTATTTGAGTATATCTAGTGAGAGAGGTGGGGAGTAATATTCTCGAGTCTCCAGCAACCAATAAGTGAGAGGGGCTCGTCTGTATACAATGGATATTCTTATCATAATACTATTTATGACGTCAATCAATATCAAATTATTCTTTTTGAAAACGCTTAACCGCTTGTACCTACGTTTTATTAAAATATTTGATTTATTCTTCAAGAAATCAAGCTGTGTCTTCATTATTGATTCAAAGTGAAATAATTGAGATAGAAGTCAACAGACATCAAGATGTGTCTTCAGTCATTGATTCAAAGTAAAATAATAGAGATATAACGATAGAAGTCATCAGACATAGAACTAAAATATAATATGAAGTAATGTTTAATTTAAAATAAAATACAATAAAATAGAGAAAAAAGAAAACTATTGACTTGAGTTCTATACAATTAAATTACTTTATATTTATTAACCTATACATAAAGATACAAAAATACATTAACAAACAAAAATCAAGAATTAGACAAACACGATGATTAATTTATTAATATGAATCTTAAATTTAATATCAATTTATTAATCAATTACGGTCTTAATTAAAGTACATGTTGCTTTAGGAGGTAGAATAAGGGAAGAACTGTAAAATCTGAAGGGGTAGAATAGAAAAACCTTGTGGTTGACGAGGTGGGGGAACTGGAATCGTATATCCCTATCTTACTGCGAGCTGAAACAACTAATATAAGTGTTAACCAAATGGCTCGCTACAACGTCTAGTACACTCAAATAACTTTAAATTAACCAATTTAGACTTATGGATCCTCAATTAAAATAATAACTACGCATATTCGAATTAACTCATATAATTATGTTCATTAAATTATAAATTTCATACGCCATTTTATACCAAAGAATCAAATAAATCGAACTATAAAATATTAGTCATTCACAAACAAATAAACTCTAAATTAACCAATTAGACTAATTGATCCTCAATTAAAATAATAACTACGCACATTCAAATTAACTCATATAATTATGTTAATTAAATTGTAAAGTTCATACTGAAGTAAAGTCACTCAGCTCAGTTCTTATATCCCTTAAAGATATTAATTTATTTACTGGGTATGTGTGATAATAGACTCCCCAAAATATGTTATCAATCTCTACTTCATAGTAAGTCAAAAGCAATTAACAATGAGCAGTATAATTGGGTGTCTCAGTTGGAAAGCTTCCTCAGTAAAATAAATAGCGAGTATGTGCTAAATTTAAACTTAAATGAACTTATTGCAGCTACTCCTACCCTGTTAAACAATTTTAATAATTATTTACACCAATTAGATGTTGAGAGAGTTCTTAAATCGTCTTATTCTCCTTTATATAAAGAAATTTCTACCTTTTCAACGAACGGAAAATCTTATCTGAAATTTAGAGTTGGTTTAAATATCACTAGAACAATAAGTCAAATTAGGATCGGTAATCCCCAAATAACTACTTTATACATTGACGGAAAAAGTTATAGATTCGATTCAGATACTTATTGCAAACTTTGTAATTCATATGATGATTCAATGAACCACTTTTTACTAGAATGTAATGTTTTATCAGATATAAGAGAACATTATTTACAGGATGTCTTAAGGAAAAAATCCTTCTTCACGAAAATATTTACTAACCCAGATCTTAACACTATGAAAAAACTGTATTATTATATAGCCAAGTCTTTAATTATAAGACAAGTTCATCTATAAATTTTATTTTCTAAAAGATAGTTTATTTAAAAAAAGGAAGCAACGCATATTATTTTACTTTTATTATTTATTAGGTATTGTTTAATTTTTTTTAATTTGATTATAAGCATCAAAAGCATGTTTATTTACAGCACAGATTTCTATTTGTACAAGATTGTATTTTCTTAAACAAATATATGATTTATAATATTAATTTATTTAAATTAAAATACCTGACACTAGGGTTCGGTCCACTGACAGTAAGGCCAGCACAGGTACCATTAGAAACTTCATATTTCACTACTCTGATTCTACTCACTAGTTACTTAATTAGACGAAAAAAAAATCTATGAATTCCACCCATGACTCATTACTCATTACTCATTACTCTTCCACTCTCTGGACAGCTCTGGCTCTTCTACCTCCCAAGGGTCACTGTCTTCCCCTTAATTGCTGTTCTATTTCTCACGGTCTGGTATACAGCTGAGCATGCATAAATGTGCATAACTGACAGCGTAAATTATAATATATCTTTATAATATTTACAAAAATATATTACCTAGATATTATGCGATTCCATTTGATTAAGGTAACTTAATCAATTTGCCCCCATCGCACTACTCCCTATTTTACAAAAGTCGTGTATGCTCCCACGACTTTTATAACCGGGGTGGAAGGGGAGAATAGTAGAGCCATCGCTACTAGAACTGAGCTTAAGCTAATATTTTTTTTTTCAGTACAACATTTCCGACTGTTACTATGACTTACGTTACTACATATACCTAATAAGCACTCAACACGTATTTACAAAAGTATATTTGACACATAGTTTCTTACCAAAAGTATGGCTTACATTACTACACATAATTAATGAGCACTGACACATATTTACAACTAGTACATATGCTGGATTAACTGTGTATTGGGGTCACACTAATGTCTTCATACGCGACGTATCCGTCGCGGCGTTCGAATGATTTAGAGGCGGACGGAATCACCACCTTGCTTGCGGCGATGGTGGACCCACCAGAACCCTGCTATCACTACAATGAGGACAAACCCTGTGGTTCCCGTACCAGCTATGACATATTGACCGTGTCTGGCTCTCTCGGTAGCATGAATGTGGTCCACCACCAATTGCAGAGGAATCTCGTCTAGGCCGGGGACTGTCTGGAGGCGACCCTGGTCTTGCATGGCCTCGACAGCTTCCTTGAGGCGTTCCTTAGTTATGGATCGATTACTGAGATGATTGAGGTGCAGTAGTTGCGGCGCAATCATTGGCCTTAGAGAGGTTAGTTCATTACTACTACTACCCGTTAGGTGTGGGGGCAGTAGATACTCCGGGGACATGACATCACATTTATGCCGCACCCGGTAACTCCCCTATGGTCATGTCCCGTGTCGTGTAATTTATCGTTTGGTGGAAATTCAGTGTAATCCGCGTCTCAGCTGGTACACTGTAATACCAAGTGGAGGTAGATTTGTCTAGTAACCACTGCAAGTGAAATTTTCCTGTCTTTACAACATGAATAACACACAACATAAATAAGGCTGTGCTATAGGATGGGTAGATTCTAGAGAAGACAGGTAAGTTAATGGTGCAAACCTTGGGATGAGTATCGCTACAGGCTTGCATGTCTGCCTCACCTGGCAGAATGTATCGTTGTCGATCATCAATTATCAGTAAGTAGTTGGATTCAGGAATGGTGCGTGTCGCTTTCCCGATTTGTTTTGATGCCGTCGGTACACTATGTAACGAGTACAACGTAAAAAGTCTATATCGGTTGGACAAGGGCACAGATAATACGATATGGAGTGTGAGTCTGTGCGAAGCTCGCACACGAGTGATTTGTAGAAAATGTGCACAGTGCCATAGCAAGCGGGCTACGAACCCTTGGTCAGGGGATAATGCCCTTTTATTTCCCTCAACAACCCCAGGAGCTCGGGAGGGGTTATAAGAACTGAGCTTAGGCGTCGTAGGGCACTTACATCTAAGGCCTCTTGAAGCCTGGCTAATTCTACACTTAACTTTAAAACAGATATATCTAGGGTTCGGAGAGTGGTGGTTACGTTGACGTACCAGGAGAGGTCATACTGGGTCTCTCGTAGCTCATCCTGAAGTTTCGTATTCCGCGTGAAGGACTCATTTAGATGTTTTCCTAAAACGTTGGCGAGGGTGTGCAGGTATTCAGCGTTGGCCCGGGTTCTGGTACTTAAAGCTCTGGTGAATGTATAACAATGTACAGCAATTTGATGGTACAGCTTTGATGCATGTAAAATTGCGAGTTTTCATAAGGAAGATAATAAGAGTTTAATCATACTACATTTTAATAATATTAAATTATTTATTAATAAATCAAAACATTTCTAATTTTAGGAAACTAGATTTATTAATCTAAGGTCACTAAAGATATAAACAAATAAACAAAATTTATGATATAACTGTTTTTATATAAACAAATTTGATGTCATGATACTAATTATAGATCATAACGTCAATTTGTTTTGATTCAATTAAATAAAAAGCTCCTCGACAAGAGGAGGGGCTCAGTCTTTTGGAAAGTATATATTATGTAAATGGAATAGTAATTGTGAGTTTCAATAGTTCTTTTAAGATAATTATTATATTAGTTTCATTAGTAAAGTAAAGTTTCTGAAGAAATGTTCTAGCAATACTCAGAAAGAATGGTTCGTGTAAGTTAATCATAATTATTTGTAAATATGTACAAGAAAATGAAATTAAATATTTAATCTTAATAAAATTAAAAAATGTAATTATCATAGTTATAAATTAATTAGTGTAATTGTTCAAACTTATGTTTGCAATATTTAGTTTATTTTTTAATTATAAAATATCTTGTATTAATCTTCTGTTTTTGAGTTCTCCCCTACATTGGAGGAAGAACCACCAAAAGAAATAAAAGATCAACGGTACCTATGAAATGTTAAGGCTACTTATGTGTTGAACTTTGAAATGCCCTAATGTTATAATGTTAATGTGCCTGAACTTCATGGCGCAGTCGTCACCTAGATGGTCATGTTCAATGCATTATCTACTGTGTGAGATCGTCTGCGTCGGTGTTCAAAAAAGATATTTTAGTCCGTCCCTACGAAATTCATGGTTCCTCTTCGGACCCTACGGTTCGGTAGCAGGTCGTATAATGAGGTGCTGATATTCACTAATCGTCGACCATTGAGTGTATCCTTTCGAGTTCTTCTGCTGTTGGAAGGAGATCTTGAAGGCAGGGTGCTGGATATTCCTTATCAATTTGGTTGATGCCTTTGCAGTTCTTGGAGAAGGTATGATGATGGCTAAGATCCATTTGTACCACTATGTGTCATGAATCACCGGCGAGCAGCACTCGTCCTTGATTTAGCATTAGGGCCCCTCCTTTTTTCCATGCACCTGTAACATGCAGGGCGTACCTCACCTTAACCTAGTAATTATTCGCTTATGCCTATTAAATTTGTACAATTTACACATTGACTATAAATAAAATTACACGCTATGAAATAAAAGATCAAAGGGATTGTATTTTATCAACTCCTTTTCGGCAATTCACAGGAGGCAAAATAGCTTTTTTTATCTAATTATTGTTAAAATAAATTCACTAAAATAATTAGAATTCGCCTAATCCGCAATGAGAATTGATATGAGAGGCAAGCGTCTTATGTAATTGTTCTTTTCTATAGTTTTGCTTCTCCAAACTTTAAAGTTAAAGTAACAATCCTTATTTCCTTATCTTTGGTATCTAACTTTTCATAATAATTTGAATTAAATATTTATTGCTTATATACCTATATTTTATTATATTTTTATTTATTTATCTTTTTTTTAAAAATTTTAATTTTGCCGCAGGCCACATAAAAATGCTCCGCGGGCGTAGTTTGCCAGGCCTCATATAGAGTAATAAACGGGTCGTGTTGTTTACACACTCTTGTTCTACATTTTTACACTATTTGCACTTTTGTCATATTCTTATTTATTAGGGTAATTTTTGGTTCAAAAATGTTCGTTATTTTGCCCAAATTTTGAATTCAAAAAAATAAAAAAAACAAAAGGCCTTGATTAAAAGCTGAACTTGACCATTTGTTAGGGCTGCACTAGATGATTATGTAAAAAATCAACTTATATTATATTGGTTCCGAGATATTCTTGCTCAAGTACTCATTTTCACAAAAATGGTCAATTTTTAAAAGGGTCAAAATTTTTTTAATTGAAATTTTACACCAGAAGGCCCTTCTGGTGTAAAGTATATAGTGAATTGCTTTAATTATGCCATTATTATAGCCAATTCACCAGTTATATTTACGTTTTTACAGTTATTATTCATAACAAATTGTATTATTTAAATATTGTACACTTATTTTCATATTTAGATCCAAGGATATTGCCAAAATCAAGTAAACCTGATCATAGTGTCCAGTTTCCAGTGTGGTCCACATGGATATAATAATTTATGGTATTTTTATTTCGAAGATAAGAAATAATAAAATAGTTTTATAGGTTTTATGTAGAATAAAAAACCACAACTCGGGAATATGTATACAGGGTGACTACTTCTTAATGGGACAAATAAAAAATCATTGATTCTATGGACATGATGAAAAATGTTATGTAAGGCATTAGGGTAATTCTCATAAATCTCTAGAAAAATCGATATATCGAATTATTCGATACTTACTATCATTCTCTAAAAAGAATCTACAACTTGAAAATACTAAAGCTGAAGAGATCGTTTTCACTTTTCAAGGACATTAAATTCCCTTAAAATGGTATACTTTATGTGCAATCATCACGATTAACTTTATTTTATTTGGCATTTAAAATAAAATTTTTATTAATACTAAACATGTTAAAAATTTTAAAGCAAAATCTTCGAGTATTTGTTACTTCATAGTTGAAAACCTAAAAATCTTAAAAACAGCTCATTCCATACCTTTAAAAGATGATATAACATAATCTATGGCTTGTTTTTAACTATTAACCGAATATCTTTAAAAAACTTGATGTAAGTCGCTTAGATTCAATTATTTCACTATGTAAACAAAGACATTTATATTTAAAATTATTTCAATTTGATTTACAAAATAACTTTATTTTATAGTTATAACGTATATTATTAATTATTCGTATGTTAGGTTATTCATTGTGGGGCTGAATGAAAATCTATCCCAATCGCTGGATTGGACGAAAGGACAATAAGCTGGCCTCGAATCTCCGTGATCTTACAACTCTAGATTTTTATCTGGGGCCGCAATGAAAGAGAAGTATACAGGCAGCCCACAATCGAGATGACCTGAGCAACAAGTGCATGATTTGTTGCATTTGTTTATTTATAAGAGACTTAAATTAAGTTTTTAGCTATTATGGGAGTGAAGGAGGGTTGAGTTATTTCTATGATTAACCGAACATTAGAATAATAATTAGTATATATAACAATAAAATAAAGTTTATTTTGTTAAATTCACATGAAATAATTTAATATAAATGTCTTTGTTACATAGAACTGAATAAGTTTAGAATCTAAGCGACTTACATCAGTTTTTAGAATATCTCGGGTTAAGTTTAAACAGCCTAGATAGGTTTTATCATTTAAAGGGTATGGAATGAGGCGTTTTTAAGATTTTAGGTTTCAACTATGATGAACGAAATATCGAGATTTTGCATTTAAAATTTTTTACATTTAGTATTAATAAAAATAGTATTTTAAGCAAATAAAATTAGTTTAATCGTGATGATTGCGACATTTAAAGTATACCATTTTGTAAGGAATTTAATGTCCTTGAGAATAGTGAAAACCGCTATCATCTTTAGCTTTAGTAGTTTCAGTTGTAGATCGTTTTAGAGAATTAGATATGTAAGTA
Source organism: Microvelia longipes (assembly GCA_018340805.1). Taxonomy (NCBI): domain Eukaryota; kingdom Metazoa; phylum Arthropoda; class Insecta; order Hemiptera; family Veliidae; genus Microvelia; species Microvelia longipes. Next base: position 46,730,874 of record JACMZG010001911.1, on the reverse strand, counting down.
TCGAATAATTCGACTATATCGATTTTCTAGAGATTGTATGAGAATTGACCTATCTAATGACATTTTTTGGTTCATTCATGGTCCATAGAATCAGATTGTTTATTTGTGTCCATTAAGAGTAGAGTCACCCTGTATATAACATTTTTATTTTATAATTTTTAATTGGATATTATATTATACTTAAATTTTACTTACACCTATTCCGGATATTATGTTGAAATCCTGAACATCATGCTATTAGACACATATAGCATTTAATTTTTTGCACTGTTGGTACCAATCGATGAAACCCTCTTGTTCAACAATAGGTTAGATAATGCAAACGGGATTTCAATTTTGATTCATTAGTTTAATGTCTTCACTTGTCTAAATATAATTTAATGCTTGATTTTTTCGTACAAAAATTAAACATTTCTTCGACAGTTGTGATTTGCGTGTTGGATTCTTTGTAGACTTTCTTTGCTAACAATCCTTTTAGTTGTCCCGCCAACGCCGTCGCAAGCGTTTTTGCCATGTGAGGGGACAAAAAAGTTCCATTCAGCATTAACACCAAAATCTTCTTTGTGGTGGTAGAGATTAGTATTTTTTTTATTTTTGTATTGACTAGCCGCACCATCCGAGAAGTATATTATTTTTGTTAAAGAAGGCACGACTGTTTTGATGTGTTCTATCAAACGAGTTTGAAAAGCATAAACAGTGGTAGTATCATGAATTAAATGATCACTGAGAATGCAAAAACAAAACACATTCAATATTGCTACTTGCAGTTTTGTAGTACAAAACAAATGGATGGACTGTAGCTTGCTTTTTTGACCAATGATAGCTCTGTATCTCATCATGAAGGTGTAATTTTCTGCAAAGTCGACAATCACAATACACTCACATTCATCAAGAGCCTCTTTTCTTTCTTTTAAATCCTTTGGCTGATTTACAGAAATATAATGGTGTGATTTTAAAGTGTAAACTTTGTCAACTAAAGCGTCGAAAAAGTCTTCCTGATTCATAACAACATTTACTATTTCTGCTCTGTCAGTTGTGACCCATTGTTTAAAACAGACGTCATCAGGTAAGTAATCAAATTCCTCTGATTCAAACAGGATCTCAGACAGTGACTCTTTTCCAGGGCATTGATCGCATTTATTCATCATGCAAGAGTACGATTCAATATTACAAACGATGGCTTCAATTAAAGTTTTGTATTCAATTTTAATATTAGAACCTTCCAACATCAATTTTATATTCTGATGATACACACACACACAAACTGAATGGGAACCTGTGGAGCCTGCAAGGATGCACTCCTTAGGACGTAGTTCACAAAATTTTGACCTACCAATTTTTGTTGTTTGATGTTTCTCTTTAAATTGTACGTAAATTTCGTTTAAGTTCAGCAATACCAACTGTAACCCTTTGCACCCCAATTATTGTGACAAAGCTTTCACTTCTTCTAAGAGCGATGACTCATTACTATCTTTTATAGTAGGGAGAGATGAACTTGTTTCATTACTGTAGACTTCTTTACTTTGTTTAATTGACGACATTTCGATGAGCTCAGCACGTTCAACTGCTTCACTCAGGGTCTTTGGCTCTCGAAGCTTGAGTTCTAGCCTCGCCTCATGGGAACTAATCCCGCTTAAGAATAACTTAAGAGCTATGGTTTCTCCATACTGTCGCATGAACGTTACTGCTTCGGCTTCATCTACTTTTCCCATAGTTGCTCTGGCATTTCTTCGGCATTGATTAGCAAAATCCCTAAAAGTTTGCTGATTACCTTGTACATTAAAATTTAGTGTTGGCTCTTGTTTTGGTATACCGAATCTATCTCTAAAATGTTTATCAAATTCGTTAACAGAAATGTCTTCAATATTAAAGAGTGAATTTTCTCGGATAAATTTGGCTGCAGCGCCTTCCAATTTTAGGCAGACTCGTTGTTTATAACATTTATCTGTCCACTGGTTTACATCTTTAATATACTTCATCTTCCACAGGAAGGGTTATATGTCACCCTCACTGAATGAAGGTAAATCAGTAATAGTGTCATACTTATAGTTTTAGCTAGGGCAAGCTGAACTCTTAGATCATCTATGATCTTCTGCTGTTCCTCGAAAGAAGCCATGTTGTAATTCAAATTCAGATGATTAAAGATGATACACTTGATAAACTTATTCTTTGTCAATTTTCTTTCTTTCTCTTTTTTTTCTCTTTCCCTCTTTTTTTCTTTCTTTCTTTATCTTTTTTTTTTTTCTAAAAGATAAACAAAAGAAAACAAAATAAAAATCTAGGTTAAGGTTTATACTAAGGGATTAGTAAAGGTATTGGTAAGTTAAGTCTATTGTCTTAAACTTAACAATTGATGTTAGACAACAATAATATTTGTTATAGATTTTGTTTTTAAGGTAAGTCATTAGAATTTATCATAACATTTATCAAGGTAAGTCACTAAAACTGAATTAATCTGTGTCGTTCACTAGGTAAGATGCTGTCTTACAATCTTATAGTACAAGATACTTCAAATATGTCTTGTAAGCATAGTAAAGAGTCGTAGCTTCATAATTATTACACTAAATTTATTACTAATATTACCATTACGATCGTAATGGTAATAAAACAAAGTTTTGTTTTGGGCTGCTCAACTTTTATGGGAGCCGTGAACTGATAGTGTTGTCAGAGTTCTCTGTACGAGAGTTGCTGCCGTACAAGTGTTAGTATGAGATGTTGCCGTACGAGTTCGAGTATGTCTGTACGAGTATAATGCTGGGACTGGAATCTGAAACAATAAGATAACCAATATTAGATTTAAGGTTATGTAAAAATCAATAAGGAAGTAAGAACGGTTATAATGATGATCATTGTACGGGCCGTAGTACATGAGTAATTAAGTTAATACTTAATTACTTTATTTAAGTTTTGATGCTTACTTAATTGAGGGATTTTTGAAATCATCTAGTTTTAAACTGTGGCGGCAACAGTGTTGCCAGGATTCAAAAATGGTGTTAAAGAAAAAATTAAAGTTTTGTATTTATTGCTTTTACGTTAAGTCAAATAGTTAAAAAAAAATTAAATAAACTAAAGTAAATGTTTATAATAGAAAGTGATCACAACTTAGTTATCCGAAATGGATGGATTGAACTTAAAAGTGTAAGAATTAAAAGAGAACAAATATTGGAGATCTAGGAGGCAAGTTCCTCCATTTTTCTTTGTCTGAACTGAAACAGCCGAGGAGGGCAGGACGCTCTTGTTAAATTTATTGTGTTGTGATTAATATGGTGTGATTGATTAAGAATTGATGTTAAATTATCAAAACTCTCTGTGTGAGAGTTTTTTATATTATGGGTTTTGTTTACCTGAAGGATTCTGTTACGAGTTTTTTTTGCGCTAAGTTTAACCGATCTCTAATTTGATTGAAGAAAGAAAGTTTAAATATATATTGGATACAGTTAGCCATTTGTAACTACAAGAGCTATTCTTAGAAAATATAAGGAGTCAAGATAAGTATGTTTTGAATTTGTTGGTGTGTTACCATGACCTCAGGAGCTGGCTGCAATAGTAGACCAAGTGTCGACTTACCGTTTTTAAAACTCCGTCGAGACGCAGTCTCCCACAAAGAAAGGTGTCAACCTAAGGGGTGTGTATGCTGGTAAAGTGGTGTACTGTGGAGAGTTACTAATTTGGCCAACATTGACTATAAACTTTATCAATAGCGTCGCATAGTTTTTGCAAGTTGTGGTGACCTAATTGGGGTGAAAAGGGTTACAAAATATTGGTGTCAGGTGTGTAAGGTCAACTATTGCATAATTATTATTACAGAATAGCCATACAAAAATAATTTTTTTAGTGAAAAGTGTGTTAAGGTCACTTATTGTATAAATTCATGTATTTAGAATAGATCTCACGAGGTTCTATTCTCATGAAATTCGTGGTTCGTGGGTGGCAGCACTGCAGTCACTCTTTTACTGTCACTATTTAAAATATCTTGTACGGCTGTACACACCTTATACCCTTCTTGGACTAATCCATTCTATAATTAAATATATATATATATATCCTCACATCTTTTAGCATAATTATTATTGTTAATTGAAGGACATATTACTATTTAATAATAAGATTATTCAATTTCGGGATTAAAACAGACTTCAGTTTTACTATTTGGTTTATGCTTAAAATTCAAAATCATAGCAGAGTTCGTGTAACTAAGAATATTCTCTAGCTAATTTTTTATAAACCACTAAATACCAAGGAACAAATATTTAAAAAGCAGTTATCAACTATACTTACCACAAACCAAACCAAATGACCACTACTTTAACTAAACGCTCCAAAACAATATTTATAAATAGTACTGTTTAGTTTGACCCCTTTGGATAAGGTGACAATCTCCAATATTACTTGAAAGCTGACAATTTGAGTTTGTTGAACTAATGGAAGAAGAAAACAATAGGTCTGTTCGTAACAGTGTACAGTTTCAGCATATTATTTTCAAAATAAGCTAATCTTGCCTACAATATTGTAAACTAAGTGTAGGAAGTTTAGACTGGTGCAATGTAACAAACAGACCTAATGTGAGGAAGGGAATAATCTAACTCAAGATACAATATTATTAAACAACAAAACTTTTTTTTAATATCAATACAACAAATGGTACTATTTTCAAAAATATAATAGTAGGGCAAAAGGCCGATTCTGGCCCGCCACCTCCTCACTCATAACCTTCCACCTATAACCAACCTTATCCACCTATAACCTCCCCTCACTCATAACCTTCCCCCTATAACCTTTCTTATAACCTCCCTTGTCAACCTATAACCTTCCACCTATAACCTACCTTATCCTCTTATAACCTTCCTTATAACCTCCCTTATCAACCTATAACCTTCCACTTGTAACCACCTATAACCTCCCTTATCACCTTTCTTATAACCTCCCTTATCAACCTATAACCTTCCATCTACAACCTACCTTATTCACTTATAACCTTCCTTATAACCTCCCTTATCTATTAACTCTGACTTCCCCCCCCCTTTAGTTACTTTCCTAATCATGTCCCTTATCAACGTATGACCCCGCATAACCTCGCTTATCTATTAGCTCTGACCACCCCTAACCGGCGCAATCCCTTTATGAGATATTACTTATTTTTAACAGGTTGTGACGTGTAATTAATAGCTTAATAAAAATAAGGGTCCTGATAAGGACCATCCTCAATATGAGAACATGCGACTGTGTCTCTCTTAGTTTAAAGCCTTCCCACCACGTCAAGGTGGAGACACATCGGGAAGGTGTACAGTGCCCCATCCTCGCACTGTACTATGGCGATCATCCTCTTTAAAAATATCGCCTCTATATTTTTTTTTTTGTATTTTTATATTTTTAATTTTTTTGTTTTTTTTTTATTTTTTTTGTATTTTTATATATTTTTTTTAAACGTATTTACACAAACACTTCTCTCTTAGCGCCATATAGGTTTACGGGACGCTATGCCACGCCAGTGACCTTAAAAGATGGAATATTGCGGTTTACGGGACGCTATGCCACGCCAGGGACCGCTCTGTGGGTTTACGGGTCGCTATGCCACGCCAGGGACCCAATTATGGCACGCTTCGCCATACTAGAGTTCCATCTCGTATTTGCGGCAGCTGTTGAGACGTGAGTGTAAGTGTAACATATGATTAAACTCTAAGAATAAACTCGAAAATAAATCCCCACAAATGAAACTCACGTGGCTACACATGAAACGGTAGAAAATTTATGGTCAACCGAGTAAAGGTCCGTTTACAAGCTATTTATACAAACTCCATACGGCTATAGTATAGGCTCCAAATGGCTCCTACTCGGCTCTAAATGGCTCATATAGGCTCCAACACGGCTCTAAATGGCTCCGATATAGCTCCAAATGGCTCACATAGGCTCCAACACGGCTCTAAATGGCTCCGATATAGCTCCAAATGGCTCACATAGGCTCCAAAGCGGCTCTAATTGGCTCCACACCGGCTCTAAATGGCTCATATTGGCTCTAACATGACTCAACCCTGGCTCATATAGGCTCCTACTCGGCTCTAAATGGTTCATATAGGCTCCAAATGGCTCATATTGGCTCCAAAGCGGCTCTAAATGGCTCATATAGGCTCTGCGATGGCTCATATTGGCTCCGATATAGTTCCAAATGGCTCATATTGGCTCCACACCGGCTCCAAATGGCTCACATAGGCTCCAAAGCGGCTCTAATTGGCTCATATAGGCTCCAAATGGCTCTTGATGGCTCCGATGTAGGCTCCAAATGGCTCATATTGGCTCTAAATGGCTCCGATATAGCTCCAAATGGCTCACATAGGCTCCAAAGCGGCTCTAATTGGCTCATATAGGCTCCACACCGGCTCTAGATGGCTCCAACATGGCTCAACCCTGGCTCATATAGGCTCCAAATGGCTTATATAGGCTCCTACTCGGCTCTAAATGGCTCATATTGGCTCCTACTTGGCTCCAAATGGCTCATATAGGCTCTAATTGGCTCATATAGGCTCCAACACGACTCCAAAGTGGCTCTAAATGGCTCCACAGCGGCTCAAATAGGCTCCAACCCAACTCATATAAGCTCCAACACCGGCTCTATTATATTTTTTTTTTAATTTTTTTATTTTAATACAATAGTAAATTGGAACCTCTTTAACCTAACAAGTACATATTTATAAACTAAATGAAACTTATATAACGTCTGTACAAAATAACTTTAAAAATGAACACTTTTTAAATTAACTACATATTTATAAACTAAATAAAACAACAAAAAATGAAATTTCAAACATATAAAATAAACCTATTCTTTATACCCTATAGCCGCCCTAGTACTTATACCGTCCGGCATAACGATTCTTTTATCGTCGAAGGGTGTTAAAGCTAATTTGTTAACTTCAATTGACCTAAGAATATGTTCTTTGGATCGGATTTGCCTAACAGGGGTCCTAAGGGTCTTTTTGTTTTTCGCACAGTCTAAAAAGTCTTGACGCGTTATAACATTCTTAACTACAGCTGTCTGAACGCCTTTAATCTTCTTTATGATTCCGTCTTCTTTCTCAATCATGTAGACTTTAGCTTTGATGCCAACGTAGAGTTTTATCGGCTTCCCTTTAGCTTCGTCTTTGAATTTACCAACAACTTTCTTATTTACAAGAGAGTACAAAGGATGTGTTTTGTCCAGATCTGAAGTATCTAGTTCATCTTTAATTTTCTCCAACTCTGCGTATAAATCTTGACATTTTATCTCGTAAATATAGCTGTCGGTGTCCATGTACCCTAAGCGAAGTCTTTCTGGTCCAAATAAGGGTTGCATTACATCGTAATGGAAGTAATACATTTTAATTTTTGACAAGTCAAGTATCGACATTCCAAGGTAAATCGGTTTATCAAACTTTACAGATTTTTTTCTGTGATGAACCGCCGCCAAATTCTCGTGATATATGGTTCTGTCTAGAAACTCTGGCTTTGAAACTTCCTTTTCAATCTGTTTCTCGTTGGTTACCAGCTTCATATTTAGTCTCTTTCTTACATTTTCCATGGTCTTGCCGTAAACCGAGTTGTTGTACAATTTGTATAAATCTTTTTCGAAATCAGAGGTGCACTTGGCTCTTAAATTAGTATTCATGTCTATATATGGCTTTAGCCAAGGTGATTGCTTAAACATCAATACTCTATTGATTTTCAACACTTTAATTCCAAACTTTACTGCCTGTCTCAAGGCAAGGAAGTGAACTACATAATTTTTCCTACCGTTCAAATGAGGTACGAGTTTAACATCATGCTCGAGTTTAATATTTTCGCATAAGAAGGGAAGATCGTTGTGGTCTTTGTGTAACGACTGAGGGTACTCTAAATCAACGTCTAAGATGTATCCTTCGTCACCATTCTCGTCAGTAAGATCAGTTTCCAGTTCGGTAAATACGTCTGGTTCTATCCACTTAAACTCACCGGTTGAAGCGGCTGGGACATTGCATACCCGTACAAGTTGTTGCAGTCAACGTAGTAGGCATAAACATATTCTTTTTCTTTATCATAATTTTCTAAATATTTATTGTTAGCTTCGATTTTTCTGTGGCTAACCTGACATATTCCTCCACGTATTCCGCTTTCAATCATCATTAGCATCTCGTAATCTACTATTAAATCCAGCTTGACTCCGGTGAACCGTAGCATAGCATCCCACGACAGGCTTGGCAGTGTATAATAATGCGCCGGATCTAGGAAATGAGTCTTTAAAGTAACGTCTCTAAACGTTTCAAATATATCTGCCAGTAATAAGACATCGGTTTTGAGATATATGTCACAATACTCTCCTAGGTTTTTACAGTTGAAGCTTCCCATACTTTTTGAGCGTGTTCGTAGTCTTGGTCTTCAATATCATTGAAATTTAGCTTGTTGTAAAATGCTTCTTTTGGTGGAAGTTGGGTCTCTTCAAGCTTCTCTAGCGAGTCTACATAATCGTACGGAAACACGCCCTTTCTTGTCAACAATGGGATGACTTCTGCAGGAAAATGTTTACTAAGCTCTCTAAAGTGAGTAACACTACTAGCCAACTTGTCTAGACTAGTCCCTAAGAAACGGTAGCTGTCTATAAATCTCAATTTCATCTTTTTACCGATGTATTTAGTAAAAGATATAAATTTTTCCTCGGTATTTGGAATAATATCAATTTTTTCATCGTCATAGCCCAACTCTCGAATAAGGAAATGACTATCGTAACCGCTTAAATTGTGAAATATTACGGGTAAAAATTTGGGGTCCTGATATTTTAGGTTACACCCGCTATGGGCTACCCCCCTATACCTTTTTGTGGCGTGGTTATGGTCTGCGACTCTTACATCTGACGGTAAAAACGGTTTTTGACACAAATAACAGTTGACCGCAGTATTAAATTCCAACATTTCTTCGTCAGTTAGAGGATCCATTGGTAGCTTTAGATCGTAAACCTTTTCAACCTCTTGAGCGAGATGTTCGAGATACATTAATAAATGTTTTGCCACGTCAGGACCACGATACAGAAACGGCGCAATAGGGAAATGACCAATACCAGTATAGTTTTCAGTTGCTTTTAAATAGCAACAATAACTTATTGCCTCGTGGAGTTGATACGGCATGGTATATTTTTGAGCGGGATCTGGCTGACAGGTAGCAATCAGCCTAAGCAAAGCCTCAATGTCGCAGTATACGACATAGGGAACGCGGAGGCAGCGCTCCAAATGTTCAAATTGAACATAAGGCTTATCTACTGGCATTTCAACAAGAACAGGTTTATTTTCATCACACAGTCTCCTGTGAGCAGCCAATTTGGCTTCCTTAGTCAAACCGTATCGACCATCGAAATAGGAAAAGCACCGTTTGCATATCGCAATACCATGACCATGGTTATTGAGCTGAGGTCCTACTAGTCTATTAAAATTTGAAATGTAAACGTAATGACTAGTTTCCTCGTCATGTATAAGTAAAATATCACGGTGGTCGTCTTTTTCAACCTTTACTACCTTTAGAGGGTAAATTATATGTTTAACTTTTTTAGTTTCTTCATTAAATTTACTGTAAATACCAAAAACATTGATACTAATATCATTTTTCTTTTCGAATAACTGAATTTTATCTAGTGGGACCGGGAAATCTAGCATACTAAAGTCATAATTATGGTGCAAGTTTTCATAACTAGATGGACGTTCAGGATGGTTCTTTTACTAGTTTTGACAAGATAGAGTATTTTGAAACAAAAGAAATCATCATTTTGAACATTTACACAAGCTTTTCTACTATATATGTCACATGGTAATTGAATAAAAGAGGTTCCCTTGAGTGGTTTAAATCTATTAATTTTAAGCCGGAGACCGTCGACTCCTTCTAGCGAACAGTTACTTCCCTTGGCTTGGTAGCGATCCATTTCTGATGTAATCTTTTTAAATTCTTGATTTAAAAACTCGTCCATATCGGTAGCTTCATAAACTGCTCTATTATTTGTCTTAAAAGCGTGTGAAATTAATTCTTCATCAGTGTTGTAAAAAGTACAGTCTACAAGCATGTTTAACTTGATTGCACTATTTTCCCTTAACGCAATCTGGGTTTGATTTTTTACAATGTCTTTCACAGATTCTAGAAAATTTGTCAAGTCATCATTTGTATCTGAACGAATAAAAAAGGATTGTAACCTGTTTTTGAATGCTGTCTCGTACGGTGTAATTCCATCTTGATCTGGCTTGGTCCCCAGTAGAGTTGATATTTTTGGTTCGGCCTTCTTCTTTTCAGGTGGCTGCCCACAATTCTTCTGATGCCTTGTCAAGTTGTATCTATTCGTAAAGGTATGGTCGCACACATCGCACTTACCTTCGAAAGGCATTGAACATGTAGCTTCATGTCTATTTTTATTATCTAAACGAGTAAACGTTTCACCACACGATTCACATTCAAGTTCACTCGTTGAACCGCACGCACTTTCATGGCGCTTTCTATTATCCGGACGGCTGAAATTTTTACCGCACTTGGCACACGCGTTTTTCTTATCATCGATAGAACAGTTTTTTATATGTCTTAAGAGACTATCCTTGCGAGAGTAGCTGGATCCGCAAGAATCACAGCTTAAACTGCTGCCGGATAAGCAAGAATTATCATGTCTTCGCAAGGTATCTAAGCGGGTGAAAGACGAATCACACTTACCGCACTTGAACATTGTGTCCGTGGTCACTTGAACTATAACTTAAAAACACTGAAATTAATCACTTTGAATTTAAAAAAAAAACTTTATACTTTGTCAATATATTAGATATATAGAATATTAGATACAATAATTATAAAACTCACCCAAAAAGAGGTAGTGACTTTACCTGTTCAGCAAATGACCGTCAAAATTAAAAAAAAAAAACTTGATTATTCATTAACAAGCTAAAAAAAACTTATTAATTAACAAGCTAAAAAAAACTTGATTATTAATTAATAAGTTAAAAAAAAACTTTTCAAACTAAATAATTTTAAGATTAAGAAAAGAAAAATAGAAATCAATTACGCAACAAGAACTATTGTAACACATTGACTTCCGTTGAGTAAATGACCACGAAGTTGGTTCCTCACCGCCTTATATACCCTCGGTCCCCCCACTTCTAAAAAACTTGCATAAACATGTCAAAACCTGTATTCCCCGTTAAAAATTACATTAGTGTGACGTCATCGCATAAACGTGTCCAAACCTGTATTCCCCGTTAAATATTACATTAGTGTGACGGCATCGCATAAACGTGTCAAACCTGTATTCCCGTTAAATATAGCATTAGTACATCGCATAACGTGTCCAAACCTGTATTCCCCGTTAAATATTACATTAGTGTGACGTAATCGCATAAACATGTCCAAACCTGTTGAAACATATTATAACTTGCATTAGTGTGACGTCATCGCATAAACATGTCAAAACCTGTTAAAAATAAGTAATATCTCATAAAGGGATTGCGCCGGTTAGGGGTGGTCAGAGCTAATAGATAAGCGAGGTTATGCGGGGTCATACGTTGATAAGGGACATGATTAGGAAAGTAACTAAAGGGGGGGGGAGTCAGAGTTAATAGATAAGGGAGGTTATAAGGAAGGTTTATAAGTGAATAAGGTAGGTTGTAGATGGAGGTTATAGGTTGATAAGGGAGGTTATAAGAAAGGTGATAAGGGAGGTTATAGGTGGTTACAAGTGGAAGGTATAGGTTGATAAGGAAGGTTATAAAGGATAAGGTAGGTAGTGGGAAGGTTATAGGTGATAAGGGAGGTTATAAGAAAGGTTATAGGTGGAAGGGTTATGAGTGAGGGAGGTTATAGTGTGGATTAAGGTTGGTTATAGGTGGAAGGTTATGAGTGAGGAGGTGCGGGCCCAGAATCGGCTTTTCTCCCCTACTATAATACTAAAAATGATTTTTAAACTAAAAGTCTTACAACAGTTTCATGACATAAAACAAATATCAGCTAATAAGATCTATCATTATATAAGTAGAAATAGTACACAATATTAAGTTAACTAAAATAAATAATAAGTAGTAGTACTTATAATTTAACAGAATTTTCATTATCACAATCAGAAAAATATATATCTTCTTCATCAGTCTTATTTAGTTCATCTACTACTGTACTTTTATTAGGTAGCTTGATAAAATCATCATGGTATTGAGATGGGATTATATTTTTATTGCACAATGTAATTAAATCTCCATACTTTTCTTTAGAAATAGGTAGGCGCGTCTTGTACAGGTTTTTATCAAAATTTATTTTTGATAAATGATTTTTTAATTTTTCAATACTTTTTATTCTCCCAGAACCAACTATAAACTTATTTTTAGTACAATCCGGCTCAAATTTTGTTGCAAAATTAATTTCAAATTGTTTTCTAACGTAGACTTTTCTAATACTTTTTACTAAGACTTTGTTTCCATAAATGTCTTTTTTAGCATCAGGAAAAACATTATAATGCACATTTTCCCAGTTCATGAAATCTTTGTGAGACATGATTTTTACATTGTATGGCATGGAGTCAATCCTAGAATTTTCAATCCAAGTTGGCCATTGTGATGGAGAGCAAATAATTTTATTCTTTATGTTCCTCTCAATGGCAGCATGCATAGAGTCTGCAGGCATATAAGTGTGCCCTGGTAACAAATATTTTATACTAATTTCTTGCAGAGAAATTGCATTTCCTAATGCAAACCATACCATTGCAATAATTGTTTGATTTTTATTTTGACCCGAACACGAATCACAATACAGACTTAGTCTTTTATATCCTCTTTGATCGACAGTTTTTATGTAATCATACAGTAGTGTAGCAATTTCATTTGCACCCCGCCTAGCGTCAGCTTTACCCAAAAGGTAACAAAACCCATTTTTTGTCTGAGAATCAAAAACAGTAAAATTATACACAGCATACTTCCTGCTGAAACCCAGGAGCATATTGTCTCCATGCGGAGTGTTTAGTACTTTTTCCAAATCAAAACTTGAAAACACAATGATGTCGTCTAAATATACTGCACATGGCATTCCTCTAAGCATGTCATTCATTACGCGTTGAAAGGTACGCGGACTATTTCGAATGCCAAAGGGCATTCGTACAAATTCAAAATGACCATTTTCCGTACTAAATGCAGTTTTGGGAATACTACTCTCATCTAGTTCAATCTGGTGGGACCCGGAAGCTAAATCTATTGTTGAAGAGTATTGACAGTTGCCTAGTTGGTCTAGTAAGTCTGTTATGCATGGAATTGGGAAGGGGCAGTCCACTTTTTTTCGTTTAGCTTTTGGTAATCAAAAACAATTCTCCATTTTTGTTTGCCAGAGGCATCTAATTTCATTGGAACTATCCATAAAGGTGATTTCCAGGGAGAGTGAGATGGTCTTCTAATGTTTTGCCGTAACATGTCTTCTATTTGGGATTGTACTTCTTTTTTATGAATAACAGGATATCTGTAAGTCTTGGTGTATACAGGGATTTCGTCTGTCGTAGTAATGTTATGTTTGATTTTATTTGTAAAGGATAAAGGTTGGTCTCCTGTATGGAAAATATCCGAAAATTCGTTAACTAATTTTTCTATTTCACGCTTCTCCTCAGAGTTCATATGAATTGTTCTTATTTTCGAAATGTCAAATGTAGCTTTTTTATTATCAAAAAAATGTACGTTTGGTTCTAATTCCATAAAATCAGAGAAAGATTGCAGTGAAAAGGGAGTCAGGTTAGGAACGATTTGCGAGTCATCTGTTTGGTTTCGTATTACACAATAAGCCATGTTATTAGACACTTTGAGTATGCCTTCTGGAATTTCTAATAGATTAATCTGTACATTAGCCATTAATGCTGTACCGTTCTTGATATTTTGTACCTGAATTTTGAAAACTTGTTCGGTTTGAGGTTGTATTACTGTGGTCTCTTCTGATTTTCTTTGTTTTGTTGGTTTAGTCTGTGTCTCGGTTTTTGTTGAGTTTTTGTATTTTTATGTAATTTTTTATAGGTTTTATTTTGAGAACTAATGGCGGTAGTATGAGTACTATTATTATTCGTGGTACGGTATTGTATTGGGATTGGACCACCTAATGTTTTTAGTTGGTTTTCTGTTAGATTAATTGTAGCTTGTAAAAGTCTTGGATTATCAAGTCCTAAAAGTCCGTCAAAATATGTATGGAATTTAAACAAATGAAATTTGAGTGTCATCGGTCGAGTCTGATAGATATTGTTTCGGGAAGTATCACGTAATCAGTGTGCATATAAGCTCACTTATGTAGAGTTTATGTATACACTCATAATGGGATACTTTTCAAAATGCGTCTAATTTATTTTATTGTGATATTAGACCAAGTATAATTTTTTTTTAAATTATATGTTTTACTATTTAAATGTGTGATTATCACATAATCTCGGTCAAAACAACAATTTTTGATATCTTATTTAGGCTACCAGAAATAGCAGCGGGCTAGTTCTATCATTTTGAAAGCACCTAAGTGAATTGAATGAATTTCATTTAATATTGAATTCACAAATTTTTCAGGTTGTTCCTTCTGAAATACTAATTAAAGATTACAATTTGTTATAACCAACAGATTAGTTTAATTAGATTACAATTTGTTATAACCAACAGATTAGTTTAATTAGATTACAATTTGTTATAACCAACAGATTAGTTTAATTAGATTACAATTTGTTATAACCAAGAGATTAGTTTAATTAGATTACAATTTGTTATAACCAACAGATTAGTTTAATTAGATTACAATTTGTTATAACCAACAGATTAGATTAATTTAGTTGTAGTATTTACTTAAGCAAGGGATTGTAAAATCAAAACACATTTTTTTATAATTAATTTCTATTATTTAACTTTTACGCAAATATTAATTAGGCATAATACATTATTTATAAATATAAAGTTAAACAAAAAAATAAAATATTAATATTTTTCAAACATTATTACAAATTTTACTATAAAAATAAAATTATGTGTTTGTATACACCTTGACTGAGCTTTACAATTTTACAAGAATGATTTCAAGTTACATACAATGACTTCTTAAAGCGCAGTGGAGTAATACTCAATATACAAAAAACCAACACGTCTCTCCACAAAATAATAAAATAATTATTTGTTAAATAATAAAATAATTATTTATTAAATTATTTTAATAAATAATTATTTTGTGGAGAGACGTGTTGGTTTTTTGTATATTACATAAAATATTTTTACAAAATGTATTGCAGAACTGTCTTATTTTTCCTTCATGAATTAGTTATCTAAGGGTGAAAATGCTAATTTATTTATTTCTTAAGTTTTAATTATGTGATTTTTAAACCTACTCATCATAAGACATTTTTTATAGACAATTTATAAAATCTAAAACTTTTTTTCACGGAATTTTTTAAGGCCTTTTATTAAAGTTTTTAATTTTGTTTTTCTTCCTCGTCGTTAAGAAATAGAATACAACAGCCCTACTGGCTGCTCCACCTTTTGTTATTTTACCTATCATTTCGTTTTTAAATTTTCCCATGACCCCCTCGATTTTTGTCTGAGTTACACACAAAAGGTAAGTCGGGAGTGTCCATTTCTTTCATGAAATTATTTTTTTCATCTAAATAATAATCGTTTGTCTTTAAGTGATTGTCGCCTCCGTGGCCTAGATCGTTAAAGCCTTATAGCCTTTACACTAACTTTTGACACCACGGAGGTCTGGGGTTCGCATCCCAAGTTACGCTCTCAGTATATGTAAGATTTGTTTAAATACCGTAAGTGCTTTTGTTATAAAATTTAAATAAGTCTCTTTAGAAATAATTTATGTCAGATTCCGAGAGTATCATTATTACTCCACGTAATCTTTAATCGTGGAGCTTGTTTAAATATAAGAATTTTAATAAATTTAAGACCAAATTATAATGCCTGTTTTAGTTCTTCGTAGTTTCACAAGTAGGGTATTAGTTTTTTTTGTCAACGGAGGGGAAACGCGACGGCCTCTAGACGAAAGCTTTATCCCTCGGAATCAAAGCAGCTAACACCCCTAAAAGGGGATGGCTCCTGATCATCCGAGGGTTCGTCACCTTCTTTCGGTGACGAAGCCTAGCCCATGGCACCGGTCCATGGAGTGTGGGGACTGACCGACTTCTCGTCTGCCCAGCCGGTACCGTAGCAGCGATTGTAAGGCCTTACCCCACTAAAACTCTCTAGAGGTAAAACCTCTACGCCAGGCGCATACCCCAATTGACAAGGAGTATTGCGCCTTCGCGTGACTAAAAGTCTCCACCACGGTCCCAACACATGGTTGGCTAACTTCTGACCAGTGAGGGGGCGGCTTCTCTGACTTACCCTTTCCTCCCACTTCCTGCTCCAGTCAGAAAGGGGGAGGCTGAAGACCCATCGATGGTGGATGCTTTGTTAACTGCCGGTGTAGCGATAAAGTGCCTCCGAGTGCTCCAAAGACCAACGGCACCTAGAACAGAAAAATTGCCCCAGGGGGAACCCGCCCATGTGGTGGACCCACCAGTCCATCCGGTCGCCCTGAAGCTCTCCCGCTCTTCCACCTCCGACATGAGAGAGCTTTCAGCAAAGGCTTCCAGACGACCAGCGGATCCAGCCGGGCCGCAATGCCCCCCGACACAACCCCCCACTCGCAAGCCCCGTCACACCCAAAGACACTGAAGATGGAAGATGTCGCTGAAGAAGCTGATGGGTCTTACAGGGTAGTTAGGTCCAACAGAGTTTCCAACCGTGCCTCCCGTGGGAGCGAACTCAACGCCGGGTTGAACAAATGACCGGGAGAGCCCTGACACGGTTGGCCTGCCTGCGCAGCCTAATGACTTCACTAGCCTAAAGACTAAGAACTATAGCCTAATATCACAGAGTTCGGCCACTGCCTCTCGCAAGAGAAACTCATACACCGCGGTTTGAACATATTGCCGGGGTGATGATAACAGTGGTCGATCCTAAACTAAACACTGACTAAACCTAAAATAAATACCTAATCCTAGTTAAAACATATCTACATGACCTAGCCTAATATCACAGAATGCCGAGGATAAGCCAGCCAGCCGGTTTTAACAGATTGCCGGGACTGGTTGCCGTTCGACCTAAACTAACTAAACCTAAATATCACAGAATTGGGTGATAGTTCATCCAGCTATGCTATGGGCGCACACCCGGTTTTAACATATTCCTGAGGTGAGCATTAACTACCACCCCCCTATCTAACCTAGCCTTAACTTAATATCACAGCAAAATTACACTAACTAGCCTAGATTAAAAGAGGCAACTGCCGTATCCCATTGACCTGCAATGGGAGCCTGCCCACCATCCGGTTTGAACAAATGACCGGGGGGACAGTTACGACAGCCGTTGAACTATACCTAAGCTATCCTAATAAACTAAGACTAACCTGACTCTGTTGAACCTAAATCTTATGGTAGAATCCTGCCCTACGCAGGAATTCTACAGTTGATTCGAAGTGAGAGTCCTCGTTGAGGGCGACTGCTACACTCGCCGGTGTTCCGCAGATCGTCCTCAGCTCGACAAGTGCGTCACAGTCTTCAAATATGTGACACACTGTGAGCGCTGCATTGCAGTGTCGGCATCGAGGAGCACGCTCATTTGACAGAAGGTGCCCGTGCGTCAACTGCGTCTGTCCAAGCCTCAGACGCGTGAGTACGACACTGTCTTGTCTTGACTTCGACAGTGCCGTAATCTTTCCTCTTGGATTTATCTTGATTCTTGCTAACAGGGTGGGGGTGCGATTCCACGTGGTTTTCCACGTACGCCAGACTGCGTTGACTAATGCAGTCCTGGCATCGTCTAGTCGAACGGAACCGTCCACCACCCTTCTCTCCGCTGACGCACGCTTGGCAGCTTGATCTGCTGCCTCATTGCCAGCGATACCGACATGCCCCGGTACCCATACTAGAACCACGTGCTGACCAGTAGAACGTAGAGAGGACACGTGGTCATAGATCCGACTAATGATCGGATCATCGCTAAATTTATTCTTAATTGCTTGGAGGGATGACAGCGTGGTTTCTATGGTGGTTCTTTTCCATGGTGGTGTATTAGGGATGAGCCACTCGAGCATCTCATCTTCTTCTGCTCCGATCCTCTGACGAATCTCGCGAGCCCTAACTGGTAGCGGTCGAGTCCGTGTACTGAGCCATTCGTTATTAGTTTTTTTTTGTTTTTTTTTTATTAGTTTTTTAATTTAACTATTAGAACTTGTGGCAATATTCAGGCAGAAACGATATATTGTTGTGTTTTTCGTGAAGATCTTCAGGGTAGAGTCTAAATTGTAGCCTGTGTCGCCGTATAAATTGGTTACCTCTCTACATTGAATTCGTAAGGATAAACTTATTCAAATTCACTGTATGGTAGTCACGGAAATTTTCAATAAATACAGGTCGTTGTACTCCACACTAATTTAGCATGGTCATAAACTTTGTCTTCCATGTAAGTCGTATAATTTAATGTAAAAGGCCTCTTTTTATGGAAAAGATATCTCGTATTTTTTCTAATCCGATATGTACTCTTATATGTATATAGACGAGTCCATTAACTTAAAATTTCAGATAACCATATTTTCAGTCACCAAAAATATTTTTCATTTTAACTGTAGACATGCATTTAAAAGAATCTATAAACCGCAAATAAATATAATATGTTTTGTCTTTATATATAAATTATAATTTAACAAAAAAATCTTTCTTCTCTGTTCTTCATCGCCTAGTTCTTTGATCATAAAGTGGCTGCTATGACCCAAATAATGTAAAATAACCGCAATAAATTTTAGTTTTTTTTACATTTTTTATTGCATGTATTACAGGTTGGTTCTTTATGGGTCATCAGTATAAAAATGGTCTCTAACTTTGTTATTGTCTGCTTTATATAATTGGTAAATATATAGAGGTATTATATAAAGGATTGTTTGGTAATAGTTAAAATTAATTAAAACCTTCCATTGTTGGTAATTTTGTCCTATACATGGGTGATATTATTGGTATAGATCAAAACTGTGTTAAACAAAGAAGTATTTCTAAAAGCCCGATAAAATTTTCTGTTGTTTTCAAAACAGTTAATAAGCTACAAATTTTTATTTTTTTTAATTTGTCAGAAAAATGCAACTCTTTCTAGTTTTTTATAAACAATTAAACTATTTTATGAAATGAATGTATACTTAAGAACTTATTTGTATTATTTATACTTTGGGAGTTAAAGTATGTTTTTCAAACCAACATATGCGACCTTAAAAAATGCAAAATATTTGAACTTGTGGGAGAACGGTTGTGAATTGATCGCTGGTCAATACCATGATTTTTGTAGCCCTTGGGGCATAGAATCATCAATGTTTTACATATCACCAAACACCCTGTATACATACATTAAAATATTCTTATAATATAACCCAAATATTAAAATACAGAGTATATATGACGAAACTAACGATACTGTGATAGACGTACACTCACAACCACAACAAGCAGCAGATGTAATGGGTAAATACTTTGCTAATGTTGGACAGGTATATGCTGAAAAGATAGTTATTAAACCAACCAAAAGCACTAATAATAACCCAACAAACGTACGTATTAAAACTTGGAAAGACATGGTATACAAACAACAAGACATAACCGATGCAATAAAAGACTTGAAATCAAGCTCTGCCCCCGGACACGACGGACTAACTACTGACTTTATTCAAACTAACCAAAAATACTTGATCAATCCAATATGCCACATAGCTAAAATGAGTCTGTTAACTGGGGTATTTCCAGATGCCTATAAACTTGCTATCATCAATCCGATCTTCAAAGCAGGTAACCCACAGCTACCATGCAACTACAGGCCCATCTCTTACTGTCGAACTTATCTAAAATCATTGAAAAAATCGTCAAAAAGCAACTAGTACAGTTTTTAGAGAATAATAATATATTAGACAATGCTCAATTTGGATTTAGATCTGGTCGCGGTACAGAAGACGCCATAGCACATCTAGTTGACTGTTTGGGGGGTTGGCTTGATGATGGCCAGAAACCTGTAGTGGTAATGCTTGATTTAGCTAAAGCATTCGATACTGTTTCTCATAAACTATTAATTAAGAAGTTACATGCTATGGGAATTAGAGGAACAGTACTTGAATGGTTTACAAGCTACCTAAATTCTAGGAAATCTCGAGTCAGAATTAATAACGAAATAAGCAAAGATTTTACATCTGAATACTCTATTCCCCAGGACACGGTACTCGGCGGAATTTTATTTTTAATACATATAAATGATATTTTTAGTTTACAATTAAATTCCAAAATGATCGGCTACTGTGACGATTTGGCGATCTTATGCGCTGCCAACTCATTCGCAGAATCATTGAGATTGATCGAAACCGACATGATGCGTTTAAAACACTGGCTTGATACAAACTTACTGACACTAAACATAAACAAAACCTGCTACATGACTATTACCAATCAGACAAACAAACAGCCAGAATTCACAAAACTAAGAGTACACGCGACAGACTGCCACGCAACTTATCCATTACCATGTAAATGTCCTTCATTAGCAAAGGTGAAACATACTAAATACTTAGGACTAATTATAGACGAATGCTTGAACTGGACTACTCATATCCAACAACTTACGACTAGACTTAGACAGAGTATTTATATTTTCTCCAGAGTTACAGGCTTCTTGTCACTATCCCAGATCAGATCCCTATACTATGGAATAATCAATTCTATTATTCAATACGGTTTAATAGCATGGGGATCTGCCTGTGAAACAGCTAAACAAATGGTACTGAAAGCACAGAAAGCTGTCATTAGAACAATATTTAGGAAACCTAAAGGTCATAGCACTAAAAAACTGTACGATAAGTTTAACGTACTTAATATAAAAAATATGTATAAGATGACTTGTGTACTGTACGGACTTAAAAACAGAAACAAACTGACGGAAGTAATACACGGCAAAGGGACGCGAAGTGAAACAATGAAGTTATACCAAGTACCGAGGACTAACACTACAAGAGCGCAACAATACTGGACTTATTACGGAATAACTATTATTAACCAGCTACCTAAAGACTTGTTTACAATGTTTAAATCCACTGACATGACAAAAACCGAAACGTTCAAAAAGCACTTACGTACTTACCTGACTGAATTACAAAATAAAGAGAATAAGACAAAATAGAAAATAATAGTAAGTATTACAACCTTTCCTTGAACAAGATCAATTCGTTATTTTTTTTTTTTTTCGCCAATATACCTCTAAGGATAAGATAGTAAAAAGTATTTTTAATTATAAGCATTAAACTATATGTAAAATAAAATAAAAATATAAATTAAAAGAATGCATGCTACCCTAACACTAGATAATAAGTTTAATATTTAAGTTTAGTTTATAAGTAAATGCCACACAGCACAGAATTTTTCAATTCTTTAGTGTGGCATCTTATTCCTTTACCTGTATATCTAATATGTATGTATGATAATTTATTAATAAAGGATTGTTTAAAAAAAAATATATATATATTTTATAATGAAAGTATACCATTACTAATTTTGATTATTGAATAATGACATCAATACTTTGTCTATACTGTCACCCCATGAGTATTTATATGGCAAAAGGACCACTTTTAGAGGATCCCTTTCCTATTAACTTTCCCTTTTCTTTGTTTTTAATAAACATTTGTGCCCTTCAACCTCTCCTTTTCTTACTTTGTTATTAGGGAGCAAATATCTACATCAAATCCTTGGTTACTCCCTTTTTGGGGAGTAACTATCTAAAGAAGTACCGAAAATCTTAAGTCAATTATTAACTTCATGCCAAGTTTCATTAAAATTGGATCAGCCATTTGAGCTGAAAAAGGTTTGCAAAAAATGTGCACATCCATTCATATATTTCGAGAACTATGCGAGCTTCATATGGGGTTGAGGTCTCTCTCAATCTATCCAGATAACTTCTAAGCAACATGAGAAACACTTTCCATCAAAACTTTATTTCCAAAAATTGTATGCTGTCTGCCTTGACACTGGTGGACAGCTATATAAATAAAAGTTACTATTTGGCACATATTTAAGAGCTATAATATGTATAAAGTTTCAGGGTAATTAAATAAAAGTCAGAACTCAGAACATTTCAAACAAGAACCAGAATCAGAATGATTTATTTCTCAACAACAACATCATCTAAATATGGCGGACAATCCGACATTCCTCCCTTCCAAATCAACACAATATATTAAAAAAAGAAAACTCAAATTACAATTAAAAAAGTATAAAAAAAATTAAAATTCAGTTTCAAAATCATCAAATTTTTTGGGTTTAACTTTTACCCTACAAGATCTGCGAGCATTATTATTTACCACACATCTTGATCCCTTTGGAGTACCGCTATTACTATTTGTTCTATGGGGAGAATCACTGTTATTTTCATTTATGGTAAAATCCGTGGTATCCTCAGGTGTCTTTTCAAGAACAGATTTGTTTAAAATATTATCATTACCCAAATCTTGAGGTATGGGGGAAACAACCTTATTAGAGGGAATAATACTTTTCCTACAAAGAGTTGAATCCTTTAAAGGAGTAGGTGGTGGGGGAACTTGTTGGGAATCTGACCTTACTTCCCTAGAACCCCTATTAGTTACTGCCACTGATGGGCAAAAATTATGTTGGTTGTTGGGTACAAAATTCTGCACAGATGTTTTAGGTAGCAACAGATGACGTTTTCTAAGCTGATCTACATGCCGGTGAAAGTTCTGGCCATCTTCTGTTTCCACCACATAGTTAACTTGTCCAATACATCTTGAAAGTTTTCCGGGCATCCAATTTCCACCTGTCGATCCAAAACTCCTCAACCAAACAAGATCTCCTACTTCAAAATTTCTTTTAACTGGTGCACTCACACCTTGAGTGACAACTTTTTGGCTAACATCCAAAATTGTTTTCAAGTTACGACCAAACAAAAGTTCTGCTGGTGACTTTCCGGTTGAAGCATTCGGTGTAAAATGCTGGGCAAACAAAAATCTAGTTACTCATGTTTGCCAGTCACCTTGTGTTAAACGTTTAAGTGCATTTTTTGTTGACTGCACATAGCGCTCCACTTGCCCGTTACTAGATGGATGATAAGGAGCTGTTAAAATGTGAGAAATTCCATTCCTCTGTAAAAATTCTTCAAATACGCTAGATGTGAAATAAGCGGCATTATCAGAAACCAATGTATCACAGAGGCCATGTGTAGCAAAAATCTTTCTTAGTTTTGAAATAATCGCTGCTGAAGTAGTAGACAACAACAGCTCCACTTCCAGCCAACGGGAATAGGAATCAACTACTAAAAGAAACATTTGGTTCTGGATACGGGACCATTTATTTCCATTAGTATTCCAGTCATAACACCACTTAGTTTCAGTTTTTGGGGGATTTGTCTAGTTTTTGACAAGTTTTACAACAGTTAACAGTGTACTCAATATCCTTATCCATCGGCCACCAAACAGTAACCTCTAGCAATGGCTTCATAGCTTCTATGCCAGGGTGAGTGGCATGAAGTTCTCTAAGCATTTTTTGTTGTAGGGTAGAGGGTAAAATAACCCGAGAGCCCCAACAAACACAGTCTTTAATTAGAGTAAGTTCTAACTTACGTTTAAAAAAAGGCAGATAATCCTTATCACTTGTTTCAGGAAACCCCTTTAACAGCCAGTTAACTACAACACAAAGAACTGGATCTTTTGACGTTTTAGAAGCAATCTCTACAGCAGTGACAGGATACTCTTCAAACTCTAGCATAAGAACATCAGCGGGTTCAGGAGTATCTTCTGGAATATCAGGCAGTGGTATACGACTCAGAGCATCAAGCGAGCTCTATAACTTTCCAGGTCTATATTCTAGTTTATACGAATACCCAGATAAAATTAGACACCACCTCAACAAACGAGGTGACAATGAGTTTGGAATTGGTTTTTCCGGTCTAAAAATACCAACCAGGGGTTTGTGATCTGTGTAGATTACAAACTCCTTACCTGCTAAGTATCGGTGTAGTTTTTTAACAGCTGTTATTATGGCCAGTGCCTCTTTGTCCAGCTGCGAATAACGTCGTTCTGTAGCAGATAACGTACGTGAGCCAAAGACAATTGGCCTTTCTTGACCTTCTTCCGGGTGAGCCAAAACCCAACCTACACCATATGAAGACGCATCACACGACAAAATTAATTCTCTATTAGTATCATAGTGTGTCAACACACTGTCTGCACTTAATAATTGTTTTAAGTTGTCAAAAGCCAATTTATGTTCTTTTTCAAAACACCAAGTTGCATTTGCATCCAGCAATCTATGCAAAGGCTCTGCCAAGGTAGCTTTATCTTTTAAGAAAAAGTGATAAAAATTAAGCAAACCCAACCAAGCTTGCAATTCAGTCTTATTTTCTGGATATCTCGCATTTTTTATTGCCAAAATTTTCTCTTCTGTAGGTTGAACACCATCTGAGTTGATTCTAAAACCTAGAAATTCTATATCAGTTTGAAAAAACTTGCTTTTTTTCATATGCAGTTGAAGACCTGCTTCCTCCAGTCTGGTAAGAACCAATATTAGTCTTTCAGCCATTTCTTTTTTGGTTCTTCCACCAATAAACCCGTCGTCCAGGAAAACACTCACACCTGGAATACCAGCCAGCACAGATTCTATATATTTTTGAAACTGTCCCGGAGCAGAAGCTAACCCAATAATCCTCTAGATGTATTAACAGTCAAAATTTTAGCCGATTCCTCATCGACTTCAACCTGAAGATATGCTTGTGCTAAATCAATACTACTAAAGTAGCGACAACCAGAGAGAGTAGATAACATTTCAGCCGCTGTTGGCAAAGGAAAAGAGTTCTTTTTGATCTGTTTATTAACAGAAACTGAATAATCATAACAAATTCTTACTGAGCCATCTCGTTTGATTACTGGTACTACCGGAGAAGCCCAGTCTGAGTAATTGACAGGTTCTAGAACTCCCTCGGAAGCCAATTTATCAATGGCTTCATCCACTCGTTTCTTGAGAGGAAAAGGCACTGGGCGTGCCCTACAAAATACTGGTTTAGCATTGTCAACTAGCTCTACATGAGCTTTTGGTCCCTTAGCCATTCCTAATTTCCCACTAAACAGAGACTTAAATCTATTTAAAATTGCTTCACAATCAGGCTCGGAGTCAATATTAGAAACGCCAGCAATGGTGATACCCAGGACTGCAAACCAGTCTCTTCCTATAATGCTACGACCACCCCCATCAGAAATAATTAATTTTAACTTACCGCAGTACTTGTCTTTGAAATTAACATGAACTAGAGTCTCACCTTTCACCTTTGAAAGGCCTTGGTTCCATGATTTGAGAACTAAATTACTTGGTTTAAGATGTGGTGCACTCCTGGGCCACAGATTTTTAAACTGATCATAGTTCATAACCGTCAAGGCACTGCCACAGTCTACTTCCATGGTATGAACTCCATTCAGCAAAACCTCAATCATAATGGGCGTGGCACTTGATATACTGGTAGATGTTTCAACTGAGTACAAATCTTCTTCTTGAAAACCCGGAGTTGGAGAATTATGATTATCTACACTTGCTTCAACCTGATTTGTCGAGGATAAACTTGGTGGCCTCCTCATACATCGATTAATTGTATGGCCCCTAATTTTGCAATAAAAACATGATTTTAACTTAAAAGGGCAGTCATTCGGGTGATGTGAATCATTTGCTCCGCATCGGTAGCAAAATTTTTTAACTTTAGTAGTCTTAGAGCTACTTGGTGAATCATTTTTTGTAACTGGACTTTTTGAAACAGATTTATTAGTTTTAGTGTTCAGATTTAATTTGTTAACATCAGGGCATAGCAAAGGTTCTGAGGGCTCACTTACTGGATTAGAGTTTAACGGCTGCCTCAAATCTTTAACGTTCTGTTTAGCAGCTTTTATAAGCTAGGGCCATTTGAGTCGCTAATTTAAGAGTTAAATTTGTTTGTGATAATAATCTCAACTGTAATGGTTCTTCCAAAACCCCACAAACCAAACGTATCATAAGCTGTTTATCTAAATCTTGGAATTTACAAGGCTTGGCCATTTTCCTTAATTCCACCACGAATTCCGAGATAGATTCGCCAGGCAACTGATTTCGAGTATAAAATTTGAAGCAAGAAACAGTCTCATTAGGTTGAGGTTCATAGTGATCCTCTAACTTACTAAGTAACTCTTCAAGAGTAAACTCCTCTGGGTCTCTAGGAGACAATAACGAAGTTAAAACATTTAACACTGCATCCCCTACATTAGACAAAAAAATAGCTCGCTGCCTGGTCAAATAACTTCGTTCGCCTCGAAATAGTAATGAAGACGCTTACCGTAGGCTTTCGGTAGATCTTCGGTATACGGTGCACCCTGTTATCAATACTATATATCGATATATTTTCAGTTTCGAGATATGACGTAGGAACAATCGATATATGCTTTTTCTTTTACGTTTTACGTTTATGAACATATTTTATTAATTTTGAATATGTTTTTTGTTGTTTGTGTTTCTAATTATTTGTTGTGAAGTGGTTTATAACTATTTTCATATTTTTTAATGTTTTTATAATGTTTTAACTATGTTTTCATAAGAATAATCGATGATACACCACATTTTATTTTATGTTACGCGTATTTTTTTACGTATTTTTGTGTTTGTTATTTTCAGGTTTTTGTTATATATTATTGTCGTTAATGTTTTCATTTATTTGTTGTTTGTTTCTTTTAATGTTTTAACTATAATTAATAAATTAACGACTCTGCTTACCTTCTAAGTGCTCAGTTCTCGTTTACGTGTCGCGTAACTCAATCCTTGGTTCGAGGGGGATAAACCATTGTTATCCCCCTTAGGAAAACCGCCATCAGATCGTCATCACCAGAATGATACCTACGCCATAAGTATTCGCATAGGTAGGAATCAAACTGGTCGGTGACGGTCCGATTAGGAATTCCCCTTTTTATGGCACTCCACGTCCCTTCAATTGTATTCGTATGCGCACCAGTCTCCGGGTCCTTAAAATAGACGGAATGGTTGACAGTCAAATGGTGAAAGTCTTCCTCTTTTAGACAGTAGTAAGCCTTCCAACAGTCTGAAATGATGGTCGTTTTCGGCCTGATGTAAGTCTTAATAATGTCTAAAAGAGTCTCCTTATCCCTCTTTTCAACAACTCGGAGAAAACAATTATTGGTCCCCCTCTCCACTCCTCCAAATACCCAGTGACCATCCACACGTTTGCCCCTATTATATTTGCGCTTTCCGAATTTACTCTCATCTATCTCAACAATTATGCCTTCGCCACCAATCATACCAGTTTCACGCACTAACATATCCATACAAACCTCTCTAAAAAACTACGCCAGTTACATACAGATTCACTCCCTAATTTTAGTTCATACATAACATCCTTTTGAGCTCTATCACGCACAAAAAACTCAGTCATTAATAATATGTCACATATGGGCAACTTACTTTCGCTAAACCAGGAACCTGCTCGAATAGACCGTTTCACGCAGTGGGAGGGGGCTTTCTTGGTGCGACATAGCCATTCATACCTATCAGACAAATCCGTTCGCTCAGTCAATTTCATATCTTTACCACATTTGGGACACTCATATTCACGCGCTATCAGTCCTTTATCCATACAAAAAATTCAGAACACTCAACATACCTTCCGCACCAGACATCCACTTTTCATACAATTGATATAAACATCTCAAATCCACACGTTCATACTCACTCACACTCAAACTTAGACTCATGTTCGAAAAGACACAAAACTACACACTCAAAACTATATGTTCAAAAAGACACAAAACTACACACTCAAAACTATATGTTCAAAAAGGGACGAAAGAGTAACAAAAAAAAAGATATTCCTTGGCGGCACTGAGCACTTAATGTATATAAATATCTCACGGCGACACGTACTCATATACTGAGGGATAATTAGGAGGCGGGGTAATATTATCATATTAAAACGACTCATAATAAGATAATTTAATATAAAATGAGATAAAAACATAAACAATCTTCAGTATTGGTTAAATAATCATTGCTTCATTATTCGACTGCTAAGGTGGGGGATGGTAGAGACGGAGAAACATAAACATCTGAAGACGGGGGTGTAGTATGGGGGGACACGGTACATATCGATACATGGTTACAAGGAGAGTTCGATATATATCGAAATAGGACGTTGATAACAGGGTGCACCGTATACCGAAGTTCAGCCCTATCACTTTCTATTCAACAAAAGTCAAAATAAAATCCACTTTAACTCGTCGCCAATATAAAGTTTCAGGGTAATTAAATAAAAGTCAGAACTCAGAACATTTCAAACAAGAACCAGAATGATTTATTTCTCAACAACAACATCATCTAAATATGGCGGACAATCCGACAATATGCGTCTAACTGAAATGTAGTATGCTAAGGTAAGTCAGAAATATAAATTAAGGGTTTCCTAGAGTGCCTGTATCACTCACCGTTATAATCAGTAGACAGTGTGGGAAAATAATGTGAGGGAGCCAATGAGATCAGTCCCAGGGAGAATAGACTAAAAAAAGAGAATCAAGTACGGGTAAAACTGCTTTGATAAGGTTAGGGGGAGAAAGTACCGCTAGCGCTCCATGAGTGTCTTTGGAACTAATACCCCCCTCCACCCCGCAGCTCCAACCCCCCTTCCCCCACTACATTCTACTCTTTTCTATCCTTGTTCCACTTACTGCTATTGGTACTTACTAAGTACCAGATATCTCTGATTGAAATATCTTAGAAGTTTGTAGCATTAATGTTATTGTTTGTAAAAATTATTATTAAATACAGATTGAATAAATAAAAAAAACACTGAAACAATTTTTTATAAGAACAATTTATTGCAATATATCAGATTACAGAATATTTAATACAATAAATACTTCTTAATAATACTCATAATTAGACTATATAATTAATTTATATATTACATATTTTTATTAAAAGGCATATTACAAAGAATAAGGTTAGTACAAAGTAAATATATACAACAAAAATGCTTTAAATTTATAATTACAGCTCTTTCAATTCTATGATATTTTATATTGGCTTGTCTTTTAAATTAACTTTAGCTCTCCTGTGTGTAGAATCATCTCACACAGTGGAGATATCATTGTTTTTTGTTATTTTAACAGTGGATTTTAAAAGTTTTACCTCTCTGGACTTAATTTTTCAAGCTCTTTTTTAATCCCTCCACTCTAAATAGGTGGGAACTTAAAAACTTCACTAATTTCACTCACCTCCCTGTTACAGTGAAGGCAACAATAGTAAAAAATTTCACTTATCACTTTACATGCCCTGACTTTAAATGGGGATTGTTTATTTCTCTCTCCCGTTTACCAACTGGTTGATGGTCAGACAAATTAAAGACAAGCCATGTATAATATTTGTTTAACACTTTTTTCCTTAACAATAAATTTAAAGAAATTCTCATTACTAAATTTATTACTTTTGATATCAAATAAAATCCTGTATCAAAAGAAGTAACTCTTCATAAGTCAGTTATTTAGTTTCATCTAGATTTGAATGGGGAACATTAAATGTTATGTGTTCAGGATACCAACCAATAAGATAATTATTTTACTGAACCTATGTCAGTGAGTTCCTATATGAAAATGTGGATAGATATTCAATTATTTGTGCTCCAATAACTGCGGTAACAAATTTACAAATTAGGATAAAATTTGGTATAAATTTACCACTAATTAAAAGTCAGAGTATATTGTTTGAAATCCTTTGAATGCTAGACAACAAAAACATACAACTCAAGTTGAGATTTTTAAAACAACTTTATCTTTTCAAAATGGAGGTCAATTAAGCAAAATAAGTTGAGCAATACATTGTTAAAAGGCCCTTTAGAAATCAAGAAATGGGTTAACAAAATTTAACATTCAATATAGTGGCTACAATTATGGAAAAAAATAAAAAATTGGTTGTTTTAAGTTTCAGCAAAAATAAAAAGAATATGTTCATTACTGAAAAAAAATAGATATATTATGTTACTTTAGATACTTAGCGAGCCCCTTTTTACACATTGAAGCATTGGTTTATAAAAAACCTAGCAAACCACTTTTAACACATTACAACATAGTAAATCACATGGTTATAATCAGTTGTCAGAATGGGGAAATAGTGTAGAGCATGGATTCTCTAACTTTTTGTCACCAAGCCAAGTTACTTAGGTTTGGTAAGATCAATAATTTTTAGAGTGCAATCACTGGATTGTTTTCTTACCAGACTTTTCAACCAATAAAACTATATTAACTCTAATACTTGTAACAATAATTGTTGTTGGATTCCTCAATATAAAATATCAAGTTTTACTTACATTATACATGTTTATAACATGCATAATCTTTGAAGCATGCAAGGTTTCACCTTAGTATTAATAGTAGACCTCCGCGCCACAATTATTATTTTCTCATAATAGTTACTTGAATAAAATGAAAATAGAGGTAAAATGTTGTGATTGCACATTTCCTAATTGATAGTAATAATACAAAGAAAAGTACCCAAAATATTCCCCTTTTAAAATAAAAATAATACTTCACTACTTTTAACTCTTTTAGGATTTTAAACATTAGTTTTTTATAACTTTTGTGTTTAAGGTATTAGATTTTTCAGCGTACCACCAGTGGTACCTCACTTTGAGAACCCCTGGTGTAGGAGTACCAATGAGGTTGATCTAATATGAAATTTTGGGCATGGTATTAACATCCAGGACTAACCTCATTGGTTCCATCGCATTATTTTTCCATGTAGACAACTGATTATAACGGTGTATTATAAAATTAATTGTATATAATATAATTCATGCGATGCAGATAATCATTCAATGCATAAAAATAGCCTGAAAAAGGAATCTAACGAGACAAGTAAGCCTTAAAGATTATGTAGTAAACCTATTATTTCATAATCTTTGGTAGCCCCTGGTTATTACTTACACATTTTATTACAAACCTTTGCCAGCAAAGCGAACCTCTGCCTAGTAAGTTAAAGCATAAATATAAGAACTTAAAATTATTCATTATTAATATCAGCAATGTAGCAAATGAAGCAAGCCTATCTATATATTTGAAGCTTCTTAATATACTTTAACATTATAATAAACACAATATAACAAGCTAATCCCCAAGAGGCCCTAGAGGCTCAGCAAACAATTCATAATCATCTTCATTGCTGAAAGTAGGAATGCACAATGCTGACACTTTATTGGTGTTGATATTCGCCCAGTACCAGATTGTCTAGGTTCATCAATAATAAAAGATGAATCTTCCTCAGCAATGCCACAATTGATTCTTTAACTAAAAAAAAAAAATAAAAATAAAAAATAAAATAAG
Source organism: Microvelia longipes (assembly GCA_018340805.1). Lineage (NCBI taxonomy): Eukaryota > Metazoa > Arthropoda > Insecta > Hemiptera > Veliidae > Microvelia > Microvelia longipes. Next base: position 46,699,461 of record JACMZG010001911.1, on the reverse strand, counting down.
TATTCATAGAGCTAACAATTATGTAGAAAATTCAATCAATTATATTGATATAGACCCTTAGGAAATACTGAAAACCTATTAACATGTTCCACTCTGTTTTAGAGTGGGATATGAAATTTTGTCAAGCCATCAATCCAATAAAATGATGAAAAGGTTTGTCAATAGTACTGGCTTGTTACGTTCCTAGGTGTTTAGCGAAACTCAGTTCTATAAAGTAATATACATCTAATGTGCTAAGCATGATTGTGACAAGAAAGCAGGGTATTTACATGATGATCATGCATCAGCCAGCAGCTACTTCACACCAACAATCAGCTATCTACGACAAATAATTACACATTAAAAATTGTGGAATTTTCAAAAAAAAAAATATTTCAAGGAAATAAATTAACGATTTAAGCAATGAAATGGATTTAAAATAAAGGGTCATGGATTTGGACAGTGTTTGTGATACTACCTGCAGCAAAGCACCACAGGCAGCATCACAGCTGCAGGGGTTTTAAAACTCTAGTTTAAATATTAACACTCTGTGCCCTACTACAACTGACATGGGCAAGAGGCAGTCAGGTCAATTAAAAGTATGTTGCCTTATGTGGATTCATTCCAATTAAAACAACGTTAACACAGAGTATTCAACAGGTGATAGTATTCCATACACATGTAATATGATCTAAGTCTTGTACTGTATTTGTTTAGACGAACGAGTCAGATGATGCCATAACTGATCCTACCAAAAGATCTTGTCTTTCATTGAGAAGGTTCACTTAGGTCATAAGAAAGTTTTAATCAAATTAAGTTTCACAATTTAGTAAAATTGTAATTTCTTTGCATAATAATAACGTTACACTAAAAAATAATATTTGAGAAGTTATTTGGTAAAAACAGAAATATTAAAGTAAAATAATAGTTAGTCAAGAAGGTTATACTTTAAAAGTTATGTTTCAATATGATTTTCTTGGGGGCAAAGCTGATAATGGAAAATTAGAATCTAGATAATGCATCAATACAATTACTTTCCCATTACATTTTTGGTATTCTAATAATATATTTCATACATCCTCTCTCAGTCCCAAAACAAGTAAGTCTACATGGATGGGTTGTAGAATTATCGGAAGTATGGTCTTTTATACACAGAATAAAGCGATAAATAAGTGATTTTATCTTTATTAAATAAATCAGATCTAAGATGAATGTGATATTTTAATAATTAGGATACCGTAATGATTAGATTTGCAGTACTTAANTCTATGAGGGGGGGAGAAAATTATGCCAAAAGGTAGAGTTTCCACATACATAAGGTATTTCGCTAATAATTGCGTTGTGCCAGGGGCGAGGCCCCCTGGCATATAATTGATGTAATAAATTTACATGAATCCTATAAATTATTTTTATATGAATTATTGGCATCATCTGCTTTACTATTTAGGCTCGCTTTCTGTTTTATTCTTTTTTTTCATTATTAGAAAGGAGGTAGAAATTAATACAGAGAGAAGAAGACTTCTCATACAAGGAATTCGCCGATAATTGCGTTGTGCCAGGGGGCGAGGCCCCCCTTCACATACATACGCTATTCGCTAATAATTGCGTTGTGCCAGGGGGGAGGCCCCCCTGGCAATATAATTGATGTAATAAATTTACCTGAATCCTATAAATTATTTTTATTTAAGTCACTACATCGATTTTATCTGTATTTGTTTTATTTCCATTACTATGATGAGGGGAGAAAATTATGCCAAAAGCACTTTTTAATAGTGGTACACTTTTTTTAAAAAATTTAATTTCTTCTTGAATTCTACTTACTGCGAGGAGTAGTATCTTTACGCTTCTGCTACCACGTAGAATTCTCCATCCTTGTAAAGAAGTTCATTTCTCGCACCCCTATTTATTGCATTTTTAATAATGGATTCTTTTTCCTCTTTCTGGTCCACTTAGTTACGGTACAGCATAGCTCAACGCCTGTTTTTCTGTAAATGTAAAATCCTTATATAAAGCGGCGTCAAGCATGAGGTTCCGAAGCAATGAACATTTTCTGTAATTTGGTTAGAACTTAAGTGACACTTAAAGCCCTCGAGGAAGTTTACTCTGGCTACAGCGCTTATTATTATTAGGAAGGAAGAAGAAATTAATACCAAAGAGAGAAAGACTTTCACATACAAAGAATTTGCCATAACTACGTTGTGCCAGACAGCGAGGCCCCTGGCCATGTATTTAAAGTAGAAAAAATTTTACCTGAATCCCAATAAATTGTTTTTACTTGTGTCACAGGAATTACCGACTTCGCTAAACCGCTCACTTTTACAAATAAAAGTGAGCGGTTTAGCGAAGTGGAGATAAAAAAGATACAAATATCTTTTTTATCTTCATTACTAATAAGGTAATAATGAATGAGAGATTTTCATATACATTGGCTCTATGGAGAGGGGAAAAATTATACCAAAAGTGTAGAGTTTCATTATACATAAGGTATTTAACAATTGCGTTGTGCCAGGGGCGAGGCCCCCCTGGCAATGTAATTGATGTAATAATTTACCTGAATCCTATAAATTATTTTTGTTTGAGTCATTGGCATCATCTTGCTTTACTATTAGGCTCGCTTTCAGTTGTATCTTTTTTATTTCCATTAATAGGAAGGAGGAAGAAATTAATACTAGAGAAAGAAGACTTTCACATACAACCGCTCACTTATTTATTTCTTTTTATCTCCATTACTAATGAGGTAATAATAAAGGAGAGATTTTCATATACATTGGCCCCCCGGGCTATGTAATTGGTGTAAGATTGAATTTGCCTGAATCCTATAAATTATTTTTATTTAAATCACTATATCACTTTTACCTGAATCTGTTTTATTTCCTTACTATGGAGAGGGGAAAAAAATTATACCAAAAGGGTAGAGTTTATATACATAAAAGGTATTCTCTAACAATTGCGTTGTGCCAGGAGGCGAGACCCCCCTGGCAAATGTAATTGATGTAATAAATTTACATGAATCCTATAAATTATTTTTATTTGAATCATTGGCATCATCTGCTTTACTATTAGGCTCGCTTTCTGATGTATCTTTTTTATTTCCATTATTAGGAAGGAGGTAGAAATTAATACCAGAGAGAAGAAGACTTTCTCATACAAGAAATTCGCCGATAATTGCGTTTAGCCAGGGGGCGAGGCCCCCCTTCACATACATACGCTATTCGCTAA